>OX377201.1:48759335-49079258 GCA_947396885.1 Heligmosomoides polygyrus polygyrus
GGACCACTCACTCATGCTCACCCATACCTAAAGTATCCCAATCAACCGAAATTTTACAAACAGACCTACAGATGTGATCAGCGCCTTAAATAACCACACATGAATCAGGTACCATTCCTGGCAATGTTTCTCGTTGAAATGCTTTCGCTGATTGCATTGGCTCTTTCTAGAAAGTGCAGAAATTCCGAGAGTCGAACCACAATCCACTCGTGCTCACCAAGCCGCATCTGCCTCCACTGCCCGACCTCCGCCGCTGTTTCCAGTCTACTTGAGCTCGCCCTCTTGTGATTGGACGTCCACAACTCCGTTCCCAGATGCGTTTAGCAGTAATGGAACGCGCATTTGGAATCAGCGTTCGAAGCCGCATCCAGTGATACACGTCTCATCTCAAAGTCCCATGGTCACCTAGTATCCTTCCCTTGTAAACTCAGCTATCGAGGCAACCAAAAGTCACCAGTAGACCCCGAAATCAAGACGCCCTCACTTATGTAGAACAGTGTTCAAAAAGATCACCTGATACTTATTGTTAGGTAGCCAAACAATAGGAATGTCCTACGCTGTTCCAGTATGCCCATTTTTCGTGAAAGAGAAAAAACAGAACTGAAAAATTGTTGCTGCACTACATATATGCCCTTGGAACGAACCATTCAGACGCTGCGGCTGCAATTGTCGTTAGCCGTTTGCACTTGCTCTCCTATAGTCTGTATCACTAAACGCGTGAAGTCTGCGAGCCACTCAGTAGCCTTTCAATGTTTCTCATTCTCCACGAAGCGGCTAAATCTTCATACAAAAACCAGCCATCGCTGCACCTTACCGCTGTGCAAAGTTTAAATCTGCGACAAGACTTCCTTGGCGATATACAAAGTTGGATGAACAAGGATGAATCGTATGCAGTATGCACACTTCAGAAGCTGGTGATGTAAACGATCGCATATTTCAGAATTCTTCGCAGGCATGTTCTACCAGAAAGAGCGAGTCAGCTGCTTTTCAATTAGCAAAAACTATTGAATGGTAGATGAGCCATCCAATGTTCTAGTGGGTTAATCTTTGAGCGTATGTTAGCGCTGTTGAAGGAGGCACCGGCGTGCACTTCGAGTCATGATGGTTTTTGCTTTGGGACACGCCTAGGCCAGCCAAACCTTCCATCCCTCCGGGGTCGATTAAGCTGCCGTGGATTTGTCGCGCGTGGATAAAACACAGACTTGTGCGTCGGCTGGCTACTACAAGTCATTGTTTGGGCCAAATACGCATCCAAATTGTCTTCACGACGTAAACAGAGTAGGTGGCTCCCAAACATGGATTGACTGGCGCCCTCCATTACCCTTTGCACCTTGCTTAGGCGCGAACTGAGGCAGAACATTCCTGACAAGTTAACAGAAACGGCGACCAGGTTCGACCTTCGATGAATCTCGACGCTGAGCAAGTTATAATCAATAAAGGTTGCTAACAATCTCTTACCTGACTATGGAGAAGAACTCAAGTAAAAAGTGAACAAGTCAGAATAGAAAAAAGTCACATAGAAGGCTGTCGATAAACCACTTGTTGATGAACTTCTATTTTGTCCCAGTTAACGGTTTTTCTCAAGATGTCAAACCAGCGCACTGTGATTTTGGAGCTCCATCGTCAGGAAAAGCAGCTATGCGACATTAAACTGCTCTATCGACTGTCTCCACAGAAACGCGTCGATGTAACGAGCTTGGCCATGAAGGTGACCGTGCAGGGCAAGGAAGAAATCGCACTGTCAATACGCCGTAGATCCGGAAAATCGAAAATTCCAAATTTGAGGGTCTCCTGAGAAAAATCGCCCATGGTATCTGTGTCAGTCGCACATCGGTGCATCGAACAGCCAGAAGGAAACTCAAGGACTCAATTCCTACAAGTTCCATAAAGTCCAGCTCCTGTTGGACAAGAATACGCGCGAACGGCTCCATCGATGCCGCCAGCTCAAGCTGCGGGCTACAGGTCGCGGGTGGGAGCGAACACTGTTCAGCTGTTCACCGTGGAGTAGATTCACAACCTCAAGGCCTCCATAAGGAACTTACAAGGAAAGGATACTAGGTGACAATGGAACTTTGAGATGAGACGTATATCGCTGGATGTGGCTCTGAATGCTGATTCCAAATATGAGTTCCGTTTCTGCTGTACGCATCTGGGGACGGAGTTATGGACCATTTTCGTAGCAGGCTGCTTTGCCCCTTAGGTCCACACAGAGCGAGCCTATCACAAGAGAGCGAGCTCAGGTGGGGTTGAAACTGCGCTGCCGATCGAGCAGAGGTGGCGCAAAGGGTGGAGGAGCGGCGTGGTGAGACGGAGTGGTTTATGGTTCCACTCCCCTGTGGTGCGGATTTCTTGCACTTCCTAAAAAAGATCTGCCACGATTAACCAAAGCCCTCTATGTCACATGGAGACGTTTGGGCGAATTCGATTACCATGATCCCACCACCTATACTTACAAGTGGGTGATCAGTGCCTTAAATAACCCCTTGAGCGAATTTTTTCCGACACACGGGGTCGGTAAGAACAGTACTGTCGACTTATCTTCTAAGCTATGTTCTCACCAGCTGTTGTGTTGGCGTGCCTTCTGGAGGAGTTAGGTCCTTCCGATACTTCACGCGTTCCTACAAAGCAAGAAGATGGCCAGCACAGTTTCGCATACATCTTGCGAGACGCGCAATGCGGGAGCATCGAGGTAGAGGACGAAGAAGGTATCATGTATTCACACACGGTATAAAGTTCTCACTTCACTCCTGCTACTCAATTCTTCGAATTGTATCGCTGATTTACACTGAATTTTCTGCCCCAAGATGCAGAACTTTTCTCACGAATTCATGGCACGCAGCAGGATACCTGTACAGTCACCCCGGGACGTATGATACACCAATTCAATATTGTTTCCCTATTGACATCGTAGGGCAGTGACTTTCATCGGCTGTACTGATGTAATTTTTATCCCTTGTGGTCATTGCCAACAGCTGTTACGTTTTGAACATTTCGTAGTGCTATTTCACAGCTGCTAATGTAACGCATTGTTTGTCTTCTCGCCATGTTTTTAGCAACTATTCATGGTAAATTGTATCTTCTTGCCAGTATGAAGTCAATATGAAGACGAGTCCTTTCTGGTGACCTTTTCCGTTGCGATTTGACATAGAAATCTTTAGTTGCTCGGGTCTTTCCTGGGAAGTGCAAAAGTACTAGACCGCAGGGGAGTTAAACCATAGTAACCATAAACCACCTTGTCTCACCCCACCGCTCCTCTACCCCCTTCGCCACCACTGCTCGGCCGGCAGAGCAGCTTCAAGCTTACCCGAGCTCGCTCTCTTGTGATCGGCCTGCTCTGTGTGAACCTAGAGGGCAAAGCAGCCTGCTACGAATATGGTGCATAACTCCGTTCACAGATTCGCACATCAGAAACGGAACACATATTTGGAATCAGCGTTCGAAGCCGCATCCAATGATTAACGTCTCATCTCAAAGTCCCATGGTCACCTGGTATCATTGCCTTGTTAGAAAAACGAGCGTAGGAATGGGTTGCGCCGATGACGACGGTGGATAAGAACAAATGACAAAGGTCTGCACCTAGCTCACCCCTTTGTGCGATGCGCACAGAATATGCTCTACTTCCAGTGATCTCGCAGCTGCAGTCTGAGTGCGATTTGGCCAATATAATGACTTGCAGGTTATGACAAGTAATTGTATTGTCCTTCTAGATAAGTCTGGTACTAATTTATCGACCACGGAGAGAGAGGCCTGAGTGGCCTGTGCGGGTCTCCAAACTTGAGGCTTAATTCAGGGTGTTGAGAGTCGACTGTGCTTCAAGTATGTTGACAGTGATAAAAGAGAAAATTGGTGAAAAAGACTTCTCCGACGGATAAAGCTCAGAGGGACATAAATATGCGACAGAACTAGTTGCAGAGCTCAAATAGAGCTACCTTGAATTATGCGAAACCTGCTCTGGCTGTTTTTCCTCAAAATGAACGAAAGCATCGCTTTCGGCTGAGGTGTAGGGACGCTCAGGACTCACCAGGAAACTATCTCAACGGTAGGTCGGAACGGCTGAAATGTTGTATATGAGCAGAATCGCCTCTCTCTGGGAAACGACTCTGCGCAGTTAGGGACGACTAGGGTTTGCGGAAATGAAATCCGAAATTTCGTAAATCGTAAATCGTCAACCGTAGATCGTAGTGCCTGACTTATAGTGCATCCAATTTCCTTGTTTTATTCTGTTATGTTAAAGCTAATCGAAGCTATATGTTTTATTGAGACGTTTTCAGCTCGAGCTGGATTCTTTTCTAATTAAGATGGAAGCCATTAAAATCAACTTGCACCTTTCAAATCAAGCTGATCAAGTTTTTGGAGAACGAAAATAAACTGATTGTTAAAAACGTTGTCTTAAAAGGCGCCTACACACGGTGCTCAAATAAATGCACTGCTTGGACGATCAAAAATGTTTATCATTCTACTAGCCATTGGCTTGCATATAAAACTATGACTTTGTAGAAACAACCGCAGCAACTCCGAATAAACCAACAAAAACCATTCCATCCAAAAGCAAAAAAAAAATAATTGGATCGTTGGCCAAGTCGACGAAAAAAGTATTTGCACAAACAATCCAACAAGCAGCATAGTCAGAGAAGTCATAATCCAGTGAAGTCATAATCAGATTGAAACACGATTGTTTTACTCTTTTCAACAGTTCAGCAATTATTCCACAGCCCCCAATCAACTCCAATACTCCTTGATGGCTTCGCATGAGTTCTACTCGTGTGCATTGGAAGGAGTCGTCTATGTGGTGAACAACTGGTGAAAAGTTCCAAGTTGACTAGGCGGTGGTTGCAGCATAGAATATGGTTCAGCAGGTGATCATCTTCATTCCAGTGCAAAGAGAATTTCCATGTTTTTCTGTGGATTGGAACGAAATGCTCTCAGGCCATTCGAATGTGAGACGTTGTGCTACATAGAGTGTGACCAGAAAAAAGGCTAGCCCAGTTTCATTGCCAGGAATTACTAGAGCGACCTATCCACAGTTTTTCTGTCACAGAGCCACAGCAGAACATAAAATAGTAAATAGGAAATAGCAATAAGCTATGAGGGAAGTCTTTAAAAGTAGGTATACCGTTATAATCCGAATTGTACGACGTTATTTGGACGTTTGTCATCTGTGGACCGAAGGTCACATTTACGAAAATTTACGATTTACGACCCAAAATGTCGTAAATCGTAAATCGTAAAAAATTTGCCAAAAATCACCGCAAATCGTAATCACGCACACCCCTGGGGACGACGGAAGCTGGGCCGTTGGCAGCGCCTGCCTTGAACCCGCCATCTGACTGCGCGCGAAGGACGGGCTCAAGTTGGCTGGAAACGGCGATGCCGAGCAAGCGGTGGTGGCGCAGTGGATAGAGGGGCGGCGTAATCCCTGTTTCCAGCCAACTTGAGCCCGCCTCCGCGTGAAGGCAGGGGCTAACGCCGCCAGCGGTTCAACTTCCGTCGTTTATAACTCTGCGCAGAGTTGTATTGGGGTCGAGATAGTTGTATTTCGTTGTTTCCCAGAGAGAGGCGATTCTGCCCACATACAACACTTGGGCCGTTCCGACCTACCGTTGAGATAGTCTCCTGGTCAGTCGTCAACGCTGCATGAACCGTCTAAAAATATAAAACACAAAGCGCTTCGGATGAGGTGTAAGAGCTTGCATTGTCTGAAATCCAAAGGCAAAGAAGGTATTTCGTGATGCATCCACCAGGGTTTAACATTTCCGCAGCACAAGCTTGAATTGAGTGGGAAAGGTGCTGTTCTTCCAAGAACTTTGCGCAAATGTAGCCGTTTCATGACATCCACTTCGCAAAACAGTCCCGCCACTTCTATGTATGCAGTTCGTCACAGACAAAGTAGTAGAAGTTGTAGAAGGATAGGGCATTTGACTGGTAACACAGTAACTGCAGGGAAGTTATAGAGCCACTCACTCTACCTCCACGAATACATAACAGCATTGTTGCACACCGCATTGTCCGCAGTAAAAGTAGAGAAATTAAGGTATATACACGTGAAAGAAGGGGATGAAGGAAACAAAACAGTTTCAGGGAAAGCAGAATATGCCCACAAGAAAAAGGGCAAACATCGCATAAAGACTCGGAAAGGAGGTTGAGCTCGGGCTCGGAAACCTCTCCTGAGAGTCTCGAGTTCTTCCGCTTGATTTCTCGGAAACAAATGAAATTGTCCCGCAGCGTTGGATGACATCCGGGATCACCCAGTGGATGAATCATCATTCCCGGCCAACTCTGCTGCTAAGTGGCTAGCGACTGAAAGGAGTGTCCCGACGACGCTGAACCTAATCGAAACCGACTGGAACGCCGCCACTAGCCCCTACACTACGTACAGCCGTCTAAATGAGCACAAACAGCGCAGCAATCTTTCCTTTCGATGTTGGTTCAGAGTAAATGTGAGGAGCCGTTTAGTCAGTGACGTACATACGTCTGCTGACGTTGACGGGATGAAGCATTGAGATTTCTGAAACAGACTTTGAGCAATGAGGATGATACTCCATCCTTCTAGATGGCGTACTGTTTGAATTGAGATTTTGTGGAAATTTAAAGCGGGAAAAGGGAAAAATGCATCATACAAGTATTGATTTGAGAACAAAAAACGTGTAGCATGTTGCTATGAACTGAATGATTCGGAGCCAATGCTCATCATATGACGAAGGCCATCTCAAATGATTTAGACCCGGTCCCTTCATTTGCACCTATTATCGCATGCATGATACTCAGAAATAATAAGGCCTGAAAATGTACATTCTCTCCAAGAAGTCTGCGAAGCCTAGCAGGAGATCGATTGCTGGAAGAACTGCCTTCAAGAACAAACTACGCAGGATCGCAACACCTCTGATAAATGCCACGTTTAGCAAAAACAACGCCGCGCAAGAAACGTTCGGATCTCCTGGCGGTGTTTGTGATTGAGTGAACGAGACACTTCTCCGGTCAACGACAGCAATTTCCAGTGGTTGGGAAAAACTACCAGCCAGCAAGGGGGATGGGTCCTCCCAGTCGGTCATCCTTATGTTCAGCCACGGCACCTATTGAAAACTCAGCACAGACATTTGCCATTTCAGGGCGCAAACATCGTCAGTTTACTGCCTTCCTACAGGACCACCCGCATGTCAAAAAGGTCTCTGGGGTTCTCCAGACGAGCGGAAGCAGCGCTGTCAGAACAAACATTATGCACGAATTGATCGGGTTCGATTTGGCGTCTGTTATCATGACAGCTGAATAGCTGACGACCAGAATATTTAAATTAGAAACTGGGGAGGTGCAACTAAAACGCCCTCACCGTACCACTCTGAGGTGAAACACATGGCGCTTCCCTTTCTCCTTATGATTATGACGCTAAGGATATTGACGGGTACTAAGCGGGCTGGTGCCCGCTCCATTATGAGACCGTGGCCGTGCAACATTCAAATAAACACGGTTTCTGTGCTCTCCGCGCGAGCGGAGGAGAGCACAGAACAAGGCAAGGGGAGGAGCTCCGGGGTGTGGCTGATCTAACTTACCCGTATTAAGAAGCCTTGCCCGTATACAGCGGGCACCAGCCCCCTTAGTACCTATTGAAGTTATAAGTCAACAGGTTAGGCCGGGCATACTTCCATCGCGGCGCTCAGTTCATGGCCACACGCGGCCGAATTGTCAAAGGGAACTTCGCCCGCGGCCACCGCAAGCGTGGCGGTCGGCACGCGCGATGGCTTCCCACGCCCACCGTGGGCATGGCATACTTTTTCGCGCCGCGCGCGGTGTTTAGCGTTGGTCCTGGACTGATCGCCGTCGCGCTCCCTTGCAGAGCAATGAGCGATGCGGCGAGCGGTGAGAAGTTCGAGTTCTTTTGTGTCGCTCTGCGCCAAGTGAAGGTAATTTCAGCAAGTTTCAGTGTATGCAGCACTCTTTCCCATTCCCTACGCCTTTCATGAGCATCGGCATTAGACATGGGATCCGAATCATGCATTTTCGGATATCCGGCCGGATTTATCCGGTTTCGGATTATCCGAAATCCGGCTCGGTCGAAAATTGCCCTCATCTGAATCATCCGAAGATCCGGGGTTTCTAAAATTGTCCTCATCTGAATCATCCGAAGATCCGTGGGTTTTAAAATTGCCCTCATCTGAATCATCCGAAGATCCGGGGTTTTGAAAAACGCAATGATTCGGATAAAATCGGATAAAAATCGGATAATAGGAGGTTAGCGCGTCTTGCTGGCAAACTCTGCGCCATTGATAACCTGACTTTTTCGGGCACATTTGCAATCATTTGGAGGGAATTCTCTCACATGGGAAGGGTCTGATAGCGTATATCTGAACGGGGAGAGGGAGTCATCCTATTAAATAGGAATAATCGCCACCCCTCAACTAGCATAAAATGTGTTTCATTTTTGCCAAGTCGTTAAACCTTAGGAGTGGGGGTTCTTGAAGTCACAATTGAACGGCGCATCACGAATTTGGGTTCTTGTACGACCGCGATGCCTCTGCCGGCAAGCAGCTCGGGGCGCAATGGGTAGTGACGATGCTTCATGGGAGGAAGGTCGGGGGTTCGATCCTCATGCGCTGCTGCATTCCTGCTTTTTGATTGATTGGTTGAGATTTGAGGGATTCTGACGTCTATACCATTTTAAGATGTTTTCTGCGCACTTTCCAGCTGCATGCTTTGGTACTCAACATGATGATGTACAAATATTCAACACCAGTGATACACAGGTGCAACGTGCATAAAGCAGCACTGGACACAATGAGCAGGGTATAAATGCTGCAGGCTCCTCTCAGTCTATCCTGCTTGGTAAAACTATCCTGCTCGGATTTTCAAAGGAGACCATGGTGTGACGTCACATGTGGTTAAAACGTGAAAGTCTGTGGACCCCGCAAATTGACCTAAACGGCATCGATACACTCTTTCTCTCATCTTTGCCTGTCATCTGGAAATCAGAGGTCTGCTGGAGGCTCTCTAAAACCTAACACCAACAAAGTCGCCGATGCTCGAGTGGTCCACTTGCTCACGCTGAAGTGTGGTCCACCTTTAGATAAGCAGCCTTCATGGGAATAACACCAACCTGACCGAACGGATGGCTAGCATACCCAAGGACTTCGAAGCACGTCAACTTGATGTTAACGAAGACGAACGGCTGGAAGTGGGGAAAACCAGAAGAAGGTTGGGATCCGCAAAATGAACTGACAGACGTGGAAAGGCTGACAAGCAGTGGGCATATGATAACGTTTTCGGCTGGAACTTTTGTTCCAGAAGAAAGGAAACGTCTTCAGTTAAATTTTGCCTATGGAGCCGATCTCATTGGTCTATGTATGGAAGCAAACTGTGAGGAGCCTGTAGCCTTTATAAGCTATCCGTATTTTGACCAGTGCTTCTCTTT
Source organism: Heligmosomoides polygyrus polygyrus (assembly GCA_947396885.1). Classification (NCBI taxonomy): domain Eukaryota; kingdom Metazoa; phylum Nematoda; class Chromadorea; order Rhabditida; family Heligmosomidae; genus Heligmosomoides; species Heligmosomoides polygyrus. The sequence continues at coordinate 48,768,736 of OX377201.1, forward strand.
CATGCACTTTGTGTCTGTATATCACCTATGTTAAACGTTTATCTATCATTATGTTGAACAGCTTTCTCATTGCCTTTTGGTTAAAAACCCGCCAGTAATAAACAAGTTGCTCTCACGGCATACATCTGGAAACACTGCACAGCAAACATCTAAAATGGTGCAGATGTCAGAATCGCTCAAATCAAACAATAAGTTAAAATGCAAAGATGCAGCAGCGCAGAAAAGTCGAACCCTCTACCTCCCTCTCATGGAGCAACGTCGCTATCTACTGCGCTACGAGCCGCTTCCCACCGGCGGCATTGCGAGCGTACAAGACTCCCGAACTCGTGAAGCACCGATTCCACTGTAACTTCAAGGGTTCTCTACTCCTCGGGCTTATCGAAAAAAGAAACACATTTTTATACTAATTGAAGAGTGGCGATTATTCCTATATATGGTGGGATGACTCGCTCTCTCCGTTCAGGCATACGCTTCAGACCCTTCCCTTTTCAGAGCACGAGAAATTTCATGCGGGGCGTTTCGGAATTGCTTCATTATTGTCCTTTAAAAGACTTACGAATTACAAGTGCATTACCAACTCACAATTGAGTTGGTATTGGCTCTTTGGGGTCTTAAAGCTGTTTTTGTTTGTTCTGGAAGCGCAAAATAGCTCTGCGGAGGACTCCTCTCGTAAGGCAGTCAAATACGACATCTTTTACGTAGCGCTGGTGTGTTCCACTCCATTGGTGAGCTAAGCTAGGCCAGATATAATGTAATTGGGCATTCATGTGCCTTGCTACCAGGGCATATAAACACTTAATTCAATGTGAGGCGCTCCAAGCTGCTTTGCGCGCTCGTGACTTCAATTGATCAAGGAAATAAACGCGGAGTTACTGATGTGTTCCGTTTTTAAGGGGTTGCGCGCCCCTATTACATCACTTATCCGGTTGTATCCGAATCGGATATCCGAAATCCGGCTCGGACTAAAAAGGCGTTATCTGAATCATCCAAAGATCCGGGGTTTCTAAAATTGCCCTCATCTGAATCATCCGAAGATCCGGGGTTTTCGAAATTGCCCTCATCTGAATCATCCGAAGATCCGGGGTTTGAAAAAGTAGCCTATCCGAATCATCCGATTATCCGGAAAATCGGTGTCGGATCCAATGTCTAATCGGCATTATTCATCGAGCACCATGCGGTCCTGTGCTTCGTTGAAATAGCAAGCCAAAAGGAAAAAGTGGAGGCAGTGGGATGCATATCGATTGAGGTAGCCCAGGAGGATGAAGCTGGCATTCTGCATTGTTTACAAAGCAGTGGGGAACGAAAACAAAATGCGAAACGGCGGCCGACAGCAAATGGATCAGCAAACGACAGCAAAAAAGCACCCTGAGAGATGAGTGCAAGGGATCGATGGCGTCTTCGGAAGGAGGAAGCCAGACGCGTGTGCGGAAAGGAAGCGAAACTCGGTCCCAACTGCGACAAATTGCTTTGATAACCGTTTAGTAGGTGGCTGGCCTTATGCGGCGCGTCGTAGCGGGAAATCCCGATGGTGTTCGGAAGCTGCAGTGAATGCGGAGCCGGAAGTCGAATCGAATCAATCGTAATTATGATAGATGAATGGACGGAGCTCAAGCATCATTAGGGGCACGGGAGGGCGGCGCCGAGGGGCGTCGGCTGAGGCGCAGGCGAGAGGCAAAGCCCCCCCCCCCGTGCGGGACGCCGTCGCCGCCACCCGCAGCTCGTCGGGCCCATTTCAAACGTCGCCACATGTCCAATTTCACTTTGAGGGATGAGGCTCTGCTGCGCCGGATGAGCGCGGAGGTTGCTCCCTCCGGCCGGGGAGCTCCAGAACCTGACCGACGAAGGGCATCCTTGGACTCGGGGGTAGTTTTTAGTTTTGGGAGAGTGAACATGTGCCACGTTCAAAGAGTGAAGTTCCGCATCGCATAAATGGATTACCGAAAATGGCTAGAAGCGGAGCAGCCAATCAATACCTCGAGTCGAGGGTGTGGAGCGACGGCGTCAACGAGTAAACAGTATGAAAGTAGGACAAGGAGGAGAGAGATGGAGCGAGGAGGGAACGACGAGACTTCCGTCGCTAAAAGGCATGCGGGGCCAGCGGACCAGTGCATGATTACACAATAAGTGGCCAGAAGAAGCCTAGTCGGCACGCTTGAGGAGCTCAAGCAACCGAGAAACCTCAGAAATCGAACAGAGCGCCGTGGCGTTACTTGAGAATGGCCGCCTGGCAGGCGGTGACGGAAAGCACAAACAAAGAAGGCGCAGGCGTGAGAACGTCGCCGGTGGGCCCGACGGGAAGCAGGAAGCCGCGGAGAGCGTGCTGTCGCCGTCCGTCGTGGCAGGGCGGTGGATTGGGTTGCGAACGAAGAAGCACGCGTAATAACTCACCTCCCTCAACGCGACAGGTCACAGGGAGGCGAGCGAGACCGAGGCTCCCCGTCGCGATCTTCGCTGAAAATTGCGCTGCACAGAGGTGCGCAGTTTTGTGGTGGGGTGCGGAAGGGGGGGGGGGAACCGCCGCTCCAACCTCGAGCTCGAGCTGATCGCGCTCTTGCCCAGAACTTCTTAGCAAACATCGAAGTCGCCCACTTGAAATCTCGAGCATCTGCAAGAAGCACATGCTCGCTGCTCGCCCGACATAGAGCAGCAGAGCGGGAGTGTGGGTTGCAGCGACGGGAGGCGCTCCCTCGATCAGCGCCGCGTAGACGAAACCTTTTGTTATTCCAGGAGTTGCGTTTCGGTGTCAGACACGTCTGAAGGGGAGGGTGCGAAGACTTGTTGAGAAGTGGGCTCCTTCGTGTTCACAGGCTTGACGGCGTGATCATATTAGTGGGTGGGGGCAAAAGTAATGAGACACCCCATGCCGTGTCCATATATCTGGTCCTATCTATCGGCTGGAGTCTGGTTTCGTGCTTATCGTATTTGTATGTTTGTATGCTACTTACTGAAGCCCATCTGAGAAGTTACCACTTCCACCCTTTCCAGAAGCATGCCGAAACCCCAGTGTGACAAGTCGACCTGTGTCGCGCAAATCTCGCCCAATTCCCAACCCCGAGCAGCCTCGGCTCAATATTCACGCAAGATGAGAAGTAAATCTTCTACCTTAACACTGCCAAGCAGCGAGTTGGGTGAGGCTTGGTGATCTGTTACCGACCTTCGTTAGGCGAGATGTTCACGGCGAGAAGCACCTTTGGAGTTTTTGGGTCTGCGCCCATGGATCGGTTTACAGGAAGCTGTTTCCCAAGAGCACTACGATGAACTCCAAGGCCATGGTGAACGAAATAGAAGAGATGGGCCGGCGACTCGCTCTTATTCATTGGCAGCGCTTCAAGAAGGTTCTCCTCTTCGACAACGCTGAGCCTACAGGACTTCCTGGTCGGAAGGGGCACAAGAACCCAAGCAGTCCTTGACAACCATATCGAGCAGTTGATCAACATCAGGCCCAAGCAGTTCTGGAAGGATGGGATCAGGAAGTTGGCTGAGCGATGGCAGCAAGGTCATTGCCCTTAATGGCAAATACATTCCTCAGCATCGTTGAGTTGTAATTGAGTTATAAAGAGATGAAGATTTTTTCAATTTGTCTCATTACTTTTGCCCCCCCCCCCCTAATAATATCCGCGGACCAATACAAACTGAATGTTTAGAAGCTTCGATAGATGATAGACGTGCCTTGCAAAACTTCAAAATTCAGCTGACTCCTGAACACTTCGGCTCTAACAATTATTACATTACAATTAAGGATGTTAGTCACATTATTATTACATTACAATTAAGGAGCCAGTGACTGGTACCCAACGGTAACTAGCGGATGCTCATTGTGCCCAACCGAAGCTTTGGAAGTCATCACTATTTAACGTACTGCGAGATGAAAATCCTGTTTTTTTCTGTTACTAACAGGATACATCAACCTCTGCAAAAGCTCAAGCTTCCCGTTGATCGAACAACAGTGTATTCAACGAATAAGAAAATGGGAGGGATCAGTACAAAATGCCAACAAATGAACGGAAAGAAATACGGTGCGAATACAAGCTCCCTGGGAAAGTGCTTATGCGACGGACATACGCTACGAAAAGCTCTGTGCGAATCATGTGCATAGGTGAACCATTTGCGGGTGCAACCCGATCGCGAGCTTTCTAGTGAAGCCATTCTGTGCCTACTCGATTTTGTCTTTGCTATTGCGTTCACACGGTTCGAAAATGGCGGTTCCATTCCCACTAATGGTCTCACATATGTTTTGGAGACCCGGAGGAGCACTGCACCACTTTTTTTCGTTAGAACTTTGCAAATTTTAAGCATGACGCTCAACGCCGTAGCTGCAGTCTGATCACATGGTTCATTGGAACTGCGATCTCTCGTCACCAAAACCCTAAGTCGGCGATTCGGCTGATACCCTGCTCGTTGACGCACTAATGCGGTAACTGCACCGAGTAATTCCAGTGTCGAGATGCCAAACCTTGGTCTTATCAGTAGATAGAGGAAGACTCATGGGACCACTCGTCGACGAGATTGGTAGCCTTCTGGACTGTAACGGTGTGTCATCCTTAACAGCTGTCTCTTCATCACCTGTATCACCTGTCGTCCCTTTGGTCATCGATTTGCTCGAACGGGCGCCAGCAGCGTCTCCATTCGTCCCTGTCGCGTGCCAGAGTGGTCCAATGGATCCTCCTCGCTCGAGGGACACGAAGAGCGTCATATCGGTCGTTCAGGGCTTTCACGACGAAATGCGACCAACCCGTTGGTGGGCGTCCTGGTGTTCTTTTGACATCCCGCGGAATCCAGTCGGTAACGGCTCTCGTCGCGGGTGTCTGCGAATTGCATTACGTGGACGGCCCACCTAATTTTCGACAATTTGGCCCACGCGACAGTGTCTCAGTTCTTCGTCTTCTTCGCGACTTCTTCGACGCTCTTGAAAGCTCCCCAAGCCGCTCGTTTCCTCCTGCTCAGCTCCGGCACTAGGTCGTTGGCCATTTTGACTTCGCGACCCAGATACACGTAGCTGGAGCACTCGGAGATGTTCGTTCCGTTGAGCGAGAATGGGGCATCAGAAACTTGTCTGTTCCTCATGAACATCGTCTTCGTAAGATCCAACGTTCCCACATACACGATCGAAGTCGGCCAACATTCGCTCCGCTTGATTGATGCTCGGTGTTATGAGCGTGATTTCGTCAGTGAAGTGCAGATGGTGCACCTGCCGGCCGTCGACCTTCACTCCCATGTCTTCCCATTCTAGTTCGCGCATGACGTTTTCAAGGGTGGCGCTGAAGAGCTTCGGGGATATGGTATCCCCTTGCCGAACCCCTCTCTTCACGTCGATGACGACGTCGTTGTAGAATGGTGAGATCTTGGTCGTGAATCCACTGTGCAGCTCTCGAAGGACTTTGATGTACTGAGTAGGAACGCCCTGAGTGAGCAGGGCTTCGAGGACCGCTTCAGTCTCGACGGAGACGAATGCCTTCTTCAGGTCGATGAACGTAAGGCACAGCGGCAGTTTGTACTCTCGCGACACTTCGATGAGTAATGGTGTGTATGTGGTCGATCGTGCTGAATCTTCTCCGAAATCCTGCTTGTTCGCATGGCTGTCCTTCGTCCAGCGTTCTGCTGATCCTATTCAGGGAGACTCGAGTGAACAGCTTGTAGACTACGGACAGCAGGAAGTTCGGGCGATAGTTGAAGTGCACGTCTCTCTTCTTGTGCAGCAAGACGGTCTTGCTGGTCTTCCACTGAGATGGAACCTTGCACACCGACAGGTAGCGTGTAAAGAGCTGCGCCAAGGTGTTGATGAGCGCTGGCGAAAGGTTCTTCAGGTGTTCAGCTCTGATCCTGTCAGAACCGGGTGCTGTAATTTTCTTCACCGACGAGATGGATCTCGGAAGGGAGAACAGAGTGAACGACGTATCCATCCTGCGGAAGATGGCATAGGGGCAGGTGGACGTGCTATCGAAGAGATCGGAGTAGAAGTCGTGGATGACCTTCTCCATGGCCCTTCTGGAAGAGGTGACGGTTCCGTCAGGAAGTCGGAGAGCGGTCCTCATGGTCTTGAAGTTGGCAAAGTTCCGGCGGGCATTGCGGATGCTCAACCCTGCCTCTGCTGCTTCATCCAACACTTCCCCCCCCCCCCTTCTCTCCTTGAGATCTTCCTTTATCGCCGCTCTGCATAGCTTCGCAAGCTCGGACGTCAGCTGGTAGTTGCCTGACGCTCGTGCTGCTCCACGCTGGCGTAACAGCTCGAGAGTTTCCGGAGACAGGCGTCTCTTGGTGGTATTCAAGCTCTCGGCTCCCTTATCACTATCGTCGGGATAGTGCACGAAGCGCCAAGGTGTTGATGAGTCTTGAAGTTGGACGTCCATGACGGCACCTTTCCAAAGGCCGGCAAAAGAGGTGTAGAGGTCGATGGTCGTTCTGGGACTCCTCTTCTTGAACTTCGCGTCCTTCTCTCCTTGACGCGAAAAGCCTCTTCATATGTTTTGAAATCGAGAATTGATCCTGTGGTAGCCTAGGGAATCCACTGCCCTAGGCCACTACAGGATCAATTCTCATGGGGGGATTTTGGGGTTGAGGTGAGGATTCTGGTACAGGAGGTTTAAACATCGGCGCGCAAAACCCTTGAGGCGTTCTGGATCTATTCCGTTGATTTGCCCTTTTCGAACCCATTCTGATTTTAGGAAGTGATTTTACGTTGCTCAAAATGTTGCGCTATCGAGGCTTAAAATATATTCCCCACCACCACTAAATATGCACGATCGTTTTCCTGAGCATTTTTCAGTAGAATCTAACGAGCGAGCGGTAGTTACATGGGGAATTATTTGGGCTTTTGAGAATTGGGGTAGCCACATAGGATCTCTCTCTGATGGCAGTTCGACCTTATGTTGGAGAAAATTAGAAATTCATAAATCATATGTGCCACTTTGTTGATGAAAAGAGTGAAACATGATCAGGTGTCACTGAGCAGAAAGCAGGTCAAGTAGTGAGCAGTTTGTAAATGTCTTCATCATAGAACCTCGTGGAATGTTTCGTAGACATGGTTTCACTCCCGAAATAATCGAGAAACAGGCAACAACATCATCAGAAATTCTTGTGGAGTACTATGATCCACAAGCATGAGTAACCGTCCAAGGAGAATCTGAGCGCAAAATAATTTTTTTTGAGGGACCTAAAAACGTTATGCATTAAATAGTGAGCGAGAATAGAATACTTCTTCTCTCTCCACTGGGCAGAACTTGGAATGTGTGCTCAATAACTTTTCTAGCAGAAATTACAAATTGTTGGAAAAGGACGTGCAAGACAAAGCCGTCGGTCTCGTACTGGAGGGTACACTGCAGGGGAAGTCGAAGTGAAGTGCGATTAACTAACGCGAATAAGCCAACAAATGGGAGAAGATGTAGGAGAGATGCGCGGCGAATTGAAAAGTGCTGGAGGAGGAGGTGGCGACGCACGGCGACAGCGAACGGGATGTGCACTTCGCGCCAAGAATTCCTCCCGAAGACCTCAATAATGCACGACGGGCTCTGCTGACTACGCTTTCGGCCATTTGCAAACGCTTTCACGGCTTTGCACTCTCTTCAGAGGCGAAAGTGAGGCGAATCAAATTCCATTCAGGGGGACGATGGCGTGCATGGACGTAATTTTTAGAGCGGCCCTTTCTAACCGTTGACTGTCATCGATGCGCTTCAAGTAGCCAGAGCCAACAAGCGACAGCCTCCGAGCACGGAGACAGAGCCCAACGGCTTTACTGGATAGGAGCATCTACACACTATGTGTTGGACAATCATCCTGCTTAGAAGCAGGAATTCTGCCTCAGATCACAAGCAAAAACTGGAATCGAACGAATTTCTGCAGGACCTGTTTTTGTGGAACAAATTGATCCTCCTCTCTTACTTCCAAAGATAGCCATGTAAGCGATCCGCCTTGAGAGCGCAGCTACCAGCAGCTGTGTGTCTTTCCAGAATAGTATGGTTCGTCGAAAAACGATAATCTATTAACTACATATTGTGATAGAAGCAAAGACCTGCAATGCACCATGGGATGGAAAAACCTTCTGACTTCTGAAAGCCCTCAAAACTACCTCATCTCCCTCCTTTCAGATAGGGAAGCACTTTCTTCCTCATACGTCGCTAGCATAGTTTGAAGAATGATGGTCTTCTATGAGCACCATGGCGCATCCAGGGGCCGGATTCATCAACGGCTCACGTAACTGTAACGGAGAATTGTAAGCTTACCAAGTGATATGGTGAGCGATAAGCCGTGTTATCTGAGCTTTTAGAGCGGTTTATTGCTCACTATATCGCTTGATAAGCTTACAATTCTCCGTTAAAGTTACGCAATTCCTTGATGAATCGGCCCCAGGTAGATAAATTGGAAGAAATAGAAATTAGAAATTTATTTTTATTGGAAACGCAAATATAACTCAGCACTAAAACAAACTGCTTTTTTAAATATTCCACAGAAAACCGAACCTTTTCTGATCATAGAGCGGTATTCCGTAGTCAGCATTTCCTCTTGGAAGAGTTACTTAAGGTAAGGAGGTGCAAATCAAAGGGCATGTTCTTCTCGAACGATGTGAATTTTTTAATTAGTACTGGAAGGCTCCCTATGTTTGCATTAGAATTTGCAATTTATTTTTTGAAAAGAAACGAAACTGAGAAGAAGAACAACGACCAACTCCGCTGTAACCGGTCAAAAAATGAGAATTGCTAGCTCTCATCTTCTATAGCTTATTCTAGCTGAATTTCGTTCAGCGCACTGATTTTTCCATTGGCTTGCCACCACAAGTCGTTATGGTGGGCCAGATGATGCGCCTCCATACGACCTCGGCGAGGTGGCAGAAACTGAAACAAGCAAGGACGGGGACCGATCACGCTTTCCACACTTGCAGCCACTAAGGAGCGTTCAGTTCCGGAGAATCATAACTGTCATAGCTGTCCCCCTCTTCCTCCGATTCGGAAGAATTCAAAAATCCTGAACATGCGGTCAGCCGCACCCCTGAACACTTAATCGCACCTATACGCCCGCAGCGGCAAACGGATTCGGAAAAGAGCTCTCAGGATTTTGGGGCCGCTGGGAACTACGCCTTATGGGACCGTATTCTCAGTAATCCCCATGTGCGAAGTAATCCCAGCTGATCTCCATAAACCAATCGTCCAACAAAGGCTTAACGATGTGTCTACTCGACGTGAAGCGAAGCAGAGCAGAAGCACAGGTCATCGCCGTGGCAGCTGCTTTCAAAACGCTGCTGGCAAATAAAAGGCAGATAGCTCTTATGCAACAGCGACGCTTTTTGAACCGAAGAAGGATCGACAGTGTCTCTCAAGGACGGTGATAGGACGGAGCACATCTTTCCAACGATCTCTAAAAACCCATTCCACCAATCGAACGCGGTCTTGTACTTGAACGGCTCCACGTCTACTGTCGAGTTTAACTGAAACTACATATTCCGACCAATTAGGAAATTCACTAAGTCTTCCGTGCGAGAACCCACTCTTGAGTATAATCAAGCGGCTTTCTAAAACCAGCAATTTTAGTAGAACCTTACTTTAAAAAGGTCAGCAGGACCATCTATTCAGGAAGCATGGTACAGTCAACCAGGTGAGACACTCTGTGCACAGGAGATTTGGAGCCAATCAAAATCTCATTACAAGCAAACCGAAAACGAAAGGTATAGGTTTAATGTAAGGACGAGAGCAACATTAACTCCGATATTCAGGGCCCAAAGCGTGTGTATACGTTCTGATGTCCGGTAAGATTAATAAAGCTCGTCTGTGAGCTTCTGTTTGGGATGCGATACGCATTGCGCTTCTAAAGAGAATGAGCGAAGCTCAAGAGTGATCTAATGTCCGCGTCTTGCTCGACTGGAAGGAGCACGTCGTTATGGCTGTCTAGTGTGGTGTGTTCGACTATGGTCACGAGGACACCAATGATGTACCGTCAAATGCTTTTAAGCTTCCTTCGGAATCTGCAAGCCCTTTCCACGCGATTTCATAGTTCCAAGGTGTTGGTATAACCCGCGGAAAGAACCTCTCAATGAGTACAATCCTTGAGGGAGTGGAGTGTTTAATAACTTGGCTAGGCACAAAAAGTTGAAAAAGTTGTTTGATATTGCCTTACCCACGTGACTTCTGCTGGCCGGCAGGCAGATATCTCAACGTGTTGTCCATTTGGCACCAATCTACCCTTTCCCGGCGGTACGAAACATCCCGTTGAACTGTGTGCAACATACATCTAGATCGTGATCCCGCGCGGATCGGGCCCTGTGGCACCTCTGTCCTACTTTAAGTGCTATACAGATGGATTTTTGCGAAGTGCATTCCAATGGGCGGGTTTCGGTTCAGTGAGTTTTTATCGTAGGCACAATGTTGTGTAAACTGGGGCTCACAACTGAGTCGAGCGTGAGGTAGTTTTTTTTGGACAACAGCGTCCACAGTCTGTCGCATAGCTACGCCGAGTCAATTTCAGGGCCAGAAGAACAATGTGCAGACGTTAACGGTGGCAATGAATACAGCAAATTGATGAAAGCAAGGCCTGACGGGGACCTGTGGTGAGCGAACGTGAGAAGCGTGGCCTTCCACAGAAACGCTGGGGGCAAAGGCCAGGACGGGTATTCGAGACGAAATTCGACCTGTCCCACGACACGACTGGGCGAAGATTGTGTTAGCGGAGGCAATTCGAGTTGATAGCAGCAGCTCGACTCGCTCGGAGGCGACAATCGAGTGCCGAAGTGGTCAGAGCAGGCGGCGAACGAAGGAGATGGTCGTCTGCGTGGTGGCAAATGGGAGCGGGCCGTACGAAGCGTCGGCACGGAGCATATGCTCCGCTCCGGCGACCGGAGCCAGACACGGGCCACCCTCGCCCTTCATTTATTAGGCCTCGCACGGGAAAGCTGGAGCGCCGAAGCCTAATTAGACGATTATGGATGCTGGGCGACGCATTGATGGATCAGACGCCAAGCGCACAGACAGCACTCGACCCCCGGCTTTGAACCGCGACCACAAGAGCTGGCGTTAGCTTAAGCCCTGCGCGGTGTCACTGGACGATCTTGTTAGGCAGTCGGCTTCTTTCTTCGCTTCATGGCAATTTAATTTTCTGGTATTGTGCAGTAAGGACAAGAACTAGTGATACATACCCTTGTTTACTTCGATGAAGGAGTGTAATTGATCAGAACCTTCGCGTACCATCCTTGTAAGCGACTACGACGTCTGTCCGTCTACCGTTGTCTATCAATGCGCCCACATATCTGTCGGCACCAGAGACGGTGTACGGGAAGAGGAATTACAGTCGTGGAAATCACGTAAAAATGAAGGGCATCGTACCGCAAAGTAAACGGTAACGACTCACCATGAAGTACACCGATTGTTTTCGTTCATTTTCCTATTACTGGAATCTATGTCTTTATCTCTTTACTTTTCCTGGCATTTATCTTATTATGCTACTCGATATTTTTGTGTCAGATCAGATTAAGTGTAGGAATCGCGTGAAAACGATGTAGAAGCCTCATGAAGCCACTGTAAGGACCTTAATCTTATCCCACTACCTTATCCTATTAAATAAAGTCATATAATAAGAGAAATTTCTCACTCCTCCGTGATGAGGACCACAAATGCCAAAGAAGAAAAGGATAGCCTTTGCGACGACCGGCGTGTAGATGTGATCCTTGGAACAGGGTCAAGCATGGGGTTCGATTTTTGGCAAAATTTTACTGCCTCTCCTTCTCCTGGAGTTGGTTTGACACAACCCACCACTTTGCCTCCATCACTGTTTTATTTCTTCTGGGATCTCTTCTGAATTTCAAAGCTTGTGATTATTGTATAATGTCACTTATGAAGGCTTTTTCCAGGTTTTTTGGTTTTGACGTTGTACATATTTACACGTACATAGCTTTGTTTACTGAAGGATCCTGTAAAGTTTTTAATGTCGATTGTTTCATAGTCATTTGTTTATTTGTTACTACTATTTAAGACAGTCGTGTGACAACTAATTGAACATCACTACTCAACAACAAGTAACACTTCAAAACAACAGAACAATAAACATACAATTAGCACTTCAGGAGAGCCTTCTCAGCAACTCGTCTGAAAGGTTCAAAATTTTTTCGAGAGGGGTGTAAATAACTTTTCAATGCCAGGTATGCAGATCCGCCGCTAACAGTAAAAAAGTGAGCCCTAACTCCTGATTTCGGTTTGGAGTACGAAATTTTGTAGCTAGTTCCCCTGATCCTGGATGCAGTGAACTTGTAAAATTTCGTCGATCTTAATCGTACTTGCCCCGACAGAATTTTGAACACCCAGCAATCTTCGTAAGCTCAAAGAGCTGATACCAAGGAATTTATTGCGTATTTCCGCTCTAGGGATTCGAGAATGAAATATCCACTGTACCTTATTACTAGTTTCCTAGTATAGTTGTTTTGGACACGTTCCATCTCTTGAATATCCTTCTTCTTATGTGGCGAAAACAAGACTGTCCCGCTTTTGACACACAAACGACTTATACGCCTGCCGCAAAACTGATATATTCGTAGTAGAGAGTCCTTTAAATATCTGCTAAGTCCTATTAAGCACTTTTCTGCAGATAATCTATAGTGCTCTGAAAATTCTAGTTTGTTGTTGTAATGAAAACCCAGATCAACAACCTTATCTGCCACAGCTATAGGTAGGCCACCTATCTCATAATTGGGAATAGAATTAGATTTTCCAATTCTGATCAGTTTGGTTTTTTCTGCTGCTAACGGTAGCCGCCATATATTAGACCACTTTTCAACGATGTCGATAGCTTGTTGAAGACATTGAGAATCATCTTCAAGTTATTCGCAGTATATTTTTATATCGTCTGCAAACTGCTTGCATACCACTCTAGAGTAACGCAGTAGGTTTATGAGGTATGCAGTGTATATATAAAATAGAATGGGCGATAGAACTTCCCTCTGCGTTTCTCTTACATTTCTAATGGCAGAGAACGCGTTATTAACTTTCACCTGCAAAGTTCTGCTAGTGAGGTATTCACCTAGCCATTTCAGTAAAAGAGGATGTATTCCAATCTTTCTTAGCTTGAACATTAATTTAGAATGGCTTATTCTATCGAAAGCTTTCGAGAAATCGAAGAAAACCACTTCTTCTCGTCGATTAAGCTGGTCTAATTGTTTAAACTCTCTAGTAAATCTGTTCCTACGGACCTTCCTCCAACGAACCCATGTTGGGATCCAGAAAATAAGAAGTTTTTCTCGACGTGCTTCACAATACAATTTTTGATAATCTTTTCGAAAACTCTCCCAAAAAAGGATAACACGCTGACTGGCCTATAATTTGCTGGTTCTTTAGCAGGTTGCTTTTTCAAAAGGGGTGTTACAAATGATCGCTTCCATCTTTCTGGAATCTCCGAAAACATGAGAGACTGATTATAGATATAAGTTAATGGTTTAGCAATAACGGTTAAAAACAGTTTCTGAAGGAGGTCTTGGATCCAATCACGACGGGTTCAATTTTTTTTTTACCTATTTTAGCAGAATGTCATATCACCACACATTTGTCTACCTGGAGGAGATGAAAAATTATACTCTATGAAATTTCATGCGCCAATTGCTAATGATGATTTTGATGTTGTTATACAAAGATTTTTTTGAAGCGCTCGAAAATCGCTTGCAACCCATCACGACGGGTTCATAATTAGTGGCTCGATTTGTTCACGGAAATAAATCTTTCCACATGAATGATAACGTTAAGAGGAGAAATTTGTACCCCTGAGATATTTATCTTTGGCTATTGTACGTAAACTGCGAACAATGGAGGATTCTTAACAGTGCTACGGGACAATACTCGTACCTCTCGTTCGAGTTCACCTTTATCTTCGCTTGCGAGCACTACATCATCAGCGCAAACTTACGTCCCAGGAGACTGGATTCTGAAGATCCCGTGTAATGCAATCTACCACAACGACAAAGAGGAGCGGGAAATCGCCGAGCTCTGGTGTACACCAACAGAAATGGGAAACCCCATTGAGGTTCCAGCTGCAGCTTGAGCTCAACTCTTTGGAGAAGAGTATGGAATTCGCACCCACTCCATGAGAGCTGGGAGAGGTATGGCCTGATTTCTACGTCTTTAATGCTTCTCATTCTCACGACTAAGACGATGTCCAATTTTACTGCTGCTGTTCGGTCTAAGGGGCCTGTCAAACGCTTTTGCCCCGATACTTCGCCTCATTACTCGCCGCAGTCGACTCCTATGCCTTTGATTGATTCGCGAGGTAAACGATTCGTCAGTGGTACCGCTGTACATTAAAAACGATTTTAACAGCATTTTGGACGAGCTGACGGTTGCGAAACAGGAACGTGACCGACTATTTAGAGAACTTTTGATTCTTCGTAAGAAGATTGGTTTTCCTTGAACAGCGATGAGGACGATAGCCACAACGTTTTCGACGATCACAATCGATGTAAGCCTGGACCAACGACGCCTGCACATCTGCCAGATATGGAACGTGAAGGACAACGGGTTCGCTCCATTGTGATAAGTGGAGTCCCTGAACTGAGTTCAGCTACCATTGATCGTAGAGTACGTTATAACATACTCAGCGTACATGATATCCTTTTCCACATAGGTTTTGACTGCCTTCCTGTTAGTGTCTACAGATTAGGCAAAAAGTCAGTCTTTCCAATATATTCTGGAGTACTGTTGACATTTCACAAGCCTCCCAAATATCGACACATTTTGCGAGCTTGTTTAACTCTTATTCGTTTAGGCAGTTGGTCCCTAGTGCTACTAGAGCTAAATCCTTTCTTGACTTAGTACTTTGTAATTCTCTTAACCTCTTCACGGGCCCGAACTTGCTCCGCCTATAGGTGGCACATGATAGTGTGCGTTCTCCACAAATCGTAGTTATGCGCCCACTTCTGAGACATGGAGTAGGGATTACAGAACCGCAAACTACCCTGCGGTTGAAGACTACCTGAAGGGCGTTGACTGGATTGGTTATTTCTCCACAGTTGCGACAGCAACTGACGCTTATGAAGTTTTCCTTAACATAATTCAACATGTCACAGTTACTTGCGTACTAGTGCGGAGGTTTCAAAAAATAGAGTTACACTCCCATCCTATTTGGAAAGACTTGCCCGGAAGAAGGACCGTTTATGGGCCTCCCCTTCGAGTAGGGTTTCTAGCGACTCCGAGTAGAAATAGAACGCATTTTGTTCCAAACGAAAAAAGGCTACTTCCAAATTTCTCTCCTATTTAGAGCGCAAGATAGTCGAATGTAGGAGTAGGAGAAATTTTCGCAGATATATAAAGTGCAGATTAAAGGACCGGCCGTCTATTTCCAGCATCCGGATTGACAACGATAGTAGCTTTGCGTTTAAGGACTTTGATAAAGCTGAACTTTTTGGTCAACATTTCTCCACGGCTTTCAGCTCGGCAGTTACCCGTCCCGAAACAGAGCCATCTGATGCTCGTTTCCCACCCATGCGCAACAGCTTCCGGTTTTCAGGGGCTGACATCATTCAAGAACTCTCGAAATACACCTCATCGTATGCACTCACACCAGATCTCATTCCCAAAGCATTTTCAAGCGGATTTTGCACCTTATCGCCTTTTCTCGGAATATATATTCAACCTCTCCTTTACGACTGGTAACGTGCCAAACAGATGGAGGCATTTATTTGTTATTCCAGTTCCCAAAAAGGCTCCATAATCTGGCCACAAATTCCTGACCGATTAGCATCATATCAATTTTTGCCAGGGTGTTCGAGAAACTTGTGAGGAAGCATATACTGCATCATTTAGACAGACACAGTATCATGCCTCAATATCAACATGGATTCTGTAAAGGAAAATCGTGTGAGACGGCATTGTTGGGTTTTATGAACGACTGAACCCAAGCTGTTGAGCAGAATAAACCTGTACACGTGATTTACTTTGACTTTTCGAGTGCGCTCGGTAAGGTCCCTCATTTTAGGTTAATCAATAAGTTGAACTCCATTGGTATTCATTCCGATTTTGTACGCTGGGTTGAAAGCTTCTTGATGGACCGCACGTTCCATGCCAGAGTTGAGACTGCCTTTCCAACATCTGCCCCTGTGTTAGCGGCCTCCCACAGGAAAGCGTTTTGGCACTTTTACTGTTTCTTGTGTACTCTACAGATTTCTACAACTTTGGCTTCTTCGAATAATGTGAGGTGTCTGACGTACGCCAATGATCTAAAAATCTATAGGACTATCGAGAACACATGTGACACATTGCGCCTCCAGGCTGCTGCTACAATTAATGGGGCACCTCATAAGACAAAGGTCCTTTCTTTGGGCCAACCAATCCCTTCTGCCTCATATTTCGTTTGTGATACCGAATTGGAAGTTGTTGATCAGGTTCGTGATCTGGAGTTCTTCTATGACAACAAGCTGTCCTTTCTTCCACACCTCAGACATATTTTCTCCAAGGCGATCTCACGCACGTTCGATCTCTTTAAGGCGCTTAAGACACGTGAATCCGCTACGCTCATTAGGGTTTACAAAACTTTTATCCAACCCATTGTTGGATGTGGAACTTTGCCCTCAGTTGAAAAAGAGTTTTTTGCCCTCAGTTGAAAAAGAATATCCGATTACTTCGAAGTATTCAAAACAGGCTTCCGTCGTAGTTCTTTTGTTTTTGTCTCCCTGCTCAACCCGCCTTTGGCAAAGGGCGGACTACGCTTAAAACTCACGTCGTTTAAAAAAATTGTTTCCGCATGGTGCTCAATAACTCACTTTTTCCTTGCTCTCCTTCTTCCCTTGCTCGATTTTTTCACTTTTTATTACATTTAACAGGTGTTCTGTTTTGCTCCATTGTCAGTCACTGAATGTTGTTCATCGGCTCGTTTATTGTTGTTCTCTTAGATGCATACGTAATATATGCGTCCAATAAATAAATAAATAAACAAAAATGAGCTCTTGAGGAACTCCATGACGTCGCAATGGCACCATATCACTTCACGCGTTTTGCGATCAAACACCTCCATGTCGAGAAAGACGATATGCACTGGTTTCTGTTTCTCGCGATGCTTCTCTATCAGGAGGCGGGCGGCGTGAATGGCATCAACGGTGCCACAGCCGGCCACGAAGCCGCACTGATTGCCGGAACGCTGGACGACGTCACAAATTCGTCCATAGACAATACGCTCAAAGATCTTCATGCTGTGTGAAAGCAAGCGAATCGAATGGTAACTTTAACAGTCTGCAGGGCTGACCCTCTTCTCCCAAATCGAAATCGTCGTACTTTGGTGCCAACATTCAGGCACTTTCTTCTCCAGCACAACCTGGTTGAAGAACTTCGTCAACAACTCAACAGGGTTCCAAGCTTCGATTTCCACAAATCAGCCGCCACATCGTGGAGCCCAGTTTCTTCGCCCGACCTCGGAGACGCTTATTGCGATATCACTCGTGTTCCTGGGACTTGAAGGCTCGTCCAATATCCCTTGACTTGCAGCAGGAATACCTCGTCTCCACCTCACAGAAGCAACTCTTTTTCGCTCCAGTACTTCTACCAACTAACGATGAGCACGAGCCACCCGTCAACGTACCCACATTCAGCGTAGCCCACATGGTGTATGAAGTCTTGTTTTTCGAGATTGTGCTACGGCGTCCGCGGGAGCCGCCGCGCACTCGCAGAGCCCGGCGAGTGTGGAAAGTATGGGAGGGTCCCTGATGCGAGAGCGGCATCGGGGGGAGACTGAGCTAGCCCGAAATTCCCGTAAGGTAATCAGGACCCGCGTAGCAACGCTGAATGTGGGTACGTTGACGGGCCGCTCGTGCGAGTTGGTTGAAGCACTGGAGCGTAGAAGAGTTAATCTCTGTGCGGTGCAGGAGACGAGGTGGCCCTGCGACATAGGACGTGGCTTCAAGGTCGTTCTATGTGGAAGTCCCAGAACCACCAGTGGTGTCGGAATAATCGTCTCCGAACGATTTCGTGACTCGATTGTAAGTGTCAGCGCTTTAACGATCAGTTGATGAAGATCGTTGTCGCCGCCAAGGAGCGACTCCATCACTTTTTCTCTGCGTATGCTCCGGAGACTGGCTGCTCCGATCAAGCCAAGGATGAGTTTTGGACCCCGCTTGATGAGAAGACAGCAGAGATACCGCCGAAAGATGTCATCATAGTCGCTGGTGACCTTAATGGGCACGTAGGTACTACGAAGGACGGGTACAGCTGTCATGGTGGTTTCGGATACGGGTCACGTAACGCCGATGGTGAGCGTATTCTTGAGTATGCGGAATCGCATAATCTCACCATTGTGAAAAGATCGTGCCGTATGAGACGGTCGCCCCACAGCATCGACTGCTGATCTGCACCATAAAGGTCGCCCCTCCGGGGCTGAAGGAGATCGAGCGTTGCGGTGCAGCTAGAACCAAGTGGTGACGAATGAAAGAGAAGGAAGCAGCTGTGATTTCTCGCGTACGGTTGCCGACAGTCACGACTGTCGACGAAACTTGGAAGAAAGCGACCGACGCGATACGCCCAGCTGCAAGGTTGTAACTCGGCACTACGAAGCCTGGACGACGCAAAGTCGGCAAGCAGACATGGCTGTGGACAGACGATGTGAAAGCGAAGGTTCGAGAGAAGAAACCGCTGTATCATGCGTTTCTCGGCGATAAAACAGCCGAAAACTGGCAGGAGTATCAGAAGGCGAAGAAAGCTGCAAAGAAAGCCGTGGCTGTTGCGAAAGCCACTCATTATAGTGATGCCAGCGAAAAGCTCGCGTCGCGCGATGGTGAGCGGTATTTGTACCGACTTGCTAAGGCCCGCCATCGCCAAACCGAGGATATTGAGAAGTTCGTTGGCATCAATGATGAGAGCGGCCTTCTTCTGACAGACTGCAAAAAGGCGCTGAAGCGATGGCGTGAGTACTTTGAGGAAATTTCCACTATGGAATTTCCTCACCCGGCCATCCCTTCTGTGGGTTCTGTTCATGGCCCCGTTCACAAGATCACCGTGGAGGAAACAGAAGCGGCTCTGAAGAAGATGAAGCCATGCAAGGCGACAGGACCGGATGATCTGGTAGCCGATGATTGGAAATCGAAACTCTGGTATCCTGCTGAGTGGTTGGCTAAGTTCTTCAACCAGGTAGTAAAGAAGAGGAAAGTACCGAGGTGTTGGTGTGACAACACTGCGACGATTCAGCATGAAGATCTTCGATCGAATCCTCGACAGACGAATTCGTGAAATTGTCAAGCTCTCCGACAATCAGTGCGGCATTGTGACTGGTTGTGGGAACATTGATGCTATACACGCTGCACGACACCTGGTGGAGAAGCATCGCGAGAAACAGAAGCCGGTGCATATATTCTTTCTCGACTTGGAGAAAGCTTTCGACCGCGTACGAGAGACCTTCAGAAGCCTGTCCCATGGACGCTGCTTTATGCTGATGACGTGATGCTCGCTTGCGAAGATAAAGATGATCTCGAGCAGCAGGTGCAAGCTTGGTGCAACCTGGCGATGTTCGGACTCACATTGAATGTCAAGAAGACCGAGTACCTAACGACTGACGTAAACGAGTCCGCCTCCATTAGATTAACGGTGTTGAACTTGCTTCGGTGTTCAAATACCTGGGATCAGCAATAGGGTCTGACGACGGTCTGATGGTTGAAGTGAACTCACTCGTGAGTGCAGATTGGTCCAAGTTGCGTTCGCTGACTGGCGTGTTCTGCGATAGGAAGATACCAGAGCACCTGAAGTTGAAGATCTACGGAGCTGTCGTCCGGCCGGTAGCGATCTACGGCGCTGAGTGTTGGCCTGCCACTAAGGAAGTTGAAACGCGCCTCAGCGTCATAGAGACGAAGATGCTGCGCTGGACGGCTGGAGTCACGCGCACGGACCACATCCGTAACGATGCCATTCGACAGAAGTTCGGTGTCGCGCCGACAGCGAACAAGATGCGCGAAGCTCGCTTGCGATGGTACGGCCACGTTTTGCTTGGAAAGGAAGACAGCGTCCTCAAGATAGGCCTTGAGTTGGAAGTGTCTGGAAAACGGCCTCGAGGACGCCCGAAGCAGCGTTGGTCCGATACGTTACACATGGACATGAAAGTAACTGACGTCCACCCTGATGAAACGCAGAATCGAGAAAGGTGGCGCCACGACACCAGAAGAGCGGACCCCGCTACGAAGCGGGACAAACGGTGAAGAAGAAGAAGTTGCACTAGATAATAAATTTTTTAAAGCACTTTTCAAAATAGCTGAAATAGACCGATTGCTGCTCAGCTTTCGCTGAGACGGCGCAATACATTTTTTGTTGAGAGGTGTAACTACTGAAGCTGAAAACGGATCTTACCGAAATTTAACTTTCAATTTGTAGCAGAAAAAAATGAGGCCTCTCCAAAGCCACCCTTCATCTGATCAGGTGGAGTGATTTTCCTATCCTGGATTTTTCCAAAATAAATATTTTCTGAACAAGGCTACCATTGAAGCTGAAACTGGAGTCCACAACAGGACAGCTTTTATTTAGCGCTTCTAAGAAATCAAGTCTTTCCTAAGCGATCTTTCTCGCTATCAGGTGAGGTCAAGCTCAAGTTTTTATTTTTTCAAAAACAAAGGACAAGATTTTCTATCTGAACGGAACGATGTCTAGAGCTGAAATGTAGCGTTACAAAAGCCCAATCTTTGGTTAATACATAATAAAAAATGCAGCTTATCCAGAGCTATTTTCGTTGAGATTAAGAGGGATGGGTCGATTGCTCGTCGATGTGATTGGAAGGTGCTATACTTGTACTTTGTTCAACCGATCATAACTCTCTTAATTTTAGGAGTTGTGCAAATACGGGTTTTTGGCAAAAATCGAAGCTACATTTCAGCTCTAGACATCGTTCCGTTCAGGAAGTAAATGATCGGATAAAAGGTTGCTTATGAGGGGCCTGACTTTTTCCTACTACAAATTGAAGGATAAATTTCGAGAAGATCCATTATCAGCTTCAGTAGTTACATCTCTCAACTAAAAAACGTGTCGCGTCGTCTCAGCGAAAACTGAGCAGCAATCGGTCCATTTCAACTAAATACTTTGAAAACTGATTCAAAAAATTTATTATCTAATGGAATAACTATTTCAGATTTTATTTAGACATAAATTCAAATGACGTCTTCTTTCCGTAGAAAACGCGGTGCTAAGGGTGTTGCCATGTCGTTGCCATGCCTAACAAATCATCATTTTTTATTTATTTGCGTCAAAATTTTATCAATGGATTATATTATTTATTTATTTATTTTTCTTTCACACTATTTAAAATTTTCTGCAACACAAGAGACGATTTAACATTAAAATCCATCAATTTTCTTGATATGGTCGTACCAAGACCTTCCTGGAGGGGGCAGGGGTGGTAAAGTTTTGGGAGAAATCGCAGCCCACGCTTGAGTTTGGCCTGCACTCGAGCGTCCATGTTCAACTTTGCAGCCTCCAGTGGCACCAGGAGGAGAAACGGACATCACCACCAGGCAGCAGCAATTTGAATCATCCAGTCAGTAACAGTCGATTTCAGTCAATTCTTGTTAGCCTCTTTTGCTAACTTTCAATCATAAGCTAGAGTTGTCATCAAACTGATCAAATGACTGCAAAGCCTAAGTGAAGAAAGGTGGTTCTCTAGTGTTTTTGATCAAATTGTTTTTTAAACGTTTGGCTAGGATCGATAAATAGGGAACAGGAGCGAATAGTTGCAAAAATGGGTGACTTTGAAGCGCACTGCGGCAGGGCAGGGGGTGTGAACGTAGATGGGAGATCACTGGCCATCTGCGCTCGTGCAGCCCGCTGCTCTCGTCCACGTCCCCGTGGCTAACTAGAGGTGTCGTGGAGGAGAAATGGAGCTATAATTCTCTTCGGGCAAATTACGAGTGCAATTCGGCGTCGGAGCCCAGAGCAGCTCAAAGCTTGGTCGCTTCCAAAATTTCAGGCCTCAACAAAAAACAAGTTTTCTTGAGAGCACAGTACAATTATTTCAGCGTCCATTGGTATTAGGTCGGACCTAAAGTTCCCACTGTCTAAGTGCTTTGAATGATCTCTCTTTTCGCTAACACGTTTTCTACTTCACCACTGAGTGGACACTTTGTTACCCTTATGTGGAGAGAAATGCGTGCTTCTGAATACGTATAAAATGTGAAAGACGCATTCCCAAAACTGAGGGGTTTAACCAAGTTTTCGTGGCAGCTGAAAGCCCGTTCCTTGCGAAGTACTGACCAGGGAAGGGTTTCTAGCTCCCATCGACTCTTGAAAGCAGACCTAGGAATGTAGCTGGATAGAGGCTGGGATCCTGATCTGGATTCTGGTCATAGCAGTTTAGTTAAAGCTGAAAATGCATTTCTCGGACACTTCTCACCTTTCAAAGCTGCTTCTTGAGCTGTTTATAAGCGCAGTTTATTACTCAGCCTGTTCCGCAGGCGGAGTGATAAACTGTGAGTGATTTCCGCACGTTACTTCGAAGTTGTATAGTGGCAGCGTCCTCGTCGCTAAACAGGTATGTAGCTTTAACTAAGCTAAGGGTCATGGGTTGTTCTTCCAGGTGTGTCTCCCTTTTGAATGCTGTGGTTCATCTTCGTTAGAACTTCTTATTCCTTTCTTTCTTATAGAAGTTCCATGGGATGTTGAAACCATTTTCTTGTGGGCTGAATTACTTCGAACTAGTGATAAAGAACCTTAAAGCCTTTCTCTGGATAGACGATTGTGCTGAGGGACGCTTGAAGGCAAAGACTAAATTTCATTTATCCTAAGGCTGGGGCGTGAGAAGTACCGCATTAATCCACCTCCGTGCACACGAAAAAGAGCGAGGTTCTCCTTGTTTACACTCTGTTACTTGGCGCAAAGACAAGTGGAGGTGCCAAAGGCACTGTTTTCTACCTTTAATGGAAGGCGAAAACAAATATTCTCCCAAAGGAATAGTCGTAAATCGCAGGCAACTGACCACGTGGAACAGGTTCTGCAAAAATCTGGCCAGGAATTAGCCTCCTCGCACCATCACAACACTTTTCGTTCTCTTCCAAAAGAACATTCCTTGCATTTGGTGTTCTACTGTCGACCTAGCTCGTAAATGAATGCTGAACATTAGCTGGTAGACTGAAAAAGGAGTTCGCGATGAGACCCTAAGGCCTCCTCCCCGGCATGATATCCTAGTTGGTTTCAGTCCTACGTGCAGGCAGCTACCAGCAATGCAATATCAGTGCGGTTGTATCGGAGGACATCCAGCATGGATTCTGGGCAAGAGGCAACCGCAGGAGCAGGCATCGCTTTTTTGCGTCCCATCTCTCAGGGGCGCGACTCCAGGCATGGTGCAACTGCTTCCCTACAGAGAGGTACAGGTTCCCCTTATGACCCGTAGTGGGGAAGGATTCGCTACTGGTAAAGGCCCCCTCACAATTCTGCGGCAACGCCGCGGCCATATCCTTAGGTCAGGGGAAACACTGCCTCGGATTGCGATACAGCTGCAGGCTAGGTATAAAGTCTCGCAAAACTTGTCCTGGCGCCAAGGCGGCTAACATACAACCATGATGTTCATCCAGAAAAGAACTCTACATGCCAGTGCGACCTACGGATGCCAAATTCGTCATAAGCACGACAGTATCTTTCGTCGATATCTCAGGATCCACAGCCTTACCGACAGACTACTCCTTTCCTATTTCAGGTCCAGCTTATTCCAGTCCCAAAGCCGCCGAGGGCAGATATAAGATTTGGGTGTAAAAAAGCACATTGCTTGAACCCTATGGTCCTTGAAAGGCCCAAACCTTACTACTCCGTCGCTGCTCACGCATTATCATGCAAAATTTTAACAATTTGCGTATTGATTCTCTTCGCCGCAAAATATATTTTCGGCCTAAAAATAAATGATAAAACACAAAAATAATTAATACATCTTTAGGAGGCGCCAATCACTCTACCTCCATGTGAGGTGGCGGAGGCAAATTGAATGTGTATTTAGCCTATACAGACTTGCAGTGGGCAGCCGATGGACAGACAAGTCAGAGCTTTGCCCTTCCCAGACAATTCTGATACCGATCTATCGAGTGAAGGAAGGCGTTGGCTTGGGAACGACCCCAGTCATGAACCTCAATTCGGGGTGCGCCCTTGAGCCAGTGCCTCCTGCTTGCAGACTGTGAATGTATAGGCTCAAAATATGGCAGGTTTGTGAGAAGTGTGATGCAGTTGCGAATTGCAAAAGCCTCAAGTGAGCCAAGATCTAGCAGAGAGGTAAGTTGAGACTAAGTTCTCTGAACTCACTGACACTATGTTACAAGGAGTCTAAAGGAGGCCCTTTGATAGCAGCCCTTGTTATGTTCCTGTAGAGCGTCGCATTCACATATTTCTGCATGTACACGATTTTTTTTAAAAAGAACAATAGGATAAAGCCTCAGCGATAGGCAAGGGACCTATAAAAATTCGCAAAAGAGAGACAAGGAAACGGGACGGCACTAGCGCGGCTAAAAAACGAACTGGTCTCATGGAAGAAGTGAGAAGGCGTTGCTACGAGCGTTTGATACTTTCACAGCCTCTCCGTGCCTTTCTTAGGATAAAAAGGATAGGACGGCGTTATTCAATCCCTTTTGGGATGCACCACGCACTTAACCATCGCGGAGGCGATGGTCAATATCGGCCAAATAGTCTAGGACACTGTAGTCGGCCAATTTAAAATCCCTGGTCCAAGTCATAATGTCGTCAACCGCACAGTGACGAATAAAGAAAGTAACGCTGGAATAATCACTACAGCCGATCGGAGGTGCTACGGACACATTATTATGGATGATTTGGTTGTCGCTGCTAAGAATAGGATCAAGATACGACGAGCCGCGAGTGGGCTTAGGAACGCATTGAATAAAATTGTGTGAGGAGAACAAACTCAGAAAGTCTTTAGATGTAGGGTAGTAGGCAGTGCAACAATTCCAGTTAATATCAGGGAGACTGAAGCTCCCTTGCCACAATAGTGGGGCAGTCCACCACTGAGAAATCACTAATAACTTTACAAAGCATAACAGAATTACGGGATATGCAATTAGGGGCTCTGTAGACAGGGATGATCTTAACTGCCTTGTTTTCCGGAAAGATGTCACAAACTAATACCTCGTAACCATACTTTGTTTACATGAGGTTGAGAAACATTGCCTTGGCACATATCCACGGAGGTTTCACAAGAAACAGTTATATTTGCAACAGTGTTGAAAGGACGAGCGGATTTGGGCATGATGGAGCCAAACCTCTCACTCCGCTTCTCACGCAAGCGCACCAATTCTTCCTTAGAAAGTGATGGGCGTATATATACGCCACTAAGGAAGAAAAGCGAAGCGCGGGGCGCGACTAACAGCGAAGTCCCTGTGGTTTGAAGAAGGGAGAACAACTTTCAGCAAGCGACTACCGGTAGACTTAGGCCTGCCCATGCGGTAAACAGAACATGGAAGGCACGCAATATTCAGACGGGCAAGGATAGAATTCACCTGTGCAATGATGCGCAATCAACTGATGAAAAAGAGGACAACTCAGTCACTCCGATTACAACAATAGATCTCTTCCTTTCCATTTCATGGCAAGGACACATGTCAGGAGCATTTGGAATTGCGGAAGAGGAAATATTTTGAGAAGCAGGGGGTTCAGACGTACAACGAGGAGTGCTGATAGTAGAGTCGCGTGACTCAGCTAACTGCTTCAGTTGCACAATCTCTAACTTAAGCTTAGTGTTTTCTTCACCCACGTTGACGCACCACTGATGGATTTCACTCATCTGCTTCATCGTTTCAAGCAGAAATTCCGTCATGTCCATCTGGTGACACGAACTCCACATGCTTTCGCTTGATGACTGGAACGGACAAGGAGAGACGAGGTGTAGAGTCCACGACCGACGAGGCAAACACGAAATAGCACGCGAAAACGAGAGAAATACACCCGAGGAGGTGGCAATAAGGACGATCTTCGATAATTCGATTCCCTCCCACGAGGAATCACGCTGACCACTGAGCCGAGTTGTGCGACAAAAACGCGATGTTGAAGTAGCTGCAGGAGGCCGGAAGAAGAGAACCAGCAGTGAAGCCGCCAGAGGTAATACCAGATCGTACAGAAGGAGTCAGACCGAAGAATGCCCAGCAGAATATGTAGAAACCAGGTAGCAGACGGAGTGCGGTGACTGCTACCTTCTATATTGTAAAGAGAGCGGCGGAGCGAATAGATCATAGCTGATGACGAATTAGGACAGGACGCTGAAGACTGGATCACACGAATACCAGGGACCAATGGGTCATACTTAGAAATATTTTCGGAAAATGAATCCAAGCTGTTGAGGGAAACCTAAGGAAGAATTAAGGTGTTGCCGAACTGTTGTAAGCGAGCATAAAAACGGCTGAAAATAATTCTGATGAAAGTAAATGAAAGGAGCATAACGGGTAGAAGTAAAGCAGAAAGACTACAAGGAGACCTAATGAGAGTACTCTTAGATCTCAAAGACTTGCAGGCCCGTAACGTGTGTTGTAGAAATCTATCCTAGTTCTTCTTCACCCCTCGTCTGCCCCATAGACCTGGATGTCGTCGCGGCTGCGGTGGAGGATGTCGCGCTGGCGGCGGGTCAAGAGGGAGTCGGCAGACGTAGCCGCGTACTTGCCGTGTTGCGGCATAGGTCGCCGCAATTAGCGATGACATTCGTAAGTTCAGACCCTCACCCAGCGCAGCCCGCCACATCCACTACAACAGTTTCTCACCCCAATAGCAAGTGGTTGTTCGACCTGTGCTTCAGCGAGTGCCAGAGCAGGTGCACGCGACAGCCGGCACCTCCTTTTGCGACTGCGCTACACGCGTCCGTGTCACTCTTAGGCTCCCATTTCTGATTAGTTGTCCAAAAGTGTTGCTTCAACATCAAAGTATGCCACACTGAGCACTGACGGATCCGTGGTCGACATAGGCGTGCAATTAGTCAAGCGGAAGAGAGTAAAGGCCCCCGCACACTTCTGCGGCGTTTCCGGTTTCCGCTATTCTTAGCCATAGGGCAGGGACGCTGAGCTCGCCGCCAGCGGCGAGCCCAGCGGCGATAATGATTTGAATTATTATCGCCACCGCCGCTCCAGCGGCGCAGGGAGAGTCTGTCTGAGCTCTGCCCTTTCGCGGCGGGATCCAGAGGCGTTATTGTTAGGCACCAACTGATCTCGACTAGAAAGAGTACAGTACCTCGCCGTTGCCGCTGAGCGCGCCCACAGACGATGAGTTATGCCGCTCAGCGGCGCCGGCGGCCGGCGCTGAACGGCGTGATTCATCGCTTTCGCGTCCGCCGCTCGCCGCAGAAGTGTGCGGGGCCGTTAGGACTCGTTTATACTTCGACGCCGAGCGACGCGACGCCACGTATTGTGCCCACATTGATCGAGTAACGCGATCGCATCAATTTGGCCACTATACATGACGTCGCTGACGTCGCTTGGCGTTTTATAGACGGGGCTTTTACACGTCAAGCCGCTTCAAAAAACCTCAGCTAAGCACTGCCGCAGCAATGATGGAAGTAGCACGACCATTGTCACGCCACTTCGTATCACCTGTATCACCTGTCGTCCCGTTGATCATCGAATTGCTCGAGCGGGTGCCAGCAGCGTCTCCATTCGTCCCTGTCGCGTGCCAGAGTGGTCCAATGGATCCTCCTCGCTCGAGGGACACGAAGAGCGTCATATCGGTCGTTCAGGGCTTTCACGAAGAAGTCCGACCAACGCGTTGGTGGGCGTCCTGGTGTTCTTTTGACATCCCGCGGAATCCAGTCGGTGATGGCTCTCGTCCAGCGGGTGTCTGCGAAGCGCATTATGTGGCCGGCCCACCTAATTTTCGACAACTTGGCCCACGCGACAGCGTCTCTGATTTTCGAGCGTCGGCGAAGCTCGGAACTCCGGAGGCCTTCTCTCACTTGCGTGAGTCGTTTCACTCCGAGCATCGTCCTCTCGATTCCACGCTGCGCGACGCTGATCGCGTGTTCATCCTGCTTTCGTATAGCCCAGGTCTCTGAGGCGTATGTTAGGGCAGGAAGAACAGTGGAGTCGAATAGGTGGGCACGGAGTCGGACGTTCTTCGTCTTCTTCGCGACTTCTTCGACGCTCTTGAAAGCTCCCCAAGCCGCTCTTTTCCTCCTGCTCAGCTCTGGTGCTAGGTCGTTGGCCATGTTGACTTCGCGACCCAGATACACGTAGCTGGAGCATTCGGAGATGTTCGTTCCGTTGAGCGAGAATGGGGCATCAGAAACCTATCCGTTCCTCATGAACATCGTCTTCGTAAGATTCAGCTGCAGTCCAACGTTCCCACATACACGATCGAAGTCGGCCAGCATTCGCTCCGCCTGGCTGATGCTCGGCGTTATGAGCACGATGTCGTCAGCGAAGCGAAGATGATGTAGTTGCCGGCCGTCGACCTTCACTCCCATGTCTTCCCATTCTAGTTCGTGCATGACGTTTTCGAGAGTGGCGCTGATAAGCTTCGGGGATATGGTATCCCCTTGCCGAACCCCTCTCTTCACGTCGACGACTACGTCGTTGTAGAATGGTGAGATCTTGGTCGTGAATCCACTGTACAGCTCTCGAAGGACTCTGATGTACTGAGTAGGAACGCCCTGAGTGAGCAGGGCTTCGATGACCGCTTCAGTTTCGACAGAGTCGAATGCCTTCTTCAGGTCGATGAACGTAAGGCACAGCGGCAGCTTGTACTCTCGCGACACTTCGATGAGCTTCGTAATGGGGTGTATGTGGTCGATCGTGCTGAATCCTCTCCGAAATCCTGCTTGCTCGCATGGCTGTCCTTCGTCCAGCGTTCTGCTAATCCTATTCAGGATAACTCGAGTGAACAGCTTGTAGACTACGGACAGCAGGCAGATCGGGCGATAGTTGCCAATGTCGTGCACGTCTCCCTTCTTGTACAGCAAGACGGTTCTGCTGGTCTTCCACTGAGATGGAACCTTGCACTCCGACAGGTAACGTGTGAAGAGCCGTGCCAGGGTGTTGATGAGCGTAGGCGGGAGGTTCTTCAGGTGTTCGGGTCTGATCCTGTCGGGACCGGGTGCTGTACGTTTCTTCACCGACGAGATGGCGTGTCGGATCTCGGAAGGGAGAACAGAGGGGACGACGTATCCATCCTGCGGAAGATGGCATGGGGGAAGGTGGACGTGGCTATCGAAGAGATCGGAGTAGAAGTCGTGGATGACCCTCTCCATGGTCCTTCTGGAAGAGGTGACGGTTCCGTCGGGACGTCGGAGAGCGGTCATCTTGGTCTTGAAGTTGGCGAAGTTGCGGCGGGCATTGCGGATGCTCAACCCTGCCTCTGCTGCTTCAGCCAACACTTCCGCCCTTCTCTCCTTAAGATCCTCCTTTATCGCCTCTCTGCATAGCTTCGCAAGCTCGGACGTCAGTTGGTAGTTGCCTGACGCTCGTGCTGCTCCACGCTGGCGTATCAGCTCGAGAGTTTCCGGAGACAGACGTCTCTTGGTGGTCTTCAAGCTCTCGGCTCCCTTAGCACTATCGTGGAGATGGTGCACGAAGCGGTCGTATTCCTCGTCGACGTTGTCCATGACGGCATCTTCCCAAAGGCCGGCAAGAGAGGTGTAGAGGTCCCAGTTGATGGTCGTTCTGGGACTCCTCTTCTTGAACTTCGCGGTCTTCTCTCCTTGACGCGAAAAGCGGAACCTTGCGCGAAGGAGGCGGTGGTCCGATCCCGTGTAGAACTTGGGGACAACGGAGACGTCGGTCAGGCAATATTTACGGTTGAAGATGATGTGGTCGATCTCGTTGTGGAACTGGCCACCGGGAGATTCCCAGGTCCATCGTAGGGAGGGAGGCTTCTGGAACTGCGAGTTTCCATGGATGGTCTTGGTCGACATGATAAACTCAGACAGCCTTTCACCTTGCTCGTTCCACACCAAACCGTGGGTTCCGATGTGAAGTTCTTCCGGCGAGTTCTTCGCGGTCCGATTTTGGCGTTGAAGTCGCCGACGATCACCTTGTAGAAGGTGTGATCTTCCTTATAGAACTTCTCCAGCTCCACGTAGAAGGCTTCGATCTCTTCGTCGTCGTAGTCGGATGTTGGGGCATACGCGACGAGTACAGTCAAAGCTGGCACGGAACCACATCGCTTCAGTCGCAGACGTCCGATTCGGCTTGTCAGAGACTCGTACGAATCGATGTTCATGGCCAAGTGCGTGTTGACGAGGACACCAACGCCGCCTACTCCCCTGCTGTCGCATGTTCCGAGGAACAGTTCTTCTCCGGAGTCGTAGGCGGCGTGTAGGGGGTGGTGTCTTCTCGTCTCGGTCAGTCCGATGACGTCGTACTTGATCTTCCTGGCTTGCATCATCAGGTCCTCGACGGATGCTTCCGACGCAAGCGTGCGGGCGTTGTAAGTACAGATCGTCATCCTAGTCCTTCTCAGTTTGCGCAGCCTGGTTAGGCCCTGAGATTTTAGCAGCCTCTGCGTACTCGTCCTTCCCATCGCTGCAGAAATGGGGGCTCTTTCGGGGTCAGGGGAATGAGGCCCTTTAGTGCTGCTGTGTTTGACTGGAATACAACACGGGTAGCTAGTCAGGCTCTGTCGTGCGGGCGGGGTACTCCGGGCAGCCAGCCAGACTGCCCGAAGGGACGGGGCGAGACTTAAGGCGGCCTCGAATCGCCTTACATGTACTCCCAGTCTACCGAGTGCAAGCTTTTGGCCGAGCCGACACAGTTACAATCCGCACAGTCACGGACACATCCACGCACACTGTGCACGAACATGCCGCTCCCACGCACAAGGAACCCATCGACCCGACACAGCAGGAGCAAGGAGTCCATCCCCTGCATCCCACCTGCGTCTCTGGGCAGTACACGGTCGCATTTGGTTCGCGTTTAATTCCCCTATCCACCACCCGGGGACGCGCCACGTGGCCCTGTGACAAGCGGCCCGAGATCCCTCTTAACAAGAGAGCCCGAAGGCTCTCTATCGAGGGAGATCCGTGGACGCCACTTCGTATATGCAGGAATTAGGCTACGTGCTTCGAGAATTGCTGAAGTGGCCTTTCATGTGCATTTTCTCGATTTCGAAGGCAGCTTAATAAGTGAGAGGCCATGGCAGCCAGTCCTCGGCACAGACTTCGGCGTCGTATATGACTCTTCTCTGAAGGATCGTTGAGCCAAGATACTATGCTTGCGACTTATTCTGGCTGGAACCCGTCCACGTAAAATATGCACGGCAAGAAGTCGGTTCTGAGCGCCATTGTCTTCTCGGCGTTTACAATCAGCAGAGCTGTAGCGGCAATCTCATCGAGAACCATGTGCCTTACAGTCGCAATCCGCAAGGTTTGCACTGTCGTCAACGACCACGAGTTCTTTTGCAGGTGGATCCTCTCCACAGTCCACAATGGCCACAACTTTGATTAAGAGCGGGGACCATACGCATACCTACTTCATACCAGGTGAGCGACGATCCTAGCCTGGTTGTAGCGGACAGCGCAGGGGCTGTTCTAAAAAAGTTCCATCTAGCTTCAGGATAAAATTTAGAGGTCGGGCGCGTCGGAGCAGGTAACGGCTGTCGTAAATTTACCCTCCCAGGTCAACTAAGCCTTCCATTCCTCTGTAGTCTATGAATTGGTATCGGTTTTGTCTGGGAAGAATAAAGCACTAACTTGTTCATTGGCTAGCCTCTATAAGTCACTGTATTGTCCAAATGCGCATTTAAATTGCCTCCCGTAGAAGTAGAATGGGTGGCGCATCTCAAATGATTGATTAGCGCCGTCACTTATCCTTTATATTTGTAGGCACCACGGATCTCCCTCGTTAGAGGGCCTTCGGGCTCCCTTGTTCATAGGTATCTCGGGTCGCTTCACGCAGGGCCACGTGCGCATCCCCGGGTGGTGGATACGGGAATGAGTCGCCAACCAAATGCGACCATGTACTACCCGCAGATGGGATATAGTGGAAGGGCGCGGATTGTATCTGTGCCGGCCTTGCCAAAAGCTTGCACTCGTTAGACTGGGTACATCATAAGGCGATTCTGGAAGATCTCGTCCCTTCCCCTCGGGCGGTGTGACTGGCTACCCGGAGTTCCCCGATGAATACAACCGCTTCGTGCAAAATCTCCTGCATAGTGCTAAGGGAGTCGAGAGCTTGAAGACCACCATGAGACTTGCCTCCGGAAACTCTCGAGCTGATACGCCAACGTGGAGCGCCAGGCAACTACCAACTAACTTCCGAGCTTGCGAAGCTATAAGAGCGGCGATAAAGTAGGATCTTAAGGACAGAAGGGCAGAAGTGCTGGCAGAAATTGTAGAGCCAGGGGTGCGAATTCATTATGCCCGCCAGAACTTCACCAACTTCAAGACCAAAATGACTGCTCATAATCCTGATGAAATCGTCACCAGAAGGGCAGTGGCTAAGGTCATCCTCGACTTCTAGTGCGATCTCTTTGATAGCCACTCCATCTGCCCCATGCCATCTTCCGCAGGATGGATACGTCGTCCCTTCTGTTCCCCTTCCGAGATCCGACACGCCATCTCGTCGGTGAAGAACCGTACAGTAGCCGGTCTTGACAGCATCAGGCCCAAACTCCTGAAGAACCTCCCACCAGCGCTCAACAACCCCTCCTCCACTCCTCTTCACAGTTCGAAAAAGCAGCCGTACGAACAAGCAGGATTTCGGAGAAAATTCAGTGCGGCCAACCACATACACAATATAATGAGACTCAAAATATCGGGTGAGAAAGAGCTGCCGCTGTGCCTTTTATCGACCTGAAGGAGGCACTGGACTGTATAGAGACGAAAGCGCCCTGGTAAGATAGGACTTTCCTCTTCAGTACATCAGAGTGCTTCTGGAGCACTACAGTGGATTCACGGCAAACTGCTGATTTGGTCAGCAACTACGCCGCCGTTAAGGTGAAGAGAGAGATTTGGGAAAGAAATACCATATCTCCAAAAGTCTTCTGCGCCACCCTCGGAAACGCCTATATAGAGTGGATTGAAGGCGTGGGAATGAATACCGAATGATGAATCTTGCGAGGACGGTGTTCATAAGAAGCGGATGAGTTTCTGATGCCCCATTCTCGTTTGACAGTACGACCATCTCTGAATGCTCCAGCTTGCGGAGCTTTCAAGAGCATCGAAGTGGCCGAGGCTGAAGAAGACGAGGACGTCGGGCTCCGTGCCCAGAGACCTGGACCCTAGGAACGCAGAATGAACACGCGATCAATCTCGCGCAGAGTCGAATCGAGAGGACAATTCTCCGACAGACACAATTCACGCAAGTCATAGAAGGCTCCCGGAGTTTCGAGTTTCGTCGACATTCGAGGAACTGAGTCGTCGAAAACAAGGTGTGTGTGGTGTTGTCAGCCACATAGTGCGATCATCTTACACCTGATGGACGAGAGCAGTGAGAGCAGTAAGTTCTTGACATCCCGCAGGGAAGTCAAGAAGAACACCGGACCCCTACCAATGCCTTGGTCCTGGTGCTTCATGAAAGCCTGAAGGAGCCCGGCATGACACCTTTCTTGGCCATCGAACGAGGAGGATCTACTGGTAGGAACCGGGGTCATTCAAGCTCAACAAGACCCTCTTGTCTAATTTGCTATTCTTTCACCCAATAGAAACTGTTGCATATTTGTGAGCAGAAATCTACCAGAACAGAGCAGGTATCCCTTGTAAGCACCATGACTCGACTGAAGCTTCAGGTTTCGCTCACGTCATGGTATGAACCAAAAAATCGCTACAACTCGAGCTGCTTCCACATTCCTCATTCTCCGTACTCATATTCCGTACTCATTCCATATTCCATAGAAGTACGCAGAATGATTTGCTAAAGCCAGCCTTTATTATTCTGCCCTTTAGTCTGCCTCGGGCACTCATGGACAAATTGCATTACTTCTAAATAGTTAGGGGCGCGGGCGCGTGTAGCGCAGTCGGAGGAGGCGCGACTGTCGCGTGCACCCGATACCAGGTTCCTGGTTCGGATTTCCCGCCCAGGACAACCAAGCCTTCCATCCCTCCGGGGTCGGTGAATTGGTACCAGACTTGTCTGGGAAGGATAAAGCGCTGACTTGTTCATCGGCTGGCCACCACAAGTCATTGTATGGCCAAATACGCATTCATGTCGCCTCCACGACATCCCGTAGAAGTAGAATGCGATGGCGCATCCCAGAAGGGATTGAGTAACGCCGTCCTTTATCCTTTATCCTTTTAGTTAGGGGCGTTCATTTGCGTTGTCGACATTGAGAGTTTTCGTATTGGCCTTCATAAAAGTGCTGACCATTTTTAGCCAAGACCGCCGCCTATAAACTGATTTCAGATTCCGCAATCACTTTTTTATTTCCAGGTGTCGAATACCCTTCTAATTCCGGACCAGTCATTAAGCGATGTATACCTGAAGCGTTAAGAAGAGCGCACTACATCTAGGTGCCAAGGTTTCATCACCCTAAAGCTGTCTTTCGAGGGTGGTATCAAAGTTATTCCAAGTTTATAAGAAGCCCACACCTCTTAGGAAAGTAAGGGTATAGAGGACTACTCTTTACCTAAAGCACAGGTTGGACAGCTAATCTTCGGCTTCTCTTTTTCTTCGTTTTCTCCTCACAGGGTCCGCTGTTTTTGTGATCCCACTCTCGATTTCTTGCCTCTTACCGTCCTTTCACACCTCACTCTATGAAAAGCGTCATCCGCCCTTACTTCATCTTCCTCTAGGTCTCTTATATGTAGATGTCCTTTATGACGTCATTTAACCTTTGCTTTGCAGCTCATCATGGTCGCTTTCCGGGTGTTTCAGTCGAACAAAACCGTACATGGTGGGGATATTTTTTGGTCATTTTGCGTCTCGTTTTTCTGGTATATTCCGCTTCATGCTTGCTTTCTTGTCTTCAGCTTTATGGAGACCGCCTCCGGCTCTAACAACTTCCTTTACCTTATACAGCCGCACCCATCTTTACCTCCACCTCGCATCCTCAACTCAGCAGCGTGCTGCTCCTGCCCCTTACTCAGGACCGAGCACCTACATAGACAGCTTGCCTTTGGGTGACCTGGTCATGCGCAGCAACACAAGCACAGATCGCTCACGATCTCTAGAGCTGATAGAATCGGCATTCGTTACGTTCAGCTGCATGTCGTGGTAGCCATGGCTTTCCCCTAGAGCTGCATCCTCCCTTTCAGCTCCGCTAGGGCGATGCCTCCTACACTGCATGGTATTGAAGACCTGTTTAGGACGCGACCATGGGTGAACATTTAGTGGCTAATGATTGAACGAATTTAAGGCGATGTCCGCTCCTCCACGTGGTGGCATTGCAAACTGCTTGCTCTGTGAACTAAGCCAAACACGGAGTCTCGATTACAGGCGACAGACCCTTGTGACAGGCTGGCCTGCGAAGACCCATGTCACATCACATGGTTGATGACAGCTCACGTATTCGAGATAGTGCCACGGCGTCCCCGAGAGCCGACGCGCACTCGCAAAGCCCGGCGAGTGTGGACAGTATGCGAGGACGGCATCGGGTGGCAACTGGGCCAATCCGAAAGTCACGTAACGTAAGCAGGACCCGCGTAGCAACGCTGAACGTGGGTGCGTTGATGGGCCGCTCGTGCGAGTTGGTTGAAGCACTGGAGCGTAGAAGAGTTGATCTTTGTGCGGTGCAAGAGACGAGGTGGTCCAAGTCAAGGGACATAGAGCGTGGCTTGAAGGCCGTTCTATGTGGAATTCCCAGGACCACCAGTAGTGTCGGAGTAATCGTCTCCGAACGATTTCGTGACTCGATTGTAAGCGTCGAACGCTATGACGATTGGTTGATGAAGATCGTTGTCGCCGCTAAGGAGCGACTCTATCACTTCTCTTCTCTGCGTATGCTCCGCAGACTGGCTGCTCAAAACAAGCCAAGGATGAGTTTTGGAGCCTGCTTGATGAGAAGACAGCAGAGATACCGCCGAAAGATGTCATCATAGTCGCTGGTGACCTTAATGGGTACGTAGGTGCTACGAAGGACGGGTACAGCTGTCATGGTGGTTTCGGATACGGGTCACGTAATGCCGATGGTGAGCGTATTCTTGAGTATGCGGAATCGCATAACCTCACCATAGTGAACACCGTTTCCCGAAAACGCGCTCGCACCTTATCTCATACTACGGGCCGTGGCTGTTGCAAAAGCCACTCATTATGGAGATTTCAACGAGATGCTCGAATCACGCGACGGCGAGCGGTATCTGTATCGACCTGCTAAGAATCGGCATAAATGATGAGAATGGATGCCTTCTTATGGGCCGCAAGAAGGTATTGAAGCGATGGCGCAACTACTTCGAGGAAATCTCGACGGTAGAATTTCCCCATCCAGCCATCCCTTCAGCGGCTCCTACCCGCGGTCCTGTTCAGAAGATCACCGTGGAGGAGACAAAAGCGGCTCTGAAGAAGAGAGGCCAGGCAAAGCGACTGGCTCGACGACGTGGCGGTTGACCTGTGGACATCAAAGTCTAAGTACCCGGCTGGCTGGTTGGCGAAGTTCTTTAGTCATGTGGTAACAGACAAGAAAGTGCCTGACTGTTGGCGCCAAAATACGACGATTCCGATTTGGAAGAAAAAGGGCAGTCCTGTAAACTGCTCTAAGTACCGTCCAATTCGCCTGCTTTCGCACATCATGAAGATCTTTGAGCGAATTGTCGATGGACTAATTCGGGTCATGGTCCAGCATTTGAGCAATCAGTGCGGCTTCGTGACTGGCTGTGGCACCGATGATGCCATACACATCGCCCGCCCTCCTGATAGAGAAGCACCGCGGGAATCAGAAGCCAGTACATATCGCCTTCCTCGACTTGGAGAAGGCCTTTGATCGCGCACCGCGTTAGGTTATATGGTACGCCCTGCGATAACATGGAGCTCCTGAAGAGCTCATAGAGTGGGTGGAATTCTCCACTCCCGCCCAAAGAGTCGAGTTCAAGCTGCAGCTGCAACCTCGATGGAGTTCCCCATATCTGTCGGGGTACACCAGGGTTCTGCGCTTTCCCCACTCCTGTTTGTCGTCGTAATGGAAGCCATCACACGAGATCTTCAGAAGCCCGTCCCTTGGAAGATGACGTAATGCTCACTTGCGAGGATAAATTTGAACTCGGACAAGAGGAGCAAGCTTGGTGTGATCGCTTGGAGCGGTTTGGACTCAGACTGAACGTGAAGAATGCCGAACACCTAACCAAGGACTTTACCGAGTCCAACTTCATCAAGGTTAACACAGGGCAAGGGTGGAGGGCACTGCTCCTATAAATGGGGAAGGGCAAACAAGACCTAGCATCCCTTTTCCTGCAACTTATTTCAAGCAGCAGGACGCTAATCCCAGCGTGGATTTAAAATTCCGGCGGTTTGCGGACGATGTCTTCCAGACAATTAACAAGTGCCGTAATCAACGCCCAGTTCTCAATTTGATCCAAGGGCAGATCTGTGGGCTCAGAGAGGTTCAAAATTTAGTTACCTCTAAATCCATGCGGCTATCCATTAGCGACAAAGGGGGCGAGTTTGTCGTAATACCTAGACAGCTCGACATAGCTATAACCGAGCGCCATCTGGAAGATATCTCTGTGTATCGTCCAGCCACCCTCAAGGCATTCCAGGCGCAGTATCGGAGGCTTAACCGGGAGTGGGTTGCTGTTGGCAAGGAAGCTGGCCTCAATGCGGCACTCATTACGCGTCTCAAATTGGAAACTCCATCCTGTCCAGTATTGTATTTGCTAATTAAAACTCATAAATTTAGAAGCACAGACAATTTAGACACCATCACAGCTGACGGTATAAAGGTAAGACCTATCATCAGCTGTGTGGGGGGCCCCACGGACAGGATCGCGTGGTTCCTAAACAGCATCATTGGGCAACTCCTGCGCTTCATTCCAGCTCATCTCCCAAACACCAGTGCGTTCCTTGACCGCCTACACGCAGCTCATGTGGAACGGAATTGGGTGATGGAGTCGTTCGACGTGACGTCGCTATATTCAAATGTCAGCAACGACTCAGCACTTGAGGCAGTCTACGAACTTCTCAGTGAACATCACCCTGGCATTGACATGTTTGGCCTCACGATAGGTCAAGTCATGCGGCTATTAAAGAATGCCTCAGCTGCAACGTCTTCAGATGGTCGGGCAGGTATTTTTCGCAGATAAGAGGGTTAGCTATGGGCCAGCGCCTAGCTCCCCCTCTGGCCATCGCATTCATGTCCAGAATTGAAGCTCCCGTGTTAGCTAGGCTCCCTGCTTTATACTGTCGATATATCGATGACTGTCTCATCATCTGTTCTACCCAAGAGGAAATGGACATGTGTTTCGATATAATAAATAAGCAGTGTGAGCATATCAAGTTTACACGGTAGACTCCAAAGGATGATTGGCTTCCGTTCTTGAACGTCCAAATAAAGCTGAACGGAGGGGGAAAAATAACAAAGTGGTATCGTAAACCCACTAACAAAAATATCTTGGTCCACAGCAGGTCAGCGCATCCGACACAGACCAAAACATCTGTCGTGCGCAATATGTTCCGCACAGCAAGCAGGGTATCTTCTGGGAAAAACGAGCGCAAGGAATCGCTAGCGCTTGCTCACCAAATCGCTGCCAAGAATGGGTATACATTCTTTGGCCATCAGCGAAGTAGCACTAGCAATCGCTCACGTAATTCCTCATTTGACGAGAAAATCCCGTTTGTCATCCCTTTCGTCTCAGACAGTGTCAGCACTTCTATTAGGAAGTGCGTTAGAAGGGCGGGACTGGAAAACGATGTCAAAGTGGTAGATACACCTCCCGCTAACCTGAAAAGTCGTTTAGTGGGCAACCGCCTGTACGACAGGAGTTGCGAAACCCCAAATTGCGCCATCTGTCCTGCAGGCAACGAAGGAGACTGCATGGTTTCGGGGGTTGTCTACCTCATAAGGTGCAACAGCTGTGGAGGTGAATACATCGGTGAAACAGCTCGCCCCTTCCTACGTCCGCGTTAAGGAACACCTGGAAGGGAAGAGCAGGTCACGACCATCAACTGCTTTGGGCTGCCACAGGGTAAACGACCATAACGGCGCCGACTTTGGGGTCACTTTCAAAATTCTAGCACGGGAGGCCCATACCGCCGCGCGCAAAACTCTGGAGGGGTTCTGGATACAGGCCAAGAGCCCGAGGTTGAATCGGCGGGGGGAATGCGTGTATATAACCCGCGAGCTCACCCCTTACCTCAGTCTCGCCTTTTAGACAGTTTCACTCTGTGGGGTCTCTCGGGTGTTCCAAATGTTGGGCTGCTGTCATCTCTCTCTGCCGGAAGGGTTGCTGTTCGGGAGTCTTTGAATTTTCGCAAGGTTCGTGGCGATGTTTGGCCTGGTAGCTTCAGCATATGTTTGGACTTTTCAGACTCTGAAGAAGGCGACATCGCCTAAACGTTAGTCGTCAATAAAGCGTGTACTATCTCGGTTTCGAGTTCAACACCACACCAAACAATTGGACAACTGTCGGAAGACTTTGCTTGAAATGTGGAGTGTAGGTACTTTATTCCTGATTTAGTTGGTTTCTAAGCAGTGAGCCTACATTTATACGTGATATGAAGATCGCAATGGTTTGAGCGGTGAAATCCGATTGCATATTGTCCTATTGTTAAATGCTATTGTTAATCGACATGAAAATCTGAAAGAACTTTAGACGCATGCAGGCCATGCAGACGAACAGTATTTGGTTAGCAAGCTATGACTGATAGAGGACGCTTTCTGGACTACACAATGACTCATACGAGGTATTGAGCTCTCTCAGCCTTCAGTGGCGGCAAATTACGCGCTTCAACGCTACGCCGGGGTCTCGTCCATCGCAGGCGACAAGTCCTGAGTAAATCTTCCCTATGCAGTAGGCCGTGGTCAGGATTAGGAGCGTCTCCGAACCGAACCTTGATGAGCGCCTCTGTTGCGCCCATCGTGGGTATTCTTCTTTCAAGAAACGCGAGGTGGCAGAAGTGGCAGGACCTTTGCTTCTTCCAGTATTTCTTATGTCAAGCGCATCCACGGCAGACCTTACGTGCTTGAAGCCCTACTGCTCCAAAAGAGGGGAACTCCTTCCCTCAGCCTCCAGTAAACCAGTTGTTCGTAGATCTTCAGCGTGTGCGGCATCAGTTTGACCCATAGACAGTTTTGAAGCGTATTTCGTTATCATGAAGATGGTGACTACGACACTGTTTCCCTAGTCGGCCATTTTACCCTGCATTTTCATAGATTCCGAGGTCGAGCAAACCTGCACACGAGAGCCACATAGTTAATCTCACATTTATCCATCCTTTTGAAAGCATTGCAATGTTTATGACTTGCCCTAAACATAGGCCCTGAATATCTCCCTATACATAGTAATTAAACAGCCCTCAAGACCATCAGCCAAAAGCGATTTGCATTGACCAAAGTTTAGGGATAAACCTGTCGAGGTGCTTCTCATTGATACAGCATATTTATACAGAGCGTTTGAGCACGAGATAAATCGCTCGCTGATGTGCAGCAGACGAACGGATGGATATCTCCAAAAACAAAGGAAAATCAAAAAAAAACGGAAAACATGGCAAGAAGTGGTGGAGATCGCGATCCTGAGAAGGAGGGGAGAAAGCAGATGAAGGAGACCCGGTTGGTGGCGACAGCACAAGTAACGGACTAGAATACACTGTGTTTCATAAATAGGAGGCACTGCAGCCGCCTCCGGACGGCGCGACGCCCTCAGTTTCTGCCGCTGAACGTCGACTGCTTGTAGCGCTTCGAGGTGTACGTGTAATAGGCGTCGTCGGCATCGTCCTCTTCTGTACGAAATCTCGTTAGCGTGCTCATGTTTCCTGAAGACAACTTTAGTACGCAGCAGCGAAAATAAAGAACTGTACGAGTATTTCTACTACGCCCTATTAAAAGACAGCACTATGGGTACATATGGCCTCACCGGAGATTTCAAAGCGACTGATCATTTATTTATCCTTCACACGAGCGAATTACCGTTGCAAGATAATACTTTTTCATGTAAGAGGATAGAGGATAAAGGACGGCGCTATTGAAAGCATTTTGGGATGTGCCACGCATTCCACTTCTACGATCGATGAGGAAACTTAAACGCATATTTGGCGTCCACAGTAAATTGCGGTGGCCAGCCGAATGGGAATTCAACGTTTTATCCTTCTCAGGCGAGTCTGGTGCTGGTTCACCGACTGCAGAGAGATGGGAGGCGTGGCTGGCCTAATGGGGAAATCCGAACCAAAATTTGCAATCGGGTGAGCCCCAGAGTCAGGGAATTCTTGACTGAACGACAACGCATTTTTCGCATTGGTTGGATTTATGGAAGGTGTGGCGTATTGTTCTCCAAGGTGTTATAGAAAGTCAACCGTATAACGTCAGAATAAAAGAAACTTGCAGTAACTTCAACCACAATCAGACTGTCCTCACCCGGTTTCTCTTGAATCTACGCGCATTCGTCGGCACGGCGCTTCACAGCAACTGATGTGCAATTTCATTCGGTCCTTCTTCAGACAAAACACCGGTCGCATTGAGCAAACCATCCCTCTCTAACAGAGCCCCTGAGAAGATGTCAGAACTGCGGTCATTCCTCTGCAGAAACGATGCGGGGCAGCGAGACCCAGAAGCACTCCTGTGCTATTTTGCCAGCAAATGCGCATCAGAACTGGGATCGTCGTTGTTCATCGCGTGTCACGTGGTATGGTTGAATTCGTAGCAATAGCTTTCCTATGTTTCCTATGCACGCAGGGTTCCGCGGCATGGTGTTTTTCAGCGCTTTATCCGGTCTGGTCGACATTGTACCGACCGGAACAAAGCTTAAAAGCACGCTCAGTATTCTGCTACCAGAACTACCGGTTGCGTGTCTGACCTGAGTTTCCGAAGACAATAAGCAGCTGTTTCCGAAAATGTAGTTTGCTTCACACAAGTGAACTCCAAGTCGCCTTAATTTTCCGTTTGGACCTGCATTTAAAAAATTATTAATTGCACTGGGATTAAAATGCGGCTGCGAACACAGCGCTTATAACGAAAGCAGGCATCGTGGGAAGAACTGTTGGAAGAGTTTTTGGGAGGTAC
Organism: Heligmosomoides polygyrus polygyrus; assembly: GCA_947396885.1. NCBI lineage: Eukaryota > Metazoa > Nematoda > Chromadorea > Rhabditida > Heligmosomidae > Heligmosomoides > Heligmosomoides polygyrus. The sequence continues at coordinate 48,810,690 of OX377201.1, forward strand.
TCATCGACCAAGCATTCGAGATGAAAAAAATTCAAGGTCAATGCTCTAAGAGAATTGTCTGACACTTCAAGGGTTCTGCCGCTTCAGACTCGCGCTCCTAATTCTATAGAGTAAGGCTTCTCTCCTAGGAAGAAGCGGCGTATTTTAAAGTGGGTACAAGACATGCAGAAGAGGTCCTATGTTTGCGCCTCCTAGATGGCGTGCGTCAAGGGCTGCCGCTGTGTTTGACGCACAAGGATGGCTTCCGAAGTGTTGCGATCATCGACAGTGTTTACGAAGTGCCACGAGCCTGGACGAGCGCCTAAATCCCTACCATAAACATGGCCGAGCCCATCGCTGAGAATCTTGTCGGCTGGGGAGAGAATCGCGTTCACCACGGGGTTCTCCCTGTCCCGCATGTCGATCAGGTCTCTGACCGGCGTCGAAGTCAGGAACGGATCTGATGGAATCGCTTCCGGCATCCACTGCTCTGCTGTAGAGTCTGGAACACGAACTGTTCGCACTTTACTAGAGAATGGCTCTTCAGTTGTCGCGAAACACGAAAGCATTCGGACCTTCGGGTAGCAGAGGGCTCTCGCAGCCGACCGCCATCGACTCGGCCATGTTGTTGCTCTTCTGAGATGCGTCGAGCCACATCGTTGTGGTCGTATTCGGTGAGTCCTGAAGGTGATACGGCATGGAGAACCGACCGAGTAGCGAGATATGTGAGCACCTACCTTTCCTGCCGGGTATGCACTCCAGATGAGGATGAAAAGTGCAGCAACCACCAGAGTGATGTTGCAGATGAACTCCTGGAAGGCAAAGTAGATGTATTTTCCAACGCCTATTGCGAACATCAAGCCGCTCTCCCATAACTTCCTAATAAGTATTTGAGAGCAGAAATCGTCACATGTGAGTGGCAGTTTAACTCGTTCAAATGTCTCAGCGACTTCAAGGTGTGATAGAGGGAATGCTCTTGTTCCACCGATACCTCCACCGCTTTGCCCTTGTTTCTGGTTGCCACTGTGGTTCACGGAACAGGGAGCCTTAAAATTTTCGGGACTAGCGCGAAATTAGAAGTTTTTGATTAAGAGGCGCCTCTTGCAGAAGTCCGGCAGCACCGAGTCTTGGAAATCTCTTGATTGACAGTCGCTCTTGAAAAAACAACGGCGACCCGAGTCACTTCATGCAAGCCGCACATCTAGCGAGGGAGGGACACCAGGTCGCGGTGGCGCATGAGATGCAGCTTCGAAGACCGATTCTAATCATGCGTTTCTCCTGCAACGTACGTGGATATGGGCAACGGGGGACAGGAGTTGTCGACCACTCCCGACTTTGCCGGCGCTCTGCCTGCGTTCTGTGCTCGTCAGTCACAAGCCTGCTCAAAGAGAGGACGAACCCGTTGAGCAGTTGTAGAGCAGTTGCTAGAGCAGGTATGGTTGTGAGCAGAGGGCCCGTGGTTCGAGTCTCCTCTACACTCTTCCACATCGTAGTACAATTCAACTCGATCAGTGTGGGATCTTTTCATGTGAAATCGCTACGAAAAACCTCGTCAGGAGTACATCCATTGGTACCGTTGTACTCACGCCTCCAGAAGTCACTTTTCCACCGGTTACGCTACATATTGAAAGGGTGAGTAGGGGAGGAAGGACCACCGATTTCACTCAAACCTTTACTAAGGGAGTTATCCAAGGAGCTGATTGCGAATATGGGCGCTGCTGTACCTTCACGACTCCAGAGGAAGAGGAGAAGTCGAAAAAAAATTGCCCAAACTTCCGTTAGGTGGTTATTTAGGATACTGATCCGAACTCCAACATCCTTTTTCCACTGCTGCTTGGAATACCAGAAACGGACTCTTCGTCTGCGGTAGCAAGCCAAGCGCCTTCAGCAACGTTTGGACTCTCTTCGATCCACCATCTTTACTCACCCATGTGTAACCCTACCATAATTCACACGCACTCTTAGCTAAGTGTGTGAAATAAGTAAGTGCATAAATCGGCCTAAATTTCAAAAACGGACGCGCTATGGGGGGGGGGCGAGCCGTGGGACCTCCCCCTGAACGCAGGTCGTCACTAAGGGTGCACAATTAACGGTTAACGATTTAACGGACTTAACGAATTACGGCACTTTTCGTTAAAATCTGGCTTAACGACTTAACGGATATTTTTAGAAATTCAACGGCATTTTTAACTTTTACTTTAACGACTTTTTTCTCAGCGAGTTTATCACATTTGCCTTTAGTCTTCACTAGTGTTGCTGGTCTCATCCTCCCTATTAGGACTGTTCCTAAAAAACTATTGAAATCAGCAAGAATATTTTAATGTTCTCATGAATATGTTTTGAATTTAACATTTTTTTAAAATGCATTTCGGTTGCGCGTGTTGGAGGAGATGCCGGCTGTCGCGTGCTCCGATACCAGGTTCCTGGTTCGGATTTCCCGCCCAGACCAACCAAGCCTTCCATCCCTCCGGGGTGAATTGGTGCCAGACTTGTCCCTTGTTCATTGGCTGGCCACCGCAAGTCATTGTATGACCAAATACGCATTCAAATCGCCTCCACGACAGAGAAGTGGAATGCGTGGCGGGGATAGTGATTGAGTAATGCCGCCCTTATCCTTTTCTCCTTTGATGCATTTTGGACCTAGAAATTTCTTCGCCGAGCCCCAAGCACGCGAACGATCCACAAAGATACTGGTCTAACCTTCTCGTAAGATATGCCTATCCTCACCTGGCGTTGCTTATCACAGAATAATTTTGCCCGCCACCTGGAGCAGTCCTGATGGAAAGAATGTTTTCGCTCGCTGGACTCATTTCAAACGATTTTAGAAAACACTAATAAAAAATTAGGAAAGCTACTTTTTCTGAAGGTTAACACGCTGACGACGCAGCACGACGCCTTTTCAGCAGTGTACGACCGTGTGACATGATGTCGTGTCACGGTCTCGACGTTGCAAAAATGGATTGGTCCCACACACCGGCACTCGAAAATCGTGCGTTCGAGAACGTGTTCACATTCCACTGATAGGCTTTTAATTGTATCTTTATTAAATCATTTCTGTAATTAATGGGATAATCCGGCATCGAGATTGTATATGCTCGTATAACAGCCTCTCGGAAAGGTTTCGCAAAAAACTAGGGAAGGGGAATTCCGGGTTTTGCCTGATCGCATATTTTAAGATGCCTTGTCGGTGAGCAAGCATCTTGCATGGTAAATTCATACCTCTCTTATTCCACACCCTGTAGATACTTTGTTTCTGGAGGCTTATTTATTCTTCTGTGCTTGATGATGATGAACTGTTTTTTTATATTGCAAAGTTACACTCCATCCCTTGAACTTCATCTGATCTGTTGACCTCATGAAGTTGAAACGTATAAAGTTTTTCCTTGGTTTTTTCCCTTAAAAGAAGGGTTTGCATCTAAATGTTCTTTTTAACGAAATTTAACGATTTACCGGAAATTTAACGAAAATTTTCCGTTAAAAAATTTCGTTAAAGAAATTTAACGCACAGAATTTTTTGTGCACCCCTGGGGCCGGATTCATCAAAGTTACTGCAGTAACTTTAACGGAGAATTGTAAGCAAAAAGCTCAGATGACGCGGCTTATCAAGCGATATGGTGAGCGATAAGCCGCGTTATCTGAGCTTTTCGCTTACAATTCTCAGTTAAAGTTACTGCAGTAACTTTGATGAATCCGGCCCCTGGTCGTCACTGCGTTGATGTGGCATTTCTCCCGTTGTACAGAACCTAACGCGTACGTACGCGTCAGATTTTGGAACCTACGTCAGCCGCTACGTCGGTGCATTGGAGTCCCCACGCCGCACGTGCGGTTGAGTTCGAATAGGCTGCCCCCCCCCCCTCTAACGCGCACTCGCCCAAAAACGTATGCCAGAATCGTGAACAGCTCCTTAAGTAACGCGTTTAGGGGAGTTTTGGTGACTTTTCAACCTCTTCTCGACATGTGTCGTGAGAATAGTGCCAACGAATTTGGTCTCCTCTAAGCGAAGATTTTGTTGCGAGCTCGGATTAACTGGATGTTTTCACGAAGTGCAAAAACGTCCCACCTCCGACCCAGAAACCCGTGGTTCCCACAGTTCCGCCGCTGTTCACAGCGCCCCAGCTGCGGTTAGCGAACTGCCTGAGCTCGGCGCCTGTGAGTGGCCTCACGAACACAAGCAGAGCGCAAGCGAGCTGAAGTGAAGGGTCTCGTGTATCCGTTCCCCGGGACCTGTTGATGTTTGATGTCAGCGAAGGAGACCGCATCCCATGACATACTTCTCATAGCAAACCGCTACCTTTCCCTTGTATGATTCAGCTGCAAAGATCTAGGCTCAAAGGCTGGGCTGACACAAACAACTGCACCGGTGATCTGACCTTCAGTGGATTGGAGATGTCGAAGAGCGGAGCCAGCACAGCCACTGTGGTATGCATCGTTGTCAGCAAACCCTGAAAAAACTGGGGCACTTCAATTTCCGATATCCGTTCAGAAAACAGAATGCTGTGACTGACGAGTAGGAAATGCTGGCAAATGGCTCGTCGGAGATGAAGTTTGACGACGACCACATCGAACTGCTTGTTCATCGATACCAGCAACGACGTCGCTGATGCGTAGAAGGAAAGCTGAAGGCACGGAATAAGTGCAAAGCGTGCCCAACGTCGGAACCGTGGGAAGCCGTGGGAGCGGCCAACCGACAGGACATTCCCTCCTCAACAGAGCGGCACACCTCAACTTCGGGTGACCGGGCTGCCTAGGGAACCTCAGAAGGGACCCAACGTTTCTCACATGCGACTACACAGAGCGTACCTTCGAGTACGGAGGTAATTTAAAAGATAAGGTTCCGTTAGAACTGAGTATGGCATCAAGCAGAAGGCTCTCACCGAAACCCTTACTAAAAACCTTAAAACTAAAAAATAAAAAAATTAACAAAAAGCGAAGGCATAAGACAAACAGACGTTATTGATTGTACCGCGAATAAAAGCGAGCATAACAAGTGCAAGACGTTTCGCCGCCTGTACGTATGTGTCCAATAGTTCTTTGCTCACCAAAAGCAGGAGCGTGATGGGGAGAAGAATCATCCAGAACAACCACAGTTGAGGATCGATGGAGCAGTAAGACGTGAGAGCGAAGGTCGCCCCTGAGAGCACTCCAGGAAGGACAACTCCAAGAAGAAGACAGAGCGACGCACTGCTGCAAACACAATCTCATTAGCGGAGCAGATGCTGGTGGAACTCAGCCCGAGGGAGGCTGAGCAGCACCTGTGTTGCACGGGCCGCTCGGAGAGCATCCGGTAGAGGTGCAGCGAGTAGAGCAGCAGCCAGGCGAATGGGGCGCAGGAGCAGAACGAGAGCACAGCGTTCCGCACAGGACAGTACGCCTGCAATGACCTGGTTCTGCTCTCCACTGCAGTATCAGCGACTGAATTAGCGACAAACTCAGCACCCCGCGATGATGAATTCGATAAATTCATCGAGGGGTACGGTCCTCAAAACTGTATCTAGAAGACGCTTTATTCGAAATGTACGAAGCTCTCCTCCACTCCTCCCTTAGCCCCAAGTTCTACTCTCCTTTATGAGACCGAGGAAATTTCTGACGCCTCTTGCGGCCCTTAAGCAGAAGTGTGGCACTTGCAGATCTCACCTGATTAAGTGCAGCTCTGTTCAAGAAGTAAAGATTGGCTGCGTTCAGCACAAAGGTTAAGATGAACCCGAGCCGAATGAGCCGAGCAGTGCTGGTTTTTCTGACAATGGTAAGAAGAGCGGCTACCAGACAGAGCAGGAGAGCCACTGCCGCCATGACTGGGGCAGCCAGCGAAGCAGAATGAGATATTCGCACCTGAAATAATGCAGTCCTCAGATGGGCCGATGGAAGGAGAGAATTGATCGGCTATACTCACGAAAGCCCCAGAGTCAGCTTTGGCCAGCAACGTGAGTATTCCGTTAGAGGAGAATTCGCAGACGGCGTGCGTCAGATTGAGACCGACGAGGTGAGCGTGTTGGGTCGACCATGTAGAGTACTTATCCTAGAATGCCCAGTTAATGCGTTTTAATAGGACATCGGCTCAAACCTGACAAGATACTGACGTCTAGGTGGACGCATTCTGGATATCTCCATCCAGTACGTTCGTCGAGCTCAAACTCCACCCTGATGGGCTCGGTGCTGTTCGCAAACACTGCGACCAGAGGTGTCTCGCAATGTGCGCAGCAAGGATGTGGAAGGATGGTGTAGAATGCCTGAAAAGCAGCTCAGTGAAAGGGCGGCTCTCGAGCGATTTCCATTGGGAGAGTCAGAAATCTTTGATGATAACGTCTTGCAACATCAACGTGAACAAAACAAACAATTCTCTTCCTAGTTTATGAAGGTCAGTGGTGACCACACGTTAGAAGAGGCGCTTTAGTGTTCTAAAGACTTCACCCACTAAGCTTTTCATGCAAACAGCAGTTAGCGACGTGTATGGAATTCGCGTCATAAGAGCGATGAATCTGGCTTGGTGCATCCGATAGCACTCGAACGCATTCAGAAAACGTTACAACGAGGCAGCTTTTTGCGAATCTCTTCCCCATCGAAAGGTTCTCGCCGGACGTACAGCTGATAGCAGATCCTCTGCGCAACGAGAACGGACAATAACATAGCACGCGCATCAGAATGCTTCAGACTGTTCTACACGATAACGAAGTCACTTCTACAGCAACCACAAACATTTTCGGGTGCGAACTGGATCGTGGAACATGCAGAAGGAGATAGAAAGATCTCACTAATGAGAGCTCTCACCACTTCAGAGGACGCAATCTGTTGTCAAGAATTAAAATCAGTTTCAAAAAAGAAACGATGCTATTGTACCAGAACTCTTCCTTAACCTTATGCAGATAACGGTGCAAAATCCTCCTAATATGCGCAGAGTGCAGCTCTGTTCGTGAGTCGAATCATGAAAGTCTCCGTTGTTTAGCTTTCTAATCTCTCAAATCTCAAGGTAACGCATGAAAAACGTGTGCATCATAGAGCACATTTCTTGCGCTAACCAAGAACATACCCATTTCGGAATTTGTTACTTCTTCCACATAATCCTTGCTCACATTTGGTACCAGTTAGTGGCCTGTCCTTTCCTCAAGATTCTGAACTTTATTGTGAGATGTCTGGCACCGCAACTGGACGACATTCTAGAAGGCGGACGACTGCCCTGTAGATCTTCGAATTCAAGCGCGCTGATATCTTGCTATCGCAGAACACACCAGTCACCGAATACCACTTGGACCAAGGTGCACTCACGCTTGAATTCACTTCAACCATCAGCCCGTCGTCGGGCGCGACTGCTGATCCCAGGTATTTAAACACCGAGGTGCGTGCAAGCTTAGTGCCGTCAATCTTAATGGAGCCGGACTCGTTCACGTCAGTCGTTAGGTACTCGGTCTTCTTGACGTTCAATTTGAGTCCGAACATCGCCAGGCGGTCGCACCAAGCTTGCACCTCTCGCTCGAGTTCACCTTTACTTTCGCAAGCGAGCACCACGTCATCAGCATAAAGCAACGGTCAACTAATCGGTCAAGAATCTTATGATCATTCAAATGTTGAGTGCATTTTCTTAGCATACAGTGCATACATAGCCTTTCTGGCACATTAGTTTCGTCCCGCACCCAGCCGTTGCCATTTTTGAGTGCTTTTTTGGTAGTCTAACCAATTTCAAGAGTATTAGCACTATAGTTGTCAAACAGTATTTCTCTCACAATTATATGAGGGAGAACTCTTTTTAGTTGATAAGCTGATTGTGTTCAATGGAAAACAGTGTGGAACAATGCTCATTTCCGTTTCCGCCTTCCGGCCCAAAAACAAGCGGAAAGCGGAACGGAACGGAAGAGCCCAAAATGCCGGAAACCGGAATTCGGAACACGGAAACGGAAATTCCGCACATCCTTGGTAATAAGTATGCCTATTTTCAGAACTTCCAAGATGGAGCAGCTTCGTTTCAGGTGAAGAGAGTGGAAGTTTCCATGCCGCCGACCATTCAGCAATAGCGTTAATAGCAGATTGGAGTGCAGTACAATCCTCAGTCTTTCCGACGTTTTTGTAGATCTTTATATCGTCCGCAAGCATTTTACAAGACACATTATACCTTCGAACTACTTCTGGGATTTCAGAAGTATAGACGATGAAAAGAATAGGAGACAAAACTCCACCTTGCGGCACTCCTGTTATATAACTTTTTATCCAGTTAACTACTCTAGGATGCAAGTCTAGTCTGTTTAGCTTAGAAAGTAGAAGATAAAAAGGAACCTTATCAAAGGCCTTAGTAAAACCGAAATACAAAACATCAATGTTAATTTTACGGTCTAGCGTACTTGTTCAATCATTAAGGGCATCAAGCATCCCTGTTTCTGTAGATCTCCCTGATCTGAATTCACTGTCAGGTAAAACGCCGTTAGATTAAATATGCTTAATGATACCGATATTTGAACAGAGAGTTGTTCTATGCTGCAGTAGAATAGAAAAGTCGCTGAAGAAGCTACCTTTCCAGAAAGAGTTCAAACCCAACGCGAGAAATGAACTGTTCAGTAGCCAGTTCACTTACCCTTGTCGCATTCCTCACATGGATGGAGACCATGGGAAACCCGTCTGGTCGGTGGTCCACGAAATTGTTGTACTTGGGGAGGACGTTCGAGAAATCCAGTTCATCCACAGAGAAGACTGAAAGCAGCGGAATGGCTGTGGGCACCCGATTTTAGGTCTTCGGTTGGCACCTACCGATGTGCTCAGACGAGAACTGGAACGGCTGCAAGTATGACAGTTGTTCGTGGATGCCGAACACTGCGGACCCGTAATGAGTGAGTTTCCGTATTGTGGCGAGATAGCCCTCTGAGGATTCATAAGCAGCGACCTTTCCTGCAGCAACAACTAATGACTCCGTGAACCACAGGTCCTTGAGGTGATTCTGCTTCAGCTGGTCCAGCCTGGAAATGGAGCAGTCTAACATGGAGTGGATTAGAAGTAGGAGGAACTCACCCCAGTTCGATGTCGAGGATTCTGTGCAGTGCTGTTCGGGCGATGTCGAGATTACGCCCTTCTATCGCGTCGGATCCGCGGGTGGCATTGTGCAGCATCATCAGCAGCTCCACTGAGTTCAACACGTCGTACTGAAACCTCGGAACCAGTGGTGCTGGCCAGGAAGGAGGCCTTCGTCCACCCACCTTCGACACCATGATCGAGTACTCGGGCCGAGTGCAGTTGAACGAGTTCACCTCGAACCACCTCCCCTCGGCACTGCAGGTACGCGTCGCCAGCCCCGTCTGAGTCCCAGGGCACGACTGGCGCGCAACGGATTCTTCAAAGGCAAGACTTGAATGCGGGGTGCCGGTGAAGGTCTCGGAATCTCACCTTTGGCAGTGGTCGGCCATTGCACACCAAATTCGATCTGCGAAGGGCAGTGGTCGTGGACGGGCAGACAGCGGAGCGATTTCGGGTCGAGTACCTCAAACAGCTCACATTGGATAGCAGCGAAAAGTGACTGTCCCCGCAGTGTCTTCCGGTCTAGCGGTCGTTCAAAGCTTCTCGTCTGCTTCACAAAATAAGGAACGGAACTACAGCAGCAGATGGTAGAAGGTCCTTTTTAGGCTGACCGAACACGCAGAACACTGTGTTAGTGCATATTTGAATGCCGGAACCCTCAAACCACCAAGAACCCAAAACCACATGCACCACTTGAGAACTGCAGCTGAATGAGGCTTGTGCCGCACTTGCTATAGGGCGCTGTTTCTCACAGTTCCCTGACACCAACATGGTTTACGGATAAGCACAACAGACTTTCTCAACTGGCGAGGCCGGTCAACTTCATATTCGATAGCTTCTACAGCAATTCTGGAAACACACTGCAGCGAATTTTGTCTTCTAAAGGAATCCTAGTCTCCCTCTCTTTCGCAAATAATGGTTGCTCCGCTACCTTTCTCCAAATGGAAATTCTTCACGAAATTATCTCACCAGTAGTCAGCAGAATGGAGCAAAGAAGAATTACTACGTGCTGAGACCTTCGACGTCTTTGATAAATATGTTCGCTGCGCTCAGAACGGAACTACACTCACAGAGATAATGCTTCTTGGTGATCGTCGTCCATCTGGCGATCATAGGAGACCGTCCGGAAGAAATCAACAACTACGCTCTAAGCAGTTGCTAGGGCACCTGCGTGCGTTGTGTGTTGATTAAGGTTGGCGACATTTTCATTCTTTGAGTCGATTACTCCCATAGTTGCTACGCCGTCGCTGGGTGAGTAGTACACTTATTCAGTAATTGGAGTTTCTTCTGAGCTAGACAGAGCCCTAACCAGGGTGCCTCTAACAGTGTGACTCATGGTTGGGTACTTCCCCGTTGAGACACTATATACATATCCGTCCGAAAACATCTGAAAGCGTCCAGAGCGCCTCCTAAGCACCACTTCTGTCTCGTAGCGAACCTCCACATCAGAAACGTGAATAGAAAGTACGTGGAAAAGGAGAATGTAGTCATAAGTGATATGGTGTGAGCCTGATGTGAGACCTAGTTATTAAGGGAAGAAAATCAGAAGTTGTTTCCTTGCAAAAATTTATCTCGTAGACCCCATGTCCCACATTCTGAATTTTGACACAGCCTTTTCTGCCAAATGTCGATTTCACGAAGCTGCGCACCAGACTACAGTCATTATTAGTCGCCTGAATGAGCGCGCCGCCATGGAGCTGGACCGCGTGCTCGCCCTAGGAGTCGATCTTTGCGGTCTTAACTCTGACGCACAGGGGCCTTTCCGTTTCACCGACGTTCTCCTCACTGCGTCTCATGCATGACATAAGATACATTACCTCGAGGTCGCACTCACCTTTTGTTTGGGCACCACACATGAGGAGGCATGGCAAGTGCGGTGAGGACTAGCTGTCGCTTCAGATATATAGGAGGGCTTCTACCACCCTTACCAAATCCTGGAGATCTGTCCTTCGAGGGCAAACGCGAATTTCTCCACTGACATCGTCAAATAGTAAAAATGGAATGGGATATCTTCCTCAGCATATTCTCCGTCTCTTCTACGGTTTGCTTACCTGGGTTCCGGAGCGCCCCACTCAAGTAAACAGCGTATCAACTCACGTGGTGGTCGAGAACGCATCGATCGCATCTCCTGCCGCTGGCCTGTCCGCTGCACTGGCACTGACCGTCTACGGAGCACTGAAGGGATGTGGCCCCGTAGCCACACTCACAGCTCACGCAGCGACCATGCAAAGGGAATTGGAATTTCTGAAAGCAGGTCTCCATCGCGGGCCAGATCTCCCTTAAATCCCAAGACATCGCACTCATTCAGCTCACCGGACACAGACATTCTCCGTTGTTCTTGTCGCACTGTGTCTGGAAACCTTCGGCACAGACACATTTCTCGCAGTGAGGAAACCGGCCCCAAAAGCCGTGCGGACAGATCTGTATGGCAGCAGAGCGCTCACAGTTTGTGCCGACGAGACCTGGAAGTGTAGGGCTATGGTCGTTCACTCAATGCGAGCGGACAGCAAGAACAGACCGCCTTGACAATGGCAGTCGTATCCTCGCGAGGAGTTGGTGGTGAGGCAGAATCCGTTCGAAGCGCAGATGCCTTGCAACGAGCACACTGCCCGGCACGTGTCGCCGACAAATCCTGGAGAAGGACTGAGAGATCGGGAAACACAGAGCCAAAGCCTCGACGAACCTCTGTGGCACTTGCACGAGTGTCGGTTCCACTCCCTCTGGCATGTGCTCTCCTTCGGACACACACCGTCTACAGTGCAGCGATTTGCGACTACGCAGCCTTGACGTACCTGAAAGGATTCCGATTGCTGAGCTTCACGCTTGCAGCCAACGGGTTGTTGTGAACGGTTCCTTGTCTGCTCCCTACCCAACTGCCGGCGATGCCCCTCAAGGCACTTGTCCCAGTCAACTAATGTTCCTGCTCTACATATGCCTAGCTGCCTTCCCTCAGAAGTTCACTTCTATTTATGCAGATGATTTTAAAATATTCTCAACAAATGACTGTGCTGCTTCAGGTGTCAGTTGCCTTTATAAATTGGTCTGTGAAGTGGTAGCTTGATAATTCTTTTGAGAAAATATCATTACGATTGTTTCTGACTTGAGGCTGTATTTGATTTTCTAGTTGTCGCGGGTAACAAATTCATTAATATTTACACATAGTGGTCGTATTAGGATAGCTTTATGCAATCAAGTTTACGCATCAGTTTTATCAAGTACGCAACACACTTCATTTTCGTTTCATTCCACGAAGGTATGTGTGGAAGGACGAAAGGAAGAAGAACAAGTGGATTGAGTCATTGTGACATGTTCTCTCGACAGAGTGACAGACCAGCAATTGAAATGAACGAAATTTTATGGCTTCCATAATAATTCCGATGTTCAATTACACCAAAAGTACGTCGCCCCGATCAGGTACCATTTGTTAAAGCAACTTGCGGCCTAACTTCAACCATTGATGAAATGCGCGGTTGTGTTTAAAAAATCGTTGGCGTCTATATGCCTGCTTCAGGATTTGCAAGCAACAATATAACAGATATCCCATAATAACTATCCCAAGTATTCCTTCCCGTTCATGATGAAGATCCGCCTTTTGCAATTCTTTCTCATTACAATCAAACTGGTTTTAAGCGAATTGTTAGAAAGCCACAAATACTATAATACCGCACCGTTTTCATTTCGAAGGCAGCATAAACGTAAAGTATTATAGAATCATGTACAGGGCTTGAACCAGATGAACTAACCTTCCCCTTCTCGTCGATGGGGAGCGTGACTGCGTTGATGGCCACATCCCTGAGACAGCCGTCGAAGCGAGAAGGATGTCCCGTTGAAGGTGCCAAACCCGCGTACAGCACGTCCAGAGTCTTGTCGAACATCGAGTGCTTCGAGGTCTTAACTGGAAGCCTTTAGACTAGCGCTTTCGAATTAGGCTCCAAAACATTACCACTGAATAGATCCCATCGACCGTGGTTTGCACTTCCTCTTCCCGGAATTCTACATCCACGCGGGTCCACGTTCCGGAATGCAGCTCCGGAGCCTCGATCATGGAAGAGGACTGGCCGAGCCATGCCTTCATCAACCCGTCGTCTACCTGAACACGACAACCGGTGAGCCAGGGGTTGACAATGTTTGCTCCCTTCCAAACAAACCTCCAGCTTAAAAAACGTGTTCCTCTGGTTGAACTCGGCCACAATAATCTGAACGTCGTGTCGAGATGTTCGAAATTCGAACGACAGCGTGAACGGAACAGAAACATTCGGTGGACGGTAAATGACGAAGGACTCATCGTCGGTGAGGGTGAGCGGTCGTCGATGAACAGACGACAATTCTAGAAGCAAAGAGCTTCAACGCCAGGCAAACTGTCTACGCCGGTCTCGATCGAAGGGGAACCCTTCGATATGAGCATGCGAAGCTTCCGGATGAACGCCCGAGTGAACGCTCCACTCACCAGCAGTGCACGATCCGTTGTGATGTGTGGAGTGGGGGCAGCGACAGTTGACGCCGTTCCACCGGCTTATGCACTTGGCATTCGGCGAACAGGCTCCGCTGGAGCAAAAGTCCCTGCGATGAGCACATCCCTCCCTCACAGAGCCGCGCACGTCCATTTCGGCCAGCGATGAGAATTCGACCAACTCGTCGTTCAGCGTCAAATTGGCGATGCAGCCTGAACTTTGCAGCCCTGACGCTCACTGGGATTTAGTGACTGGCTCAAGTAGAAACGCACCACTGAATCCTTGTTCCACCTTTCCCGAAAGTGCAGGTCGACCACCGAGGAAAATTCCGCTGTAGACATCGAGGAAGCGGAAGCACGGTACAGAAAGATCCAAGCATCTGTAGAGGAGTGATATTGCTCGGTTTCATGAACCTTTAGCCCTCTGGGCGCCCCGACATTTGGACGAAATGTTGGAGCTCTAGTTGTGGCGCTGCCCTTAGGCAGCATCCGCAGTATTTTTGCGAAAGGGGCGGTGCAAAATTTTTCCTTTTTCTACATCGCTCTATTCTACGTGGCGAATGGATACGGTTCAGTGGGAACGACGGGTCAAAGCTCAGTTAGTTTCACGATCGCCACTGCTCTGCTCTGAATCTATATTCCTGCTTTTAATAGGCGCACAATGTTGTGCAGTGAAATAGAAAATGAATGAAATAATTGTGAGCAGATAACAGGGAACTCTGGATCGTTTGCAATGGTGTGGATTATACTTATGCTCGAATGACCCATTCGAATAGGATTCGAATAATTTTCATTCGAATTTCAATATTCGAAAAATCACGTTTTTCGAATGTATTCGATTTCGAATGCTCGAAAAATTTCGGTAGTCGAAACCGTTCGAATATTCATTCATATTATTCATATTCATATTATAATATTAATATTAATATTATTCATATTAATGTTATTATTCATATTATAATATTCATATTATTTCCCAGTATGTCAAAATTATTCGAGTAATCGAAAAGTATCATTCGAATGCCCAACGAGAATTTGTGTAACGGCGCATTTTGAAGAGGCTCGTTAGATTTTTCGGGTAATTAGGATCTCGAAAACAAGCCTGCCCTTTACTGAAAGCTTTGATGCGATAGTGGCTCGGTGTCAGGCTACTGAGCGTCTCTTCTGGTCATTTTCCGAAAAGCCTTTCTGTCCAAAGGGAGAACTTCCACAATGCTGAAATAAAAAGTTTCCACGCAGAATCGCTGCAGTAGTGAACGACCGATCGGGGACGCCTAATAGTCAAGTAATAGTCGGCAAAAAAAAAAAAACTCTCAAACGATTGCCTGATCGATATCCGACGTCTTCTGTTTAACAACACAGGGTTTCTGAATCCATACGCTCGTTGGACATCTGTAGCAGGGGCGCACACGAAATTCTGCTCGTTAACTTTTATTAACGAATTTATTAACGGAAAATTTTCGTTAAATTTCCGGTAAGTCGTTAAATTTCGTTAAAAAGCTGCAAACTATTATTTCAAGTAAGAAAAAGTGAAGGAAAACGTTGTACGTTCCAACTCCAACAGGTCAACAGCTAAAGTTCAAGGAATGGAGTGTAAGACTGCAATGTAAAATAAACAATGCACTATCAACAAAGCGTGGACAGCAACACAAACAAGAGTTCAGCAATAAATTATCTACAGGGTGTGGAATAAGAACGCATACGGAATTATCATTCACGGTAACGGTACTTAGTGGGCTGATGCCCGCGTCACACCGGCAAAGCATCTTAAAATGCGCGATCAGGCAGACCTCGCAGTTCCCCCTCCTAGTTCTTCGCGAAACCGTTTCGTTTTCTATGAACATATACAACCTCGATGCGGGTACTAGCGCACTAAGTACAAAAAGAATTAATATACATACAACTAAAAGTTATCAGTACAATACCGGCCTTAACTTTTGGTCATTGGGCGGAAAAAACGAAAAAAACCGCCTTTTACGCCGCTTTTCTGTAGCGCTCTTCAAATTGAGCGCATTGAAAACTGAAACACATATTCGTGATCAGCACCGAGCTCTCTTCCCGATGAGCTGCAAATCGCCTAAGGAGCGCGTGAAAATAGCTCAGTGACCTGATTTCTGCCTGGCGCGGCTGACCCCTGCCCTCACAGAAGATATGTAATTACACCCATAGCTCCTAAATAGCTAATGAAGGAAAAGATTCGGCCTATTATAGCCTGTTTTCTACTTTATATATAGTAACGCATAGTTCTCTGGATTATCAAGTTCGTCGCGGTCACAATGATATAATTTTTCAGAAGATCTGATTGTTTAGGTGCCATTAATTTTAGAAAATGTCTCCACTTTGAAGGGGTTTAACTTTGGAGTATCAGGTTCGTGTCCTCTTATATTCGTCTGTCTTGCTAAACGTAATGGTTGAAATTAAGCCGCGGAGTTGGAACTTTTGCAGCTTAAATCTGTAGTGATTATGCGCTGGCAAAGTTGTCAACATGGCACTTCTTTGTGGTTACCGGCGCACTTTTCCCATGGTGAAAGCGACAGCAGAAGCATTTCTTTGAAGGAAGAAACATGACGATTTAGAGGCCTTTGAAAACTCCATCTAGACTTCCACAAGTAGGATTTCGACTATGCTAGAAGGCATTTCAGTCACTCAGCTACGAAGCAAACTCACTCCAAATGTGACTTGAGTGAAATTGATTTTTTTTTCAAAAATGGGAAAATTACTCACGAGTGCATTCATCAGTTAAATCTGACTCAAACGGTGGTTCAATTTCAATTTTGCGTTCATTTGCACAAGGGTTATCACGAATCAAACGCCCAACAGCCCTGGTCGGGACTCGAATTAAGTGCGGAGTCAGTCCCGCGGCCTGCCCTCGTGACCTGTCGCGCCGTCTGAGGACGCCGTAAATCGCCTAACCGGAGTCTCCACACTTCTGACGTAGCGGTGTGTTATGGATCCTACCAAACACCGTAGTGGTGGTGTGGTCCACGGTTGAGCTCTGACCATATTTTGACATTCTTCTCCTTTTTATTTGTTTTATTGCACAATATTAGAAATGCTTTGTGCTATCACATTCGTTTTGTTTTCATTTCAATTCAGTTTTTTGCATAAGCTGAAATTTCTATTAATATTCTTTTTTAGTTTGAATTTTTGGGCGCAGGGGAGTTGTGAACTTAAATAAAGCGGAAATAGAGTGCGTGGCGCATCCCAGAAGGCTTTAAGTTCTGACGCCGGTGGTCGACCTTCTGGTAAGCCCCGACTAGAATTTTTCTGGAATTTAAAATCGTGAGTGAGTCCTGTCTTATTCATCCAGTTGTAATTGCACGGAGTAACCTGCAACGCTTAAGGAACATTTTCGCGTTCAAACTATTTTTATAAACTATAACATATAAGGATTAAGGATAATGGACGGTGCCAATCAATCTCTTTTGGGATGCGCCACGCATTCCAATTGTACGCGATGTCGTGGAGGCAAGTTGATAGTGTATTCGGTATATACCATGACTTGGCCAAACGATGTTCAAGTCAGTGTTTCATCCTGCCCAGATAAGGCTGGTAACAATTTATCAACAGCCGAGAGAAGATTTTTACCTTACCTTCTTAAAGATTCATTCCTCTCGCTGAAGGCAGACCTTAACCAACCAGTTCATAAGATGCGCCACGTATTCTACTGCTACAGATGTCATCGAAGTAATTTGCGCAATTGGCTCACAGTGACTTGCGATTGCTAACCGATGTCAAAGTTTTAGCCTTCCCAGAAAAGTCCGGTACCAATTCGAGGATCTTTAATGGATGGAAGACTTAGCTGGCCCAGACCGGAAGTCCAAACCAAGACCCTGGTATCGGATGCATGCGAGAACCGGCTCCTTCGCTCCATATGCAAATAGCTACCAATAGTTGTACATAATAAATAAATAAAAAAGTCTCCAGCAAAGGCACACAAGCAAAATACTGAACAACTAAATAAATTCACCAATCTTCTTCCTATCTTCTTCAATCTATCTACGTCGTGCTTATCAGACTCAGTTATCAAGGATATCCTATATGCCTTATAAAGGATAAGAGATAAAGAAGAGCGTTAGTTATTCCCTGCTGAGATGTGTCACGCTTTGCACTTCTACCGGGATGTCACGGAGGCATTTTGCATTCGCATTTGGCCTGTACAACGAGTTGCCGGTGGCCAGCCGATGAACAGTGTGTTATCCTTCCCTGAGTCTGGTACCAACTAAGGAATCATGGAAGGATGGAAGGATTGATTAGGCTAGGGGAATCCGAAACGAGGACCTGATTCGTGACGGCAGCCTAGGCTACCGCTACCACGCGCTCCTCAAACTTCTTGGTGTCTTCCTTACCCAAGGATGACCTCAAAATATCACTAAGGTAGAGAAGAAATGGATCACTATAAAGCCGATTGGTAGCGTACCATACTGACATTATAACCTTATTTTAACCTGGATGATACGATATAAAGGATAAAGGATAAAGGACGGCGTTACTCAATCCCTTTTGGGATGCGCCAGCGCATTCTACTTCTACGGGATATCGCGGAGGCGACATGAATGCGTATTTGGCCATACAATGACTTGCGGTGGCCAGCTGATGAACAAGTCAGCGCTTTATCCTTCCCAGACAAATCTGGTACCAATTCACCGACCCCGGAGGTATGGAAGGCTTGGTTGGCCTGGGCGGGAAATCCGAACCAGGAACCTGGTATCGGGTGCACGCGACAGTCGCGCCTCCTCCGACTGCGCTACACGCGCCCTATGATACGATATAAACACAAAAATAAACGCGCAAAGCAACAGGGTTCATAATACATTCGATTGGCCATTGAGAAGAACAGGTGATTCTCGTTTGCGTACAAAATAGAAAGTATTCTATGTCTTGATCGTCTTTGTTAGGCATTGACGATGGGTTTGTCAGGATTACTGTACTTCACGACTCCAAGGATCGAGGAGCAATTGGAAAAAATGGATAGAATAAATTATTTTTATTTTTATTTATTTATTTTCCTATTATTTTAATTTCATTTTATTTATTATACTTTATTATTAATTATTTATTATTTATATTTAGGATAAAGGATAAAAGACGGCGTTATTCAATCCCCTTTGGGATGCGCCGCGCATTCTACTTCTACTGGGTGTCGTGGAGGCGAGTTGAATGCGTATTTGGCCATGCAATGAGTTGCGGTGGCCAGCCGATGAACAACTCAGCGCTTTACCCTTCCTAGACAAGTCTGGTACCAATTCACCGACCCCGGAGGGATGGAAGGCTTGGTTGGCCTAGGCGGGAAATCCGAACCAGGAACCTGGTATCAGGTGCACGCGACAGTCGGCGCCTTCTCCGACTGCGCTACCTACATGCGCCCTTTATTTATATTTATATTTTTTAATTAATTAATTAGTTAATGTATTCATGTTTGATTTTTTTCGACCTCCATTCGAACTCTGGAGAGAAAGCATAACAGTATCGATCGGTCTTTTTCATCCTCAACCAACCATATTGCTAGTGATCTCACGGCCGTCACATACAGCAATCTCCTCACTGTACAAGAAGACGTAATACTACCCCCCCCCCCCATGTCGTCATCCTCCGGCGATCATACGCGCTTCGTTCAAGTCAAGCTAACATCAACAATGAGAGCACAGCCGACTTTTCTTCGCAGTTCGTCGGTAGCATTCGATAAATCTTTATCTAGACCGTCTTCGTTAGGCATTGACGGTGGGTTTGTCAGCACTACTGCACTTCATGCCCAAAAGTAGAACAGAGATTGAAAAAAAGGATAAAAAGGAGTCATCTTTATTTTTACTACTGCTCTTCATATCCAAAGTAGAGGAGTGGTTGGAAAAAAGGATAAAAGAGTAATCAGAAAAAGGATAAAAAAGTAATCTTTATTTTTCACTTACTATTGCTTATTTATTATTTTATTTATTATCTACTATGTAATTATTTATTATTACTTATATTTATATTTTAAATTAATTAATTGTGGAGATCGCATTAGCAGATTCGTTTCAGGGCATCGAAGTTTTTTTTTGTTTGATGTTTATTCCATTGACGTTTTCTCATTGGTTATGTTAGCTTGACTTGAACGAAACGCGGAGGATGACGACGATGTGGGAAGTATTACGTCTTCTAGTACAGTGAGGAGGTATGTGACGGCCTGTGTTTTCTCTCCAGAGTTCGAAAAAATCAAACATGAATACATTAACTGATTAGATAATTATGATAGTTAATTAAAAATATGATATTATATATATAATAAATAATTAATAATAAAGTATAAAAAATAAAAACGAAATTGAAACAATAGGGTGGCGATGTCCGTTCCTCCACGTGGTGCAACTGGAAACTGTTCGCTTTGCGAGCTAAGCCGATCACGGACGGATCGATTGCAGGCGACAGGCCCTTGTGACAGGCCGGCCTACGAAGACCCATGTCACATCACATGGTGTATGACTGTTCAGGTTTATCGAGATAGTGCTACGGCGTCCGCGGGAGCCGACGCGCACTCGCAAAGCCCGGCGAGTGTGAAAAGTATGCGAGGGTCCCTGATACGAGGACGGCATCGGGGGCAACTGAGTTAGTCCGAAAGTCCCGTAAAGGACCCGCGTGGCTACGCTGAATGTGGGTACGTTGACGGGCCGCTCGTGCGAGTTGGTTGAAGCACTGGAGCGTAGAAGAGTTGATTTCTGTGCGGTGCAGGAGACGAGGTGGTCCCGCCGCAGTCAAGGGACATAGGACGAGGCTTCAAGGCCGTTCTATGTGGAAGACCCAGGACCACCAGTGGTGTCGGAATAATCGTCTCCGAACGATTTCGTGACTCGATTGTAAGTGTCGAGCGCTTTGACGATCGATTGATGAAGATCGTTGTCGCCGCGAAGGAGCGACTCTATCACTTCTTCTCTGCGTATGCTCCACAGACTGGCTGCTCCGATCAAGCCAAGGATGAGTTTTGGAACCTGCTTGATGAGAAGACAGCAGAGGTACCGTCGAAAGATGTCATCATAGTCGCTCGTGACCTCAACGGGCACGTCGGAGCGACGAAAGACGGGTACGGCTGTCATGGTGGGTTCGGTTACGGATCGCGTAACGCAGATGGTGAGCGTACCCTTGAATATGCGGAATCGCACAACCTCACCATAGTGAACACCGTATTTCGCAAGCGATTCCCACCTCATCTCGTTCTATAGCGGGAACACCAGGACTCAGATGGACTTTGTCCTTGTGAAGGATCGAGACCGAAGTCTTGTCACAGACGCGAAGATCGTGCCGTATGAGACGGTCGCCCCACAGCATCGACCGCTGATCTGTACTTTAAAGATCGCCCCTCCGAGGCTGAAGCAGGTCGAGCGATGCGGTGCAAGCGAAGAAAGCTGCAAAGAAGGCCGTGGCTGTTGCAAAAGCCACTCATTATGAAGATGTCAACGAGAAGCTCGAGTCGCGCGATGGTGAGTGGTATCTGCACCGACTCGCAAAGAATCGCCATCGCCAGACCGAGGACATCGAGAAGTTCTTCGGCATCAATGATGAGAACGGCCATCTTCTTATGGACCGCTAGAAGGCATTGAAACGATGGCGCGATTACTCTGAGGAAATCTCTACAGTAGAATTTCCTCATCCAACCATCCCCTCAACGGTTCCAACCCACGGCCCCGTTCAGAAGATCACCGTGGAGGAGATTGAAGCGGCTTTGAAGAAGATGAGGCCAGGCAAAGCGAGTGGGCCCGACGACGCGGCAGCAGAACTGTGGAAGTCGAAGTTTTGGTACCCTGCTGAGTGGTTGGCGAAGTTCTTTAATCAGGTTGTGGCGGAGAAAAAAGTGCCTGAGTGTTGGCGCCAAAGTACGACGATTCCGATTTGGAAAAAGAAGGGCAGTCCTCAGTCCGATTCGCTTGCTTTCGCACAACACCAAGATCTTTGAGCGAATTGTCGGCGGACGAATTCGTGACATCGTCCAGCTGTCCAGCAATCAGTGCGGCTTCGTGGCTGGCTGTGGCACCGTTGATGCCATACACGCCACTCGCCTCCTGATAGAGAAGCTTCGCGAGAAACAGAAGGCAGTGCATATCGCCTTCCTCGACTTGGAGAAGGCCTTTGATCGCGCACCGCGTTAGGTTATATGGTACGCCCTGCGATAACATGGAGCTCCTGAAGAGCTCATAGAGTGGGTGTGAATTCTCCACTCTTGCCCAAAGAGTCGAGTTCAAGCTGCAGCTGGAACCTCGATGGAGTTTCCCATCTCTGTCGGGGTACATCAGGGTTCTGCGCTTTCCCCACTCCTCTTTGTTGTCGTCATGGATGCCATCACACGAGATCTTCAGAACCCCGTCCCTTGAACGTTGCTTTATGCTGATGACGTAATGCTCGCTAGCGAAGATAAAGATGAACTCGAGCGAGAGGTGCAAGCTTGGTGTGATCGCTTGGAACGGTTTGGACTTGAAGTGAACGTGAAGAAGACCGAATATTCAACGACGGACCTTACTGAGTCCAGCTCCATCAAGGTTAACGGCATCGAGCTCCCGCGCACTTCGGTCTTGAAGTACCTGGGATCGGCAGTCACGTCTGACGGCAAACTGATGATTGAAGTGAATTCACGCGTGAGTGCAGCTTGGTCCAAGTGGCGCTCGTTGACTGGAGTGCTCTGCGATAGGAAGATACCGGAGCGCTTGAAGTCGAAGATATACAGAGCAGTCGTCCGGCCAGTAGCGATGTACGGCGCTGAGTGTTGGCCAGCAACTAAGGAAGCTGAAACGCGCCTCAGCGTCATGGAGACGAAGATGCTGCGCTGGACGGCTGGAGTCACCCACATGGACCGCATTCGAAACGATGTCATTCGGCAGAAGTTCGGTGTCGCGCCGATAGCCGAGAAGATGCGCGAAGCTCGCTTACGATGGTACGGCCACGTTCTGCGTGGAGAAGAAGACAGCGTCCGCAAGATAAGCTTTGACTTCGAGGTAATAGGAAAGCGGCCTAGAGGGCGCCCGAAGCAGCGCTGGTTAGATATATTACATGCGGACTTGAAGATTACTGGTGTTCACCCTGATCTAGCGCTGGATCGAGAAAGGTGGCGTCATAACACCAGAATAGCGGACCCCGCTACGATGCGGGACAAACGCTGAAGAAGAAGAAGAAATTGAAATAATAGGAAAATAAATAAATGAATCTTTTTAATCCAATTTTTCCAATTTCTACTGGATCCTTGGAGTCGTGAAGTACAGTAATGCTGACAGACCCACCGTCAATGCCTAACAAAGACGGTCAAGACATAGAATACTTTCTATTTTGTACTCAAACGAGAATCACCTGTTCTTCTCAATGGCCAATCGAATGTATTATGAACCCTGTTGCTTTGCGCGTTTATTTTTGTGTTTATATCGTATCATCCAGGTTAAAATAAGGTTATAATGTCAGTGTGGTGCGCTACCCTGGCCAAGTTACACTTTACATCGACAAAAAGGGAACCCACAAGCCTAGCAATGCAGAACCCCAGCCCCGGCTGCGAACCCTCACCCTTTCTCTGGAAGCCCGCCCCTTATCCACTCGGCCATCCAATCGCTGTCTGCTTCGTGGTGAACGGCGCACCTCAATGTTCCACGTCGGTTACTGTACCGCTAACAACCAATTTGAGAGATCGCCGTAATTCCGCTAACGTTCCAGCCCCGAACCTTTTACAGGGTAGATTCTAACCACGACATGGCAGTTCCAGACGTCAGTTTGGCTTTATCGGCCCGCACTGAAGTGCAACAGTTTGTTGCTCATCCTTTTTAAAGCCGCGTCTGTCTCCTCAACAGTGATTTTGTGAACTGGGCCGTATAAGGGACTGGCTTGATGGGCAAACTCTACCTTCGAGATTTCCTCGAAGTAGTTGCGCCATTGATTCAAGCCCATTTCGTGATCCACTAGGAGATGACCATTCTCATCGCTGACGCCTTTTCAACATCATCGGTCTGGCGATGACGGACCTTGCTGAGTCGATGAAGAAATCGCTCACCATCGTACGACTCAAGTCTCTCGTTGACATCATCGTAATGAGTGGCTCTTGCAACGGCCACTGCCCTCTTGGCAGAGTCCTTCGCTTCCTGATACAAGCGTCATTTCTCGGCTGTCTTGTCATTTCATTGAGGGATGCAAGGTATAACCTCTTCTTCTCACGGACTTCTTGTTTTAATTCGCTAGTCCAAAGCCATGCCTGCCTGTCCACCTAACGCCATCCTGGTATCGTAGTGCCAAGTTCGAAGCGCGCAGCATGTGGCAGGGCTTCGGTAGCACTCCGCCAATGCTCATTCGTCAGTCTTTCTCCTTGGCTGTTCACTTGCAGTGCTCTTGCACATTCTACTATCTATTTTATGGTGAAAAATAAGAGTAACGAACAGGATGGAGCCAAGTAGTAAAGCCAACACCGTGGATATTTCGGCCGTATGCCAGACTTCACAAAGGCGAAATGGATCGACGGGCTATTATCGGTCGATTTTATCGATTTTTGCTCTGAGTTGGCTATTGGGAGTGGGAGTCGCGTGAATTTGTCGGCCGTGTGCCAGACTTCACAAAAGGGAGGCGATGTAGATCGATCGGCTGATTTTGGTTAAGAGTTTGCCATTTAATCAATATGTTGGCTGGAGAATAGTTACATTCACAGGTTCATCGCAAATAAGAAATGTCTGTTTCTAGCACTTGGGCAAATCACCAAAATGAGACCGGTCGTCATGAGTGGCTTATTCCTAGCTACCTGTAATAAATTTTTGGGACGCAGAATTGACGGTGTGGTATTTCACCCTTTTAGATCAGCAGGACAGATTTGCACCGTTTCGCGTATTTGTCGTCAGTCTATCATTAGCTAGGCGAAAGCATTGTTTCGTGAAATTTCTTGAACAGTCAGTCAATCACCAATTCCAAAAATGATCGTTTGATGTGACCTAAAAGCTTACAGTGGGTCATGAAAATTGTGTCCCCTTCAAATGTCTGGTAAACTTTTCGTTTGTTCCTCATGAGCAGCGCGTTACAACACACAAGTACTGCTTTGAGAAGAATTCGTCTTCCAGCAAACAAGCTAGTTAGATGCTTCCAGAAGTCCTTCCATGATCCAAATATGTGTAAGTTCTCCACCTAATTTTTACCACGCACAAGGGGGTTTATAAGAGGCCTGTCAATGTTGTGTGGGCTCGTGTTTAAGGCCTGTGTTCTACTTCGGCGACGCGTCGCCGACAGCTCATCACCGACGCCGACGTCCCCACAGCTATCGCCGGTACTGACGGCGACGTCGTTATGCGCCTGTGGCGACGTCATCGTCGGCGACGTCGATGAAGGAAGTATACGCCTCCTGCGGTACTCTTGGCGACGACGCTGGCGACGTGTCGCCGAAGTATAACATAGGCCTAACTAGGAAGGGATCCGTTATTTCTTGCTTCCACTTTTTCTTCTGGGCTGTCGTCTATCATCTCTACCATGCAGCCTGATTTTTCATTCAATTTCGAATATTCGAAAAATCGCGTTTTTCGAATATGTTCGAATTCGAATATTCAAAAAATCGCGTTTCTCAAATGTATTCGAATTCGAATGCTCGAAAATTTTCGTATTCGAAGAAACCATTCGAATATTCGAAATTTTTGCGAGAGCATAAGTATAGCGTGGATTGAAAGAAATGGAAGGTAATTCCCGGCTATTCATCACAGACGATACAAAGATTTGATGAACAAGTTATTTTCTTGTCGTATCACATGCTTAGAAGGCGCCTTAGAATAGCGAAAACGTTTATGTACATAGATTTCGTCCTTCGGAGTTTTTCTGTTATCGCTGCTCTGTTCCATTTAGATCGTCTTCCTATGCTAAACATTATAGCAACTGATACCTCCTGCTTGCCTCGACTAGCATTTAAACAAGTTCTCCTATTTTTTCAAGGAAGAGAAATACTTAGATAATGCCCTTCAATGAAATTTAACCATAAATGAATTCTATAGATAGTGCAAAAAATGTGCGCTCCAGTGACCCTTTTATGTCAGATCCATGCCAACTGAAGAACCCTATATGGGTGAAATACGACTGCTCTACTCCCAAATTCCAAACGCTGCTCTCAGAAGGATCAGCAAGCTCATTCACGGCGGCGGAAATGTCTCCAATAGTGGACATTAACCCTCGCGGCATGGAAAGGCAATCAGCGAGACGTAGAGGGGGAGCGGAATTCGAATTGGAAAGGACGCTGCGAGCGAATCACTCAGAATCACCGGTCGAACAGGACAAGTACTACAGATGCAACGAATAAGCAGTTGGCACTCACTTGGTCGGAAGGTCGATCCTCGCTTGAGCAGCACACGGTGCGGCACCGTGGGCGTGGAGCGAGGAGAAGGCGTCACATTCGTCGAGCAGCACCGAGAGCTGCTGAAATGAAACGCGCCGCTGCTTCTGAAGGACTAGCACCTCTGGCAGGATCAAAGGTCAAAGATCGGTGCTTCTCAATCCTTACCGGGTGCGACATGCGTTGTACCCCTATGGGATATCGTAGAGGCAATTTCAGTGCTTACTGGGCCTATATAACGACTTGCGCAGGCCAGCCAATGGAGAAGAATAAAAAGTCTGGGCGGAAAATCGCAACCAACAACCTAGAGTTGGAGTACACGCGATGGCCGGTGCCTTCTACAACAGCGCTATGATGCGCCCTGGCAGGAAGACGCTGTCGCCATTCCTTCTAGCCTCATCCACAAGCCAATTATAACTATTTCACAAAGAAAAAACGGTCAGTGGAGAATGTCCTGTTGTGTGAACGCCGATTTCTTATAGGGTTCTTAGACCCGTTCTGAATGCTTAAAAGCTTAAAATGCATTCACCGAGGTATGAGCCATTTGGTGTCTTAAAGCAAAATGCGATATTGAAGATGCTACACATCATTTAGCCCTAAAGCAGATGCAGTCCTGTAGTTACGGCATATGGTGTTAATTTAGCAAACGTTATCGCACTTCCCCTTTCCTCAATACACAATTACCTAAACTGTGGAACTCTTAAGAAGGTCGGCACGTTCTATCGATGCAAAGTCTGCTCTAGGCGAACGTCTTATTGCGCAATAAATCGCGATTTTAAGCAATCGCAGCAACTACAACAGTGCTTCTTTGTTTTCTCAGCGCCGCATCGAATGCTTTCCGTGGAGCTCTCAGCTATCACTCACGCTTCCACAGGCGGAAGGAATCGAGAGAAGCGCTCTTCCTACTCCGGAGCTCTTTTCAATGCAAAGACCTACCCTGTCATAGTAAATGAGTTGGACGCTGTGCCATTCGCCATCGTTCACTCGATTTCTGCGTTCGCTCTCCATTCGAACAACTTTCGACTGGTCTCCTAAGGAGAACTCGGCCCGGAGCACACGGTCTTGGATGGAAACCTCGACGAAGTCCGAGTCGCGATCACCAGAGAACAGCAGCACGCCATCTCGGGCAATGGTTGCCACTCTGAAACATGCAGATGGAAATGCCGAGTGCCAGTGAGTGGGTAATGGCTTCCCCTGAAAGCCACCTTTCAGACGATTTGGTCTATGGAGCGTAGGACATGAATTGGCACAATGTTTGATTTCGTTTGGAAATAGCTTCCTAACAATCCTTGGAAACGGCGTGCAATCTAAAGACGCCCCGCCCCATTAAGAACGATATTGGAATAGCTTCCTACAAACAGATTCTATTTCAACTTTCATCTGATTTCAATCTCTTAATAACATTTTAATGTTGAGGGAAGCGAGGTCTCCAGCGTCAAAGAGACCTAAGATGATAATAATGAGGAGCAGAGTGACATAGGAGAGTTAAAGAAGTCAGTCCCGAAGCACTTGCATCCAGTTTCAGAAACCTCTACTCCTCGTGAGACTCCCTTCTTCAGTTCGATAAATCACGAAAGGTCAGGGTTGGAATTCACCTGAAGCTGAGCTGCCACTCGAGTCGGCCAAGAACCCTGTTGACGTTCACCAGTCCCTTGCCGTCAAAACCAAGAGATCGCAGACGACACCGCTCGTCGGCGTCGGTCCGGGCGTATCCGCAGTGCCTGCAGACCATCTTCCGATCGCTGAGCTCGCACAGGGCGCCGCCCTTGCAGTAACCCGGAACACACGTGAGAGCGTTGAGCGCGATCTCGCAGTCCGCACCTGAAACGACACTTTAAGGGACCCTCTTGAGCGAGAATTCGTCGGCCCCTTGACCGATAACCCCTCGTATCCCTGTCCTAATCTGCTGCTGTTCTCGAGCACACATGTCGTCCTAGGGAGTATCAGCGGCCCCTGGTCGAGTTAAGCGCCCCTTCACCACCCGCGCACAATCTGTTTTCCGAACGTTTATGCATTCAGTCAATTTCCTGGCGAGTAGCGCTGGTCATTATTGGCTGTAATTAACCCAGAGAGGGTCAGACCAAATTAGCTTCCAGATGGAATGTGAAGCTGGAAAGAGCGTGCGACAGCGGGAGACGGCGGAGCAGTCTCGTTATGGGGTCTTTCCTTCCTGTCGCCCACCAACTTCAGCTGGTCGCAAAGCTCTAGCACGACGCTCGTCGGGCTACAAGCGCACACTGGTTCAGCGTGGTCGCGGAATAGAGTTTAAAAAAGGCCCCAATTTCCGAGTGGATGAGGACAGCAGTTACGCGGTGTAACTCCTATACGTGAGCGCCGTTTAGCAGTCCAATTCCTGCTAACGCATCAGCTGTAAAGCTAGTTGTCAAGGAAGAAGGTTTGGAACAACCCACATGTCTCTATCGGAGGTCTGGAACACGTTAAACCGAATCCTTATCGCCTCGAACAAAAATTCACAGCTGATATCAGGCCCAGTTATCGAGCCGTTACTATCTGCCTGCAGAAGATTTCCAAGCGAACACCGTTTCAAAAGCTGTTGATCCTCCTGATAGCACGGTATGACGCAAGGCAGTTTTCAGACGAAAAAATGGTCCCAGGGTGCAGCACCAGTTTTTACGACGATAAACCGCGTTACCTCTTGCACCTCAACAATAAGTTCAGCGAAGTTCTTGTTTCAGTAAATTAGGCATCATGGCTCATCGACATTCGAACTGCGAGGAAATGCACGGAAGTACGAGGAATAGATCTGACCAAAATTGTGTTCAATATACAGGTCACGGCTCGTGTTCAGCAGCCTAGTAAACATCCTCCAGCTGAAACGAAATCCACTCCCTCACCCAGGGCCTGCATCACCTGGAGAACTTATGCATGGACGACGATGAGATGAAGTTCAAAGGCGGTTAAGAGAAATTCCACTGCTTCAATCCCTATTGAGTTCTCCCAACGCCATATTGACGATGGTCTCCTAGGCGCCGGATTCATCAGCCGCTCTCTGACGGTCAAAATACCGGCAAACCCCCTGATACGACAGTCACCAGCATCAATATTTAGTTTCACCGTTAGAGGACGCTAAGCGGTTGACGAATCTGGCCACAGTATGTAGCGGAACCCGGCCTACTTCCTATTTTCTCTTCTACTCCATCTCCCCTTGCTTGCAGTCTATTGGTTTCTATTCCCATCCCTGGTGGTTCAATTCCTGGTGTAAGACAAGGAAAACGCGGCTTTGGTGGGAATGCGATCTCAGCTTTTTGCAGAACATGGTTTTACTGCACGCTTTCCATTTGCCAGAATGTCCTAGCTCTGCAGGTACCTGCTAAGCAGATGAATGGGTCTACTCGATGCCGTCACAAGAGACGCCCCGTTGCATACTCGCTAAACGTTGAGGGCGAAGTGCGAACAGGCCATCTGTGTCTCCGGGACGAGGTGAATGAAATACTGGCAATATGTAGGTGCCCCTCAAACTGTCGAGGAGTAGACGATTGGTTCCGCAACGTTTCTCAGTCCTTTGCGGCCTAACTCTGACCGAACTGAAGTAGTGGACGGAAGTGATTCCGAAGCTCTATCTATTCTTCTAGCTGTAAAGCGGCATAGAAGCTTCTTCAAAATAGTGAAAACTCGCTGCCTGCCCATTGAATTCTTGTCCTAGGTATTCAGGCTTACGAGGAGGTTTCCACCGGCTAATCTCAGGTCTTACTTCCTGCATTCCAGTTTCTGAGAAGCTGCTGCAGAGCGTCTTCTGAGAACGATTACAATGGATTCAGAACCTGATTTTCACCACCAACAATGAGACAGAGAAACTTCCGAAGAGTATCAAAACCCGGCTCTTAACCGCGCACTGTTGCAGCTTTGCTGGTGAAACGCGGTAGCGCGTGGTATGAAAAGTGTTTATTTCTGGTCGTGAAGGCCTTCAAGGGACTGGCCTACATAATCTGCCCTTAGGCGGATGTTATGCCTTTGCGCCTCGCGAGGCTTCTTGAGTAGCTTTACGTCGAGTTTGCAGCGGCTGGGTCGTCTAGAATACTGCTCTGTCCTCTATGAGAGTGGAATTGGAATCCATGGTGCAGGCGAGTGATGAGGTTCAGCTCACTCCATAGTGCAGTGGCTCCTCTGCTCTCGTTTGGTCAAATGATAGTGGGTTGGCAGCAAACTATGGTGCTTTCAAGTGTCGCGACCGCCGCGTATCATAGTGCTTCAACTCGCCGGGATCGCAGCTGAAACAGCGGGAGCTAACCGAAAGTCCTTCGTGAAGCGCTCAGTTTACATTGGAAATGCATACTTCCCAGAAAAAGGAACTAATTGATGCAGTCTCTCCAGTCTCGAGGCCGCTCATCTGGAGCTCTCTAGAAGCTCCTCTTTTCCACACCACATCGTCAGTCTCCCATCGCAGTTGTTCAAGAGCGTAACGTATAGCACTACGGCGCCATACGGCTGAAAGCATTTACGCGCTGCGACAATCCACCTTGGCAAGGGCCTCAAGGGATTTTAAGGTCTGCCACGCAACAGCATAACACGGAAAGCGGAATAGGCCCCTTCAGAACCTTTTCGTGCTCCACGGGTGCTTTCTTCTCGTCGGCAGCACCGGACGCACAGCGCCTTTGGCAATCTCATAATTCGCAGTGCGCGACGGAAATCTAATCAAGTCCAGATCCACGCTCCTACTGCTTCGAGACTCCGCACCTCTACGCTCTTCATCCGGAACGACTTCACCTGCGCAACCGTTCGCTGTCGAGTAACGTGCGAATTATTCATGGGTTAATTTCGAAGGATCGCTTCTCCCGAAACGGATGAGGCGGGGGACAATCAAGGAATATATAACGACGTCATCACTGCAATTAAATTAATGCTTGAATTATAAGACGGGCGATCATGCACTGATCTTGCATCCGAAGACGCGTAGGTGGGCAGTAATCGTGGGCGCAATACCACCCTCATGTCAGGGCTCATACGTTCCCGTGCAGAGATCTGAGCAGCGCTAACCCCCTCTCAAGTTTAAGTTCTCTCTCGGACTCGTCTACGCGTCGCATCATCAAGCCTTGAGAGCGCCTCACAACTAGGACAACGCTAACAGAATCATTATTTTGGAGGCGATCCTCAGAACGAAGAAAGAGGTCCAGCAGCGAGCGATGGCGACGATGCCAGCCTCAGTATGTAGTGTCCAGCAGTTCCCATGCAACGGAAAACGGAATGCAAATCGTCACCTCTCCAGCCCTCCCTGCACTCGCATCTGTAGCCGTTTTCGAGTGGACGACAGGTGGCGTTGTTGCGGCACGGACTGCTGTAGCACTGATCCACGCGCAGATCGCACTGGCCCGGCTGGTCATCGGAGCCTGCAATTAGTGGTAATTCAACTCGCCCCTCCACCAAGTCAAGTCTGTCCTCATCAGAATCATCCCTAAGGAAGCTGCTGCATCTTTCTGTAACCACAGCTCAAACGGGCCTACTCGTAACACAGCCTCACCGACACTTTCAATATATTCGCAATTTACGCGAAATTCTTGAGCAAAATTCTTAACACTATTAGGCCTGCCCAGTAAATAGCCTCTTTCAGATCAAGCCGTCTATAACATGCTGCTCGAGTAAGAGGGTCCCCGTTAAAAATCCGCCTTGGAAATCGGCACAAAATATGTACGTGAATGAATATCTATTTTTGGAATATAGGGGTGTCAGAGGTTGACGTTTTGTCATTGTCATGCTAGCTGGAACAGAAGAACACAGGAGTAAATCCCGTGGCACACAAGCGAGAGCTGGAGCGTTGACATGGTAAGCCGACGCGTTCGTCGCGCGGATGAACCAACTGGTCTTTCAGATCAAGCCTCTCGCCAACGTCGACAGGTTCGTTTGGATGGCGATGACGAGTCAAGTGAGGGAATGAAGGAAAGTCTGTCGTGGACTGCACGGCGATAAATTGTTGCTGCATGCAGCTCTACTCTTTTGAACACTCCAAGCACAGATAGAAGAGGTGAGCTCGTCCGTTGAAGAACTGCTGCAGAGTTCAGCAAAAGTCGCCTGATCGCATAGGAACCGTGCCAGTGGAATCCTAAGTAGTCGTGAGTCTGCAATGATCAGCATGTTGTAGCCTTGTTTCTGACGAGGAACGTCAACTCCAAGGGAAGGCTTAGATCCCCCTTTCAAGCATGCAACCCCTTGTTTAGCAAAGTCCATCCGCTGCCCTCTGCTTAGCCTTCGTGATGGACGTCGTTCCATTTGGGCTGCTGGAGATGGGGCTTTAATTAGGGCCGATGCTTGGCACTGGACAAACAAAGTGACCGGGCACCCTTGAATTGCATGCGACATTAATTGAAGTTGCCCGTGCTGACAGCTCTCCATGCGCACTTCTCTCTCGAAGGTGGGCTGGTAAACAGAGTTCGAAGAGGTGCATTCAAGGGCAGATGCAGTGTACCAAAGTTCAAGGGCGCCAGAGACTGACAGTCATTCGTTATAAGCGAAGCACTATGTAGAATTTGGAAAGCGCTGAAATTGAAAACCATCAGAGGAACCCTTCGGTTAGTGGCATCCTGAACAAAACTGGCAACTTGTATGCCTGATGGGCGCAACCGCGACGTTCGTACCCTTAAGAACGATAGCGGACTTTGTCAAAGCGCTTTCCGAAAATAAAAGCGCGTTCAGGAGGAGCAGTGCAGACGCTTCAGAGGGCAATATCCCCAACTCACTGGCGAATCCGACAGGGCACTCGCACACGAACGTCTTCAGCGTCTTCAGCGTCCTAGCTATGAAGTTGTCCGTCTGGTGGACCTGAACGCCACCTAGTCAGTCTACAATCACCAACTGACTGCTTTGCGTTCGCACTAACCTCAACAGCATTCACATGCTTCAGCGTCTGCCGGCACTTCTGGTAGTAAGGACACGGCTCGCGGGCGCAGCTTTCGTCTCGGATCACCTCGATCTTCATCAAGGACAGTCGCTCCAGATGCTTCGTTGCGGAGCGCAGAAGCTCTTCCACCCTCCATGATCTGAAAAAGGGTCTCTATAGAAGGCCGTTCGATCCCCCCAGACGAAGGGAATCGAGCCACAGCAGATGTCGGAGGCAAATTGCGGTTTCCTTCTATGTAATGTGCGACTGCCATGCGACACCTAGCATATGGCGTGGCGTGATGGCCGAAACACGAAACTCGTCCACAAAGCGCCGCTAACCACGGAATGGACTTGGTACGACGTTGAGTAGATGAATCCGGTGACACGTAACGAGCCATAACTGACTACCCACATGCATCTGATGGCCTGCATGGTCTATAGAGCAGAGCCATGAAGGAAGAAGAATGATGCCCTGCATCATTACCAAAAACGAATCCAAAGAGGGAGCACCGCATAGTGATCGAAAAATAGCATATTTCGATAAAAATCGTACTCTAAGCTGAATGGAGTCCGTTCAATCCACTAGGATGTAGATAGTGCTCTTTTCCATTTCCCAATACGGTTTGCACTAACCTGCAGTGTACTTTTAGGCAAGCATGACGAACGACGTTCTCCAGGACATTTGTCGTTTCCCAAGGATTTTGCGATCAGTACCATTCACCAAATTCCTACACATGCAAGTAAGAATGTAGTTGCTGAGAGAAGTCCAATCAGCTAAGAGACTAGATTGTACAACAATTCGCTCTAGGAGTCGTAACAGTGCTAAGAAGTCTACCTTAAAAACGTCTGCGATGATGTGGAGAATTTACATTTATCAAAGCATGTTAACTTTTCAGAAGAGCAGTTTCTGTTTTACTAAGGTTTATCACGTATTCTGGGGTAGTCCGTAGATCACCGAACGCCTCCTGCCCGAAACCCAGCCTCTCCGGTGCGCGAAATTCGGCGCCTCGGCTGCAGAGGATCATGTGGTGTCGAGGTGACAGATGCTCGTTAGCGGCTCGGCTTGGGTGGAAGCACTCGACGAACGTTATGAAAGTGTCAAATCAAAGGAGGCGAGACGGCATACGGTCGAGATTGAACGTCTGGACATACGGAAGACCAAAGAGTGGACCGTCGGTAGGCGGCTTGATTGATATCGCCTACACCGAAATGCCGCCTCTGACCTTCTCTTCACCAGGAGTGGCTCACCGCGCCTTTCAGTCGCAAGGAAGAAAGAGTACAAAGCCTCAGAAAGCACGGGAACCACGTTTTTGAACAACTCACTTGACAACTCGGCCGCGGTCGCTGATCACAAGGCTGACTTCAACGCCTTCAGTGACATGCTGTGCTCCAACAACAAAGATGTTCTGCTCCTCCCAGGTGTCGAGGCTCGCCAGAGACTTTCTAAAACACTTCCTATTGCTCTGTTCAACCAGAAACCAAACAGCGCAACGGATGTGCCAGAAGCCGGATAAGCCAGGGTCCTGGTCGTACCTGAATCTGTTGAAGACCGGAGGATCCCAAAAGTCCTCCAGAGATGTTTTCGGCAAGAACAGTGTAGCGGCTTCTCTCAGCGCTTCCTGGGTCAGATAGACGTGAATGAACCGGCACATCGAGCAGACAGTGTTTGGTCCATCTGAAATCAATCACTGCCCTCAACGTGCATCAAAAATGGTTTCTCTCGTACGGCTGTGCGGCCTGAATGAAACGAGCATTAATTTCTTGCGATCAGGAAAACTACTAGGAGCTTGTTCAAGCAAATATGAATAAAATAACAACGTCTCCGAAGAGGGCACTTGCATTTTGTTGTCACTGTATCTAAAGCTCCTCAATATTACCACTGGCATCGGGAAAAACGCACTTCTAAAGGCCGAACCGAAGGCAATTGGCGGGAAGCACAGGTTTTAGAGTGCACTTCGAATAAGACCGGCCCTTGTCCAGGCCAGCCGAATATGCAGCCCCTCGGGGTCGCTGATTTGGCACTAGACAGCTCTGGGAAGGCTACACACTGAGATCTACATCGACCGGTCAGTGCTTCGACAAGCATGCAATCAATACTTCTCCTCGACGCTCTTCTTTTCGCTCTTCTCGCTCTTGTTCCTCTTGCTGTTGTCCTTGTTCTACTCTTCCACGATTTAACCCTCACAATCGCAGCGCTCAGTGCCCCCGTGATCCACATCCAGCTAAAACTATCATACCTTCTGCAATAGCGTCAACTTTGGCGAACTTCTTCTTGGCGACGTCCTTCCACGTTCTCGTTGGTGGTCCCAACGTTCGCTTCAGGCCGCTTAGAACTCTATGGCCAACTTCTCATGATGCGCTCACGCCACCTAGGACGCTGTCGACATGGTCCCCTCTGGGTTGTCTTCATTGTAGTCTCGATATCCCCATTCCACACCCTATCCCGCCAGATCCATCGTCGCGCGCCGATTCGGGCATTCTCATTCCAGTAGCCACTAACTGCGCCTCTACGTCATACCCACGGCGCTTCGCATGTACAGGGCAGGGTAAGCCCGACTACTGCCATGACAAGTTCGCCTTTGCGTGTCCTGGAGGGCATGTGGCCAGAGAACACTCAAGCTGACTGCCTGCACTTGAGGAGACTAGGTGTGTTTATCCGACCTCTAGCAGCCTGGTCATCGGTACAACTCCACGATGTCTCGATAAAAAAGAACGCGTGGCTCTTCCCAAAGACCAGTGCTGACCCATGCTATTTTAACTTTTCACCTAGTGGATGGGAACATATATGCCAACTACAATGCGTAGAGGGCGATGATGCGCAAGTGTGCATAGCATAGACATCCGGTCCATGTTCCAATTAACGTCTTCTGTATGGGGCAAGGAGCAAAAAAGGAAATGGTTAAGGTTTGTTGAAACGAGGACCCACCTGAAACGCAAGCCTTGAGACTCGTGTCGAGATTTCGCTTCCACTGATTCTGTAAAATCAGTCTACCCGTGAATTTCTCGACGTCGAGCAGCTGGTTCTCTTCCATGTAGTACTCGAGCGTGGCGTTTCGGTCCGGGTCGCTGTAGAAAAGTCCTCATTTTGTGCTCATGCAACACACTCAGGCGGTACTCACAATGCGGGGACGACCCCAAGGTGGACTATCGGCGCTTCCGACTCGAATCGGTTGACCAGTACGATGAAGTCAGGCAGGATCGGCCGATTGTCATTCACGTCGGAGACGTGGATGCGCAGCGCCACGGTAGTGCTCAGCTGTCCGCTAGAACCACAGCAATGAAGGATGTTATTCCTTCAATTAGCTCTTGCTTTTGTTGAACAACGTCGGTGACCCGACCCCGATTCGGATAATTCGGATCCGTCATTTTTCAAGCCCCGGCTAAAAGGTTTATGCGAATAAATGGATTTTCGAAAAGCACGAATCTTATGGCGATTCGGATAAGGGTGATTTTTAACAGATCTGACACTCGGATAATTCGGATAACTGATTTTGAACAGAAATCGGATGCCTTATCCGAAGTCGGATATCCGACGTGAGATTCGAAGATAAGTAAGTTATTCGGATAATCCTAAAATCCGTGTTGTTAAAGCGACTCTTCCCTAAATCATTGCAAGAGGCGGGTTTTTTCAAGAAATGCCGTTATTCGCTTAGTTGTTTCAACCAAGTTTGAAAAAATGACGGCTACGAATTATCATTGTCGACTTCGGATCCTATGTCTATTGAACACCAAGAGTTTTGATAGATATCAGTGTTTTTCTAGTATGTTAGCCTTGCCTTGTAGCTTGCACTTCAAGGTAGAACTTGTTGTTCTTGGCTTCGTAATCGAACTCGCCGCGCGTCATAATCCTCACCTGAAAAAGCGAGCATTATTAAGGCGAGCCAGGTTCCAACTCCCCAGCGAACTGACCACTTCTGGTTGATTCTCGTCCACCTCTAAATCGAACAGCTTCGCGTCAGCGCCGCCGAATATCCGAAACTGAATCTTGGCGTTGTCCCCCTCATCCGGGTCGGTGGCTACGATGGTTCCTGAAGTCCAATGCGATTACTCGAATATTGGTGTTGTTGGGCGTTGAACTCCTCACCGACAGTGCTTCCTACGGGAGAATTTTCGGCGATGTAGAGATCGTAGGAGGTCTGGTCAAACCGCGGAGCGTTGTCGTTGACGTCTGTCAGCGCGATGGAAATGACTGAGGTCGAAGTGAGAGACGGTTTGCCTCGATCGCGGGCGAAGATGTTCAGCTCGATACTGAAGCTCGTAATTTGTATAGGAATCCTCGGGATTCCCTAATTCCTCCTTACAACTCTGCAGATTAGAATCCACCTCAGAAAAATTTTATGCTTTTTGGTGTGACCAAGGTTACTCTTAGTGGATTGTGCAGTGACGCACGTTGCTTGAAAACCTATCTTCGGTGCCTTGAGAAGGCGACAAATACTGTCAGAATTAGTGCTATTTTCCCTAGAAAAGCTTCTTGCCTTCAACGGTTCGTAAGATGCACATGAATACTCAATTACATCAGAAATGGCCTAGCTCAGTTCAGTAGGGGGGGGGGGGGTACACCACAGGAGCGCTGGGTAAAATTTTTAATTTTGTGCAACGCAAAATGTTTTGTGGGCTGCCTGACATGGTGACCCCCCCTCCCTCGAGCCACCTTGCACCAGCACTTCTCCTCCCTTCGATCGAGGTGCACAAGTGAGCTGAGAACTCACAAAGGGTGCTGTTCGCGGTCCAGCTTCGAGTTGACCCTGAGAGTCCCCGATGTTCTGTCCAGCCGAAAAAGGTCGTAGACGTCCGGGGCATTTGTGTCGTTCAGGAAGTAGTCGACGATGCCATTGCTCCCAATATCCATGTCCATAGCCGACACCTGCAAGGCATTTGAGTTACCAGGAAATGCAAACCGAAGGTCACGATGGGGAGGCGACACAGACCTGCATGAACGAGGTCCCGACAGGGATGTCCTCCGGAATCGAGACCGAGTAGTTGTGCGTGCTGAACTTGGGCGCATTGTCGTTCACTGAAACACACGGTACTTCCCTTCAGTCGTCTACTCCTGTCCTCTGATGCATTTGTGTGTTCGCCCTGTGCCTCACAACCCATCCATGGCTGCTATACAGTTACTCGCGATAAGTGGAAACCTCTGCTGGGTCAGAAGTCTCATGAGGAAGGATGAGGAAGTTCAAACCTTTGCTCGGCATTTCCCTCTGCCCGTACTGCTTGAAATCTTCTTTTTTGTTTTTTGTGAAATCGAAGCTTCACATATTCAGGTGCCTGCGGCTGAGGTCGACTACTGCTTTAAGCTGCTTTATTATCAAATGTTGACTTGCAGCTTAACGGAAATTCTAACGTTTTTATACATCCAAATCCAAATATGATTTTTCTGTCTAATAATTGTAGAATGAACAGCACATACTGGGACGGCAGGTGACTTATGCGGGTAAGTGTTTCGCGTTCTCTACTTAGAAATATGGTCATAATTTGAAACAGATAACGTGGAACGCCATCACGAGAGAACAGTGGCGCAGTCGAAGTATGTAGGCGCCGGCTGTGGCGTGCCCTCCTCCGATTCAAAGTTCTCGGTTCGGAATTCCAGCCCAGACCAACTGATCCTTCCATTCCTCTTTTTTTTCTGTGAATTGGTATCAGGATTGTGTGAGATAGATAAAACACTGAATTGTTCGTCGGTTGGCACCGCAAGTCATCATATAAGCGATATATACATTCAAATTGCCTCCACGACATCGTGTAGAAATAGAATGTGTGGCGCATCCCGAAAAAGGATTGACGGACGCCGAAGTTTCTGCTGCATACTTTACGGACGAACACATAATCCTCAAAAAAACTTGTTGCTTTCGAGACCAACGGAAAAGTAGCAACTTTATACGGTTACCTAACGAAAAGCTATAAAAGACTATAATTTTGTGAGAACAGGCATACGCAAAACTACTAATAGTTTTCCAATGCTCTGCTCCAAGAATGGGAATAAGCCGGAAGCGTGTTTTGACGTGGTCGTTCTTCTGTGCAGCAATAACCGTATAGTGTATGTACAGACGTCTAACAGCAGCAGTTTCCGACAGAAGTACAGCCGTCCGTCAGTAAACTATCCTGCTATGGGATATTGACAAGAAAGCAGAAATGCAACTTCACAAGGGTCAGGTGTTCGATTCCCGCCTTGCACTATTGTTGCACTTTTCTGCATACTTGATGTTTGGAAAGCACTGCCTTGTGCGATCGTGCGACTACATTGCCAAGCTTCAGGACCCCTAGCCCTGTAGGTTCAACGAATTTGCAAACCGAACTTGCATCTATTTACCATCTGAGGGGTCGAGATTTTCGCAGCGCCACTCATTTTCGGCGTTCAGAAATATGCCTGAGACCCTTTCCTGGTCAGTTAGCGCACTATTCGAGCTCTTCAGCTTGCACGCCCCCATGCTAATTCTAGCGAAGTGAGAGCACCAAATCTTCACACCCTCTGCCAGGCTGCCAGCCCGCCGCACTCGAGAGGCTCCTTTCGAAATTATGCCGGTCATAACGACGCTAATGAACATGGCGGCGCCAGCCAGCATTTGTAGCCGTCTGAGCGGTTTGGCGGCCGGGGCACTCGTCGCAGATGGTCCAGACGAAGCAGGGAAGCTGGTCGTCGGAGAGAATGAGTCGCGCGGCGACGCAAGAGACACGGGCAGAGTGCAATTTTCGACAGCTGGGCTCGCGACGATTATTTACGGAAATTAGCACGCCAAATCCGCCTTATCCCCCGTGTGCGCGGCTGCAAATCGGATACAGTCGCGGTCGAATGCGCGAGTTTGAAAAACGCGCTGCTCACGAGAAAGCCAGTAGGTAAAAGGACCTGCATAGCATCAACGTACACCACCACTGCTATGGCCTTTCGAAAGACGGCTTAAATCAACATGCAAGGGTTCGCGACGAGTGGAGAGCCTGCGGTTAAAGAGCGTTCTGCCGAGGAGTCCACAACCGCCAGCCAGGTTGGCTTGATGCGAGCACAGAAGGACTAGCATTTTGGCCGCCTAGAAGGCTTCTAGAGATTGCTAGACCGAGAAAGCGACTACCGTCCTCGACGACGATCTCGAGCTGCGTGGTCGTATTGAGCGGCGGAACTGCTCTGTCGCTGACTGTCACCAGCACGGCATAGCTGGATCTCTCCTCGCGATCCAGCGCTTTCTTCAGTGTTATCAGGCCCGTCTTACTGTCGATGGCGAAGACCTCAGAATCGATCGAATACACCAGATGAGCATTACGACCACGGTCGGAGTCCTCCGCCTGAAATGAAGCACTCCTGGAGTCGGCGTTCTTCGAGGAGGCTAGAGCTGTACCTTGATTGTGCTAATGTGGAAGCCGACAGGGGAGTCTTCCGGGACCCGGACAGTGAACTGCTGATCGGTGAAAAAAGGAGGGGAGTTCACGTCTTCGACGATTAGATTCACCCGACATCGTCCTTGCAGACCGCCCTGAAATCAGTAACTAAACCACAGCTATCGCTCTTCCGTTTCGATGATTAGACGAACCTGATCTGTGGCGGAAACCTCGAGACTGATGACGTGGTCAGGACTGTGGAGTTGGCCGGAGAGCGTCAGCAGGGCTCCCTTAAGCCAGAATTAGTGCAGACCTTTGTGGGCAGAAGTGTTTGGCCCCTGCGTTTTCGCTACGAAAACACTTCGCCTTCTTTTATAGTTGGGCCGCTTTGGTCTGACAAATATACCAACGCTGGGTAAAAATTATCCGAATACCGCTGTCAAGACCGAAAACCAAAAGTAAATTTTCAGTGCGCTATGTTCCAATGTGTTAGATACCTGTTCGCCAAGATCGATGAGAGCAACCACGTCCCTGTCCGCCTGCTCGATGCGATAGACGATCTTCTGCTCGGCGTCCTGAAGCGGATTTTTCTTGATGACAAGGAAGACGGGGAAGCGAGTGGGGCGGTGGCAGTCACTGACAGCGGGGTACCGCAAATTGGCCCCAGCCAGGAAAGTGGGTGCAACTCATTTCTGTGAATCACTGTCTCAGTGACTAGCGGACGCTGCGAGATAAGGAATCGCTGCACTCATAAGGACATGGACACTATGTAGCTGAACGTTCCGTAATCGGGTGGAAAGGAGCAGCAAAATGAGGATGGCCTATATCGTACAGCTACGGATTTAGTGCCTCACACTTTACCCACCCCGACGAAGAACCAAAATTAGATAAGGCACTGATCAAAGAACGCCTCCAGCCGGCTCCGAAAAACAAGTGGTACCGTTCACTGTATTACGAAGTTCAAACTCAAAGCGGAAAACACTAGAAAAACAAAATACACCTCATTACAGAATGTTAGTAAACAAGGGTTTGACACGTACTTATAGTCTTTTCCGGTTTTTAAAAACAAGAAATCCCAAGGTACTGGCAAATGCGTACAAAAGGTATATAGGCTAGGTGGGACCATTGTTTTCAACCCATATAAACTCAAAGATAGGCTTGTGAAAATACAAAATAATTTCACCCGAAAATAGATGATGAGATGTTTCGGATTGGACTACACCTCTATTCCAAACGATACAAGACGAGCCATTCAACTGGACTTACAGTCCTTAAAACGTAGAAGAACAATAATCGACATGGTAATGATGTTTAAAATTCTGACTGGCAGGGTTAAAGTTGATGCCTCTGAATTCTTCTCAGTAGATGCCTTACCTAGAACACGATCGGGCGGTCTAAGAACCACGGATGCAATTGTGAGAAGCCAAAGTAGACAACATTTCTTTCCAAACAGGACTCTTCGCACTTTCCGTCCGTTGCTGAGGGATGAGGTGCTTCAGATGTTTTTCAATAGTTTTGAGAAGCTTGCCGACTAGCGGATTGAGGAGCTCTAAATATGTAGGGCGTTTCTTTTTGCTACTGTTCTTTCCTCCAGAAGGACCATGGAGAAGGTCATCAACGAATTTTACTCCGATCTCTTCGATAGCCACGTCCACCTGCCCCATGCCATCTTTCGCAGGATGGATACGTTGTTCCCTCTGTTCTCCCTTCAGAGATCCGGCACGCCATCTCGTCGGTAAAGAAACGTACAGCACCCGGTCCCGACAGGATCAGACCCGAACACCTGAAGAACCTCCCGCCAGCGCTCATCAACACCTTGGCGCGGCTCTTCACACGTACCTGTCGGAGTACAAGGTTCCATCCCAGTGGAAGACCAGCAGGACCGTCTTGCTGTACAAGAAGAGAGACGTGCACGGCAACTATCGCCCGATCTTCCTGCTGTCCGTAGTCTATAAGCTGTTCACTCGAGTGATCCAGAATAGGATCAGCAGAACGCTGGACGAAGGACAGCCATGTGAACAAGCAGGATTTCGGAGAGGATTCAGCGATCGACCACATTCACACCATTACGAAGCTCATCGAAGTGTCGCGAGAGTACAAGCTGCCGCTGTGCCTTACGTTAATCGAGCTGAAGAAGGCATTCGACTCCGTCGAGACTGAAGCGCTCCTCTAAGCTCTGCTCACTCAGGGCGTTCCAACTCAGTACATCAGAGTCCTTCGAGAGCTGTACAGTGGATTCACGACCAAGATTTCTCCGTTCTACAACGACGTCCTCATCGACGTGAAGAGAGGGGTTCGGCAAGGGATACCATATCGCCGAAGCTCTTCAGCGCCACTCTCGAAAACGTCATGCGCGAACTAGAATGGGAAGACATGGGAGTGAAGGTCGACGGCCGGCAACTGCACCATCTTCGCTTGATTGACATCGTGCTCATAACACCGAGCATCAGTCAAGCGGAGCGAATGCTGGCCGACTTCGACCGTTTATGTGAGAACGTTGGACTGCAGCTGAATCTTACGAAGACGATGTTCATGAGGAACGGACAAGTTTCTGATGCCCCATTCTCGCTCAACGGAACGAACATCTCCGAATGCTCCAGCTATGTGTATCTGGGTCGCGAAGTCAACATGGCCAACGACCTAGCACTATAGCTGAGCAGGAGGAAACGAGCGGCTTGGGGAGCTTTCAAGAGCGTCGAAGAAGTCGTGAAGAAGACGAAGAACGTACGACTCCGTGCCCACCTCTTCGACTCCACTGTTGCCCTAACATGCCTTTTTTTCTGCCCTAACATACGCCTCAGAGACCTGGGCTATACGAAAGCAGGATGAACACGCGATCAGCATCGCGCAGAGTGGAATCGAGAGGACGATGCTCGGAGTGACACTACTCACGTAAGTGAGAGAAGGTCTCCGGAGTTCCCAGCTTCGCCGACGTTCGAAGATCAGAGACGTTGTCGCATGGGCCGTCGCGTCGTCCAAAATTAGGTGGGCCGGCCACGTATTCGCAGACACCCGCTGGACGAGAGCT
Organism: Heligmosomoides polygyrus polygyrus; assembly: GCA_947396885.1. Lineage (NCBI taxonomy): Eukaryota > Metazoa > Nematoda > Chromadorea > Rhabditida > Heligmosomidae > Heligmosomoides > Heligmosomoides polygyrus. The sequence goes on from OX377201.1 coordinate 48,853,569, forward strand.
ATCACCGACTGGATTCCGCGGGTTGTCAAGAGAACACCAAGACGCCCACCAACTCGTTGGTCGGACTTTTTTGTGAAAGCCCTGAACGACCGATATGACGCTCTTCGTGTCCCCCGAGCGAGGAGGATGCATCGCACCACTCTAGCACGCGACAGAATGGAGACGCTGCTGGCGCCCGCTCGAGCAAGTCGATGATCAACGGGACAAAAGGTGATACAGGCAATAATGTTGTTTTCTACATTTCCTTTTTATTTGACGTCGTATTAATTTCAATACACTTGCTAGTTCATTGTTTGTTCCTTTTATGTTAGTTCTACAGTGTACGATACGGATTGTAGCACCGCGCGATAACTCGCACCTCAAAATCACCTGTATCACCTGTCGTCCTGTTGATCATCGAGTTTTTCGAGCGGGCGCCAGCAGCGTCTCCATTCGTTCCTGTCGCGTGCCAAAGTGCTCCAATGGATCCTCTTCGCTCGAGGAACACGAACAGCGTCATATCGCTCGTTCAGGGCTTTCATAAAGAAGTCCGATCGATGCGTTGGTGGGCGTAGAGGTATTCTCAGAACGTCCTGCGTAATCCAGTCGGTAACGGCTCTCGTATAAAGGGTGTCTGCGAAGCGCATTACGTAGCCGACCCACCTAATTTTCGACGAATTGGCCTATGCGACAGCGTTTCTGATCTTCGAACGTCGACGAAGCTCGAAACTCCGAAGGCCTTCACTCGCTTGCGTGAGTCGTGTCGCTCCGAGCATTGTCCTCTCTATTCCCTGCTGTGCGACGCTGATCGCGTGTTCATTCTGCTTTCGTATAGCCCATTTTATAGGCGTATATTAGGGCAGGAAAAACAATGGAGTCGAATAGGTAGGGCAAGCAGGAGAGGCGGCTGCGTATCCCATTGCCTCGTGGCAGACTGCAGTACTGAACACTACGGATGAGGCTGGTGTCTTCCTGCTCTCTGCTGTGTTCCTCTCTACTCTGCGTCGACCATATAAAAAGCTCTCGCTATTCTCGAAATACACTCATTTAGAAAGCTGCACCATTTAGAGGGACACTTTCTCCCGTTCGTATTTTCCACCGCTGCTTGCATTTTCCCATTTAATCCTTTTACTGCAAACAGTATTTTGCCGAGTTTCGTCAACCGACATTCGAAGGTAGAACACGCTTCCGTTTGGGCTAAGCCGTCGGAAACTCCGCGGACCTATCACGTAATGCGTTTCCCTAGCACCGGGGGGGGGGGGGGGGGAGAGAGAGAGAGACGTATGCGATCGACTACGCTTCGCGGGCTGAGAAAAGAACGCCAGGACACCCACCAGAACGTCGATCCTCTTCACGAAAGCTCTGACCGAGAGATATGACGCTTCTCAGGCCAACTGAATGCGAGCCACTGGGAAACTCTGGTACACAACACAGATGAATGAGACGAAAAAAAAACTGCTCAAGCCGTTCGTTAATCAACCGGCGACAGATTACATAAACGGGTTCCTAACAATACAACGCGAACGCTTTGGGTCGCGAAAGAGAGCTGCATAGGGTCACTGAAGCATCTTCAGAATATTTACATGGCCACCACGCTTTTGTGACGGTCACATTTGGAAGAAGAAATCGGTGTGTTGGTTGATCGGAAAATCTTGATAAGGTTTTCTCCAAAGGCTAGAACTTTCTGCCTTCGATCTACGATCTACCATATCATAGATCGAAGGCAGAAAGACCATATGGTGGTCGAAGGACATTCCCGAAGCTTCTCTGCAAAAGGTACACCAGCGGGGGAGACCACTACCATCAACACGCTTTTGGGGGACACCACTTACATCAATACCGTGCACCGCTGGTTCGCTCGGTTCGCAAAGGGAGACACGGACTTCGAAGACAAACCTCGAGCGGGACGCCCCCACGCAGACTCCGCCGTTCTAGACGCTGTCAAAGAGGATCCGGAATTACAGCCCGGAGTCTTGCGACAAGACTCGGATGTACCCGATCGACGGTCGTTACCCGCCTCCTAGCTCTCAGCTACCAAGAAGGGCTGACTCGGTGGGTCCCGCGTGTTTTGGCCGACAGCAGGCGGTTCATCCACATATCCATCTCCCAGTCTCCCTTTCTCCGCTCGCTTTGCAAGGAGTTTCTGGAAGATGAGGCTATCGGAGATGATAGTTGGCTTCTTTACGACTCCGAAGCACACGTGACGTTTGGTTTCCCTTAGGAGAAGAATTGCCTACACAAGCAATGTCGGACGTGCACCTGAAGAAGGTTCTTCTATGCTGCTTCTGGCACTCGAGAAGAGTGCTTTACTACGAGCTGCACTCGCGAAGGCGCATGGTCGCCGCTGTCGTTTACGTCCCATCCAAGACTTTCCGATTAACCTAATAGACGAAACTGGCAGGAAAGACGAGGCGAAGTATCATATGTGCAGTTCAGTGACCCAACGCACTGATGTTGCTTGAAGTTCCATGAGTTTGGACTTTAAGCAGCATCAATGGTTGGGTGCGGAAAGTACGGAAATTTCTCCTGCTTTATGCGTCCTTAACCAGACTTACTCTACCCTTTTCAGGAGCCGTCGATGGTAATCTCCTTACTCACTTATAGAGCAGAACCCCTTCCTTTTTCCAGTTCGACTTTAAGTAACTGAGGTCAGTAATAACTGAGCATTTCTAATAGCTAGAGCCCAAGAAAAGAAATATAGCTGGCTCTGAAATGCGACTGAACAGCTCCGCTCCTCGTAAAGATGTCACGCCTCCAAATGCATTTCCGCGACAGGTCACATAAAGGGCAATGGTTGTGTGCGTTAATAAATCCTTCAGGCGGCCGAGTGACTAAGAAGCAATTTCGTGCCATTTCTCTTAGCAACGAGCGACGATGGGTTTTTGACGCACCAAAATGCGTGTGGATGGCAGCAGTGAGCTCTGCAAAAAGCAACGTTAAGAAGACCGTACTGCTTAAAGAGCAGCCAACACTTAACTCCCAAAGAACACCCTTTTCATTAATTTCCTTCTCCCTCTTTGTTGGCTGTGCAAACTAATGTCACAATATTAATCGTAAGGTCGCTCATGCTGAGTGAGAACTTGTTCGTCGACATCAGGATGAAATTTGCACTTTCGGAGAAGACCCGACTGGTGCTGGCAGAGGGTGCGCTAAAGGCAGATACGCGGCCCTGTCTGGCTTCAGGTAGATCCGTTGTTAAGCATCGTCCACCTGGATCGTATCGAGAGAAGGTCAACTCAAGTGATTGTGTCCTGCTGTGTCCTACAAGCGCTACCTAGACGATGTTTTGTCATCAACACGTATCACTCCCAACCTAGACACGACACTGAATAACTTGACATTGGTGGCCAGTGTCCAGTTCATAAAAGAGTCTCGCGACGGCGATGGATTCCTACCGTTCTTCAACACCAAAGTTCCGATCTACCATGGTCACAAACAATCCACTGGGTACAGGCAATCTGCATCCTAGAATATTCTGCCGAAAGCTGTCATGCCGGGAAAACCCAATTTCATCAACTATACATAATTGCACATGAGGCCCCCGGGTACCCGCGTGCTATGATGCTGTCCTCTGTGTACAGTACCGTGGACTATAGTTGTGCTCGAATGAATATTCGAGCATTCGAGCAATTCTATTAGAAATCGAATATTTGCATTCGAACGTTCGAAAAAACGTGATTTTCGAATGTTTTCGGATTCGTATGCTCGAAAAAACGCGATTTTCGAATGTTCGGAAATCGTCGCTATTCGAATATGTTCAGTTATTCGAAACTTTTGGGAGAGCACAACTATACTGTAGACCCAACTGGATGTTAAGGGCATCTGTTTTCATGCAGTAACGCGGCCGTCGCTGTTACCTTGTCCTCTGCCTTGAGCACAATGATCTGACTGCCTCGTGGCGTTTCTTCGGAGAGCGTGAGGTTGTACTGCTCTTGAGGGAACTCGGGAGCGTTGTCGTTGACGTCCTTTACAACCACAGTGATCTCCGTCAGTGTGCTCAGCGGAGGGCTCCCCTGGTCAGTGGCCGCCACCTGAAAACTCACTGATCGAGAGCGCACGGCTGAAGGGCTGCGGCTGTATGCTCACCTCCAGCACATATTGTGCCGTCCGCTCTCTGTCCAGCGAGGTGGTCGTTCGAATGATTCCTGACTCGGCGTCGATAGAGAAGTCCAGCGACCCGTTCAAGGAGTACTTCACTACGCCGTTGTCCCCAGAGTCGTCGTCTATGGCGTAGACCCTGCCCACTTCGTCCCCAACGGCCACGTTCTCCTCCAGGAAGATTTTCTTCTGAGAGGCGATGAAAGTCGGAGCCTGAAGTTTGCTCGAGTGCAGTTTCAACACTAAAGGCGTAATGGAAGAGCGACACAAACTAACGTGGTCGTTGATGTCGATGACGTAGATCAGCAGAGAGACTGTGGTGCTCAGCGCCGGCTGGGCGCCGTCCTTGGCGCGAGCCAGGACGGCGAACGGCGAGTTGCGCGCGTGAAGACGCTCTCTCAGCACGACGTCGCCGGTGTTGTAGTCGACGGTCAGCGGGACGGACGAGCTCGCCACTATGCTATAGTGGACTTGCCCTGGAAGAAGTCGAATAATGGAAGAGAATCGCGGTGGCTGTGGAGACGGCAAGTCTACCGTTCACGCCGCTGTCCCTATCCGTGGCCTTCAAGCGAGCGACGGTTGCCGGCAGTGTTGTGTTCTCCATGACACTGATGTTGTAGATCTCCTGCAAGAGCAGAATACAAACTTCTGACCTAGCCGGCGTTATTCGGGGCAGTTGCCCGGGTTACTATTTTCGTTCCTCCATTTGGATCCATTTGTGAAATAAGAAAAGCAAAAACAAATTTATGCCCCAGGTTCCCTCAGGTGTAAGCGACTACTATAAGAGCCGCTGGATTTAAACTTTATTTTTGGTGCGACTGCTGCATGCAACCTTAAGAAGAATGAGCAGATACTAATAGATTTGAGAGAGCGCTTCAGAATTGCTCCACGACGCAATTATGACACCTTTCCCACATCTATGGGAAACAACTATTTATAGCCATAGGCGGATACTATGAATTGAAATGATCTGGAAAACAGGTAAATCTCTCCAGCTATTATCAATGGCGGCTACGTCAACGACGTACTTGAAATCAATTTGAGAACGTTTTTTGCTGAAATTTCATGAGCCCTTCCTTTCCGAAGCGGATTTGGAGCAACCCCTTGCCTCCAACGTAGCTTTGCTACCTATCTGTTCCAATTTTCTAGTCGATTTTGTATCTCTCAGCAAGTAGTTCTTTCCAGGTGTGGCCTCGACATAGAGTAGATTCGTGCGCAGCGTTCGCTGAAGAAGATACATGCAGTTGAATCCACAGTTTTGAATGCTGCTTGTTCCACAATGGTGTAGTCTTCGAAACAGTAGGACGGATTCAATTTGTCGCCGATTTTAGCAGAATGTCATCCATGGCACCGCATATTTTTCTACCTGAACGTGCGACATTTTGATCTGAAACTGGCTCTACAAACCGGACGCTTGACATACATAATTGTCACTGAAATACATTCTCTTCCACCTGAAGGGGACAACATTAGGAGCTGAAACTCTAAGCCATAGAATTTCGAGTGCTGCTTATTCCACAGCAGAAAAACTAAGTCGTGCAGCGATATGACCAGGAGGATTGCAAACAGTATCAACGCTTTTCATGACGATAGAGAAAGCTTCTATCTGAGGAAGAGGACATATAAAAGAAAATTTTAGCCACACAGTTCATTCTATTTAATCAGCGTTATTAATATGCACTTAAAAATCATGTTTTCTCAGCAGCGATCCTCTACGTGATCAGGTGGTCCAAGTCTGCATAGTTCTTGAGTGTTCTTTGCCAACGAGGTTTTTAGATGGAATTTTTTATTTGAGGTGGAATTCTGTGTTGGTTTGCTCTACAGCTCGGGGTTTCATCACGTGCTGTCCAGGGGCTAGATTCAATACAGCAATCTAACGGACGATCTCATTTTTTATTTTTCTCCGCGCTATCAAGGATTCTGGCTGTATTTTCTCCGTTAGATTGCTTTGCTGCTGTCGTTGATGAATCTGGCCCCAGGTCAAAAATGCTAGCGTTGGTGGGGCTCTTGGTCGGGTGGGTTGCACATCTAATTCTATAAGCTTTTTTCGGCATCTGAAGACGACAACAGAGTCGAACCATCGGGGTGCAAAAAAAATTCAACCTAAAAATCTCACTGGCAGAGAACATACAAGAGGAATTTAACGACAATGCGAGGTTTCAAGATGCGAGAGCTTAGAGATTTGCATCCATTGCCAAAAAAACGATGCGAAATTCATTCGAATCCCTCTCATTTCGAAGACTGCTGCAGATGGAGTGATTTTTTTATTGCATAGAGTATTGAGTAGTAGTATAATAGTAATGTAACAATAACAATAAATAGCAATAGTAGTAGTATAAAGTAATAATTGTACATTGTACAAGCCAAGCATTCAGCTGGCTTTCGAAGAGTGCTTCACGTAATGTTAGCACACTATAAAAATTGCAATAATTAAAAGAGCACTTGAATTACCATTAGCAGTTAGCATCAGTATTTTGTGCAGGACGGTTACAGATCAGGATGTGGTTCGTTCAGGGCAAGAAGTGTCGTGGGATCAACTCCACCTATCCTACATAGCATGCACTAAAAGGCTTTAACAAAATCGGGGCCATTCAAAGTGCGGAAACTTTCGGTCCGACGTAGTACCTACAATTACAGTACGCTCCGCGCAAAAAGAATTATGGGTACTGGTTTGTTCAACAAAAAAGATGGTTTTGGGCTTTCGTCGGTAGGTGGTCATCAAGAGGCTGTACTGAAGAATCTATATATACCCTGAATTTTCAAAAAAAAATTATTTCACGATGAAAATTGGACGAGACAGAATCGGGAAGGCGGAGCAGAAAGGAATCTACTTCGGGGGGGGGGGGGAGGGGGAATTCATCATGAGTCCAAAATGGATGTTGGAGCTTTAAATTTGCACTTCCTCAGTTACTACGATGTACAATAATTTGTTACTAATTCCGAAGTGAGCGGCTATTGCTTACCTCCGGTGGGCCTTAGGTTGAACAGTTGAAGAGGAAAAGGCAGCTGAGCTCTACCTGTTCGAAGACTGGGGCGTTGTCGTTGACATCAGTGATGCCGATTTCGATGAGAGCCGAGCTGTGCCTCGGCGGATCTCCGTTGTCGGTGGCGATGACGTCGAGCCTGAAAGATTCACATGTTGACGACCACCAGGCAGGACTTCGGCTGAAGCTCGCCCAACCGCGCATACCTCATCAGCGCCTGCGTCTCCCTGTCCAGCGGGGCGGCGGTCTGGATGACTCCGGACTTGGTGTTGATGGCGAGCAGGCTGCGTCCTTCGCCCTCGCCCAGCGAGTACACGATCTCCCCATTTGCTCCGGCATCAAGGTCCCTCGCGAACACCGAGAGCACGGTGGTTCCGATCTAGAAGAAGCTTCCATCAGGGCGCTTTCATCAGCGACTCGGATATGATTCGTGTCTTGGTCAGCCTGAGCCCCGCGAGTGCATATTAAATTGGAGCGGGCGCTAATTAGCGATGCTACGTCCATGCAGGGACACGTGTGTGTTCGCAAAGAGTGATGGATGGTCGGTAATAACGATAATGGAGGCAATGGCCGGTCGGCCTCGACCACCGCCGGGAAGCCGCTCTCGAAGCCGATCGCCTGCCGCCGGCCGCCGCCGGAAGTCGAACTCGTCCACAACCGCAAGTCGGACGCCTCCCGCGTCTCCGGCTGCCCCGGCCAGCATTGTGACCACTGCCGCCTAATGCGCATGTGCTCAGCGATGAATGCTCGAAGCTTGTAATTACCTTCACCTGGCCAGACGACACCATCGATTAGCAAATAGACTGTCACAGGGCCCTGCTTTGAACCCCACGAGCCGTCTTCGGCTGGAGCGCCTCAACCTCAGCAAAGTCTGTTGAAAGGAAAGGCTTTGGTATGGTTGGTGCAATCCACGAGAGAGCCGGGAAGAAAATCAAGCCGTTCACGTTGATAAGAAACCTCATCCGAATACACCTACGCGGAATCAATTCGCTGACACAGCTATGATAACTCACTTCATTGACCTCTTACTTGGAATAAGTCTCTACATCTACAAGATACAGCCTTCTACAATGTTGACAGCGGTGCAGTCGCCACGGGATTCAGCCCGCTTTTGTTGAGGCGATGTCCATTTCGAGCGATGATCAAAGGGCAGCTAATCTCTATACACGCTAAAGAGCTGGAACTCATCGTGGATTAATTTGCCTTCAATTTCACGTTGTTTTCCAGAAGGAAGACCTAGCAAATGTGAGTGATGGAAAGCGTACAGGAAAGCCATCTAAATATATGCCCGCAACAACTTGTCCTCATGTTCCGTTAGTTCAGTTTGATACAGGAAAACAGCGAGAGAGGAAAGGTATGTGAAAGACAGGAGGAGCCAAAAAGGGGTAGACAATGATCGCTAGAAGTGCAAGTGGTAACTCCTCCTTCTCGACATTTTCGATTTGATGTGCCAGCCGATGTTTCATGTTTCATGTTTATAATAGCCAAACAACAACAAATAAAACAAAAATGAACAAGAAAGGTGGCTATGATTGGCCATATAAGGAAGTCTAACAGCGTCAAATAAAGGACTGGTATTTGCTTCGCCAAAGAGTAGTTCTGAGTTTTTTTCCTTATAATAAAGAAATGATCTGTAAAAGCTGCTAAAAATAGCAGAAACGACAAAAAATATAAGCTTGCGAAAAAAATCCAGACCTCGCCGTAAAGACATCTGGATATGATCTGTAAAAAGCGCTACGTCTACGACCTCCTACGCTAGCGATTCTGGGGCGGGCCCTGTATCTCAAAGGCCTCTTTAAACTGGTACGCACCCCAGGCGCTGCGTAGGAGGGAGGAGCGCATGCTGAAGTATATTGCATTCGGCGAGTGGAAATCCTAGAGTTGAAAAAAAAGAAAAAATAAAGTTGTCATTAAAATACAAAGAAACGTAATTAAGGACTACTCTTAAGCAATGCAAATACCTAACTTCACGTGAGAAGCGAGTCGGCAAAGCAGGAAAACATAGACAAACAGTGCAGAACTTCAAAAAAAAAATTGTGAGCAAAAATTTTGAAAGCAGCCGATCCTAGAAACCGCGACAGCAAAGACGTGGTGAGCAATGTAGGCCTTTGTTATACCACCGCTCACCCCGAGCGACGCCTAATGATATGCTGCCATATCGATCGCGTCGCCCCGCCCGATCGATATGGCAGCATATCATTAGGTATCGCTCGGGGTGAGCGATGGTATAACATAGGCGTTAAGGCCGCAGCACACTTCTGCGGCAACGCCGGGGCCTTATCCTTAACCATAGGGCAGAGACGCAGAGTTCGCCGGCGTCCCTGTCCTATCCTTAGCCATAGCGCGGCGTTGCCGCAGAAGTGTGCGGGTGCCTTTAGGCCGGTGGCATACTTTCACGCCGCGATGCCATCGCGGCACTCAGTCCATGGCCATTCCGCCGCACGCGGTGGAATAGTTAAAGGAAACTTCGCCGCGGCCGCCGCAACAGTGGCGGGCGGCATGCGAGATGGCTTCCCGCGCTCATCGCGGACATGGCATGCTTTTTTTGCGCCGCGCGCGGTGTTTAGCGTTGGTCCTGGACGGATCACCGTCGCTCTCCCTTGCAGAGCTAATGACATAGGCCTTAGACAACTCGAAGTAATGGTTCACCCTTCCAGAATCAGTAGTCGTTTTTTGAATTCTGTTTGCATCACTCCCTTTGTACGAGCTCTTCTAGCCCCCTTCCTAAAGTGTTATGCTTAGTAGTCCAGCATTTTCTCTATCCCGTGTATAGGGAAGCAACGACAAACATTGACTTACCCTTCCCAGTGATAGCGCAAACCTTTTCCTTCTTTGGCCGTCCAAAAATGCTTAGAAATAGCTTTTCGAGAACTTACGAACGGTGATGTTTTCATACACTTCGTACCGAGGCTTGTATCTGATTTTGAGAGAGCATCCGTTTGGTTCCTACGATAGGTATTGGGTTGTTCTATAATAATGTCGTTTTTTCTCGTAGATGATGTGACCTGTACATCTTTATGTAGTAGTAATGGGGTGGCTTGACTTGAATTATCAAACAACCCTATACTTAGTAGGGGTAGTCTGGTATTTATGTCAGTTTAATCGAAATGTTTTCAAACTGGGCGAGTTTTGCATATTTCACGACAAAATAATTGACGTGTGTGTAGGTCGCTTACATCTTTGGATCCTATTAGTAGAACGATTTCCGCAATAAACTCCAGAGCAGGAGTTTATTAGAACTATTCCAGAGTGATCTTAGGTACATAGCTTTTGTTTTGGAAAAAGCATATGATTTGGTGATTATGATAATATTTGATTGTATTGATTATATTATATTTGATTTGGTGATTATGATAATATGACGCTACAAATTCGACAGCATTCGACAGTAATGGTTGTTGCGAAGCTGGAAGTAATCTACAATATCAATGCACGTTCTGATTTCACTACAACCTTCCTAAGAATAGCTGGGTGCTAGTCGCGCTCGGCTGAGGTCAAGACATCGTATGCCTCTGACAGAGCCACGAACTGGTTTGCTTCAGCCCAGAACTCCGCTGCAAGTGGCCGAGAAAGCAGCGAGCACTTGCTGCGGATCTCCGGCGGATCCGTGTCCCTCTCGGTAGTGTTTGACCCAGGCGTCGAGTGGTTTTTGCCGGCACAATTTCCGTTCCTCGAGGGACCGCGGACGCGGCGAATGTCGCTCGGCACCCACTCAGCATTTCGGCATGCAAATATGCCATAAATGCGTTAGTCGCCGTAATATATGCACTAGACCTTACGCCAAGAAAGAAGCGGCCGGCCGGAAGCCGATGAAAACCGGCACGCATCAGCCTCCGGCAAATGAGGCAGCCGATGCGCTTCCGATGAGTTGACATTCTCGGGTCACCAGTCCCCGAGTGGGAACGTCGCACAGTAGCGTCGCCGCTCTGTCAGTCACCGGAAGCGCACTTTTCAAGGATCAATACGTATCGGTGTCGAGCGATGCAGCGAGTGGATTAGCGTGTTAGTACATCTCATCACTCGGCATGCAGCCGGTCGCCGCAGAGCGTAATGGCTAAACAGCCCAGAAAATTGCAGTCATATCGGACTTCCTCTGCGAGAGAATGCTACCGCAATTATACTCATTTAGCGGAGGCCGGAGGCCGACTGCGCGCAGACGTAGGTGGACGGACTTCGTGTGAATGGCGTCAAGTTAAGCCAATTCAACGCCGATTCGAGGCACAACAGGCCGCGAGGCTCTGCGGCTTGCTGGGAGGATTAGGCTGAGCGAAGTTCAGACAGTGGAAGCATTCAGCGAGTGTACACGAACAGCAGAAGTCCCCAATACGAGTTGAGATGGTAAACGACCTGTGTAAAAGGTTCGATCAACGGAGCACGCCCCGGATGCTGTTCTAAATATTTATAGAATAGGTGCATAAAACCCTTTTCTTCATGCGGCATCGCAGAAGCCTCGACATCAACGCCCAGTGCACGGATTCAGGCATACCCTAGTTGTACGCCATCTGCGCAGTAAGGAAGAAAGTTCAGGTTCAGTTTGAAACGCATTGCTCATATCCGGAGCGATGCAAGAAGTCAAGATCGGCACTCGTCAATCTCCTCTCCTACGAGGGGTGAGCCGAACGCTATAATATTTCTACTTCTGGAATACTACGGAGACACTTCGAATGTCAAAGTGACTCGTGCAATGACCTGCGATGGGCTCAGTTTTGAGTTAGGTATTCGCACAGAGGATGTCAGTTGTTGATCCGAAGAACTGAGGGTTTGGTCCGCCTGGGCTCGAACCTAACGAAAACGATTCGAGATCCACGCCAGAAATGCCATGTCCACCGTGCTACGTACGATACTGCACCATACCAATCGCAGCAAAAGGTTATACACCATCCACTTCCATCTGAGCTGCTACAAACTTCGTTAGTGCTTTTAATTGGGGAGGTGAAGTCGACTGTGGTTGTAAATGGATGGCATTGGCGAGGTCTAGTGAACATCGCACTCCTTTCAGCTCAACGACGGAAGATTAGTGAGCGATAGTGGTAAGGTTCGGGACTGAGCTATTCATCACAGCCGGCTACTCTAGTAATGGATTGTTTTGCAGAGTCATGCTCCCACGAGTCAATAGAGCGATTTCCCGGCATTCACCTGCAGCTGCACCTATGGCGGCTTCAGTGGACTTCGGCAATGGTTCAGGCTGTTCGGCTGTTGCCGTCCTCATAAATGCTTCTCCGGTTGAGCTCAGTTATGCTAAGAAGGGAAAAGTTTCCCCAAATGCCAGTACGTGGCAGAAATGTAAGGAGGAAATTCATGGGGGATGCGAAACAAAAATCGGCTTCCAAGCACTGAAATTATGTAACTCACATAGAGGTGTCCAGAAGTTTGGTACAAAATTATTTAATAAAGGCGGGAGTGCGGAGAGCTTCGCTGCATAGAACACGAAAGAAGTGCCGGTCAGAATACGAAATGAACTCTCCACATTCCCAAAACAAGAAAGGGTTGCAAGGTTCGCTTCATTAAAGAGTTCTACATAAACACCGGTGCAGAGCGGAAGGTGCGTAAGCAATCCAATAACGATGGTTAGAAACAACTGACTGAATATGAGATACGGAAATTGATCGCCAACGTCAGAACAACAAGTGAGGAGGAATTCTACGAAGTTAAATATTGGTGGAGAGAAGAACCGGCGTCTACTGTCCATGCAAAAGTCACACTTGAGAATCAAATGTCAAAGACTAATAGAAACTCACCGGCGCGTCCTCGGAGATGTCAGCAAAATAGGAGTCACGCTCGAAAACAGGGCTGTTATCCTGCACGTCCAAAACGTCGACGGTTACAGTAGCACTTGAGGATACGGTGGGGTCAAGCCGTTCGTAAGCGGTCACCTTTAGCACGTGTTTGTCCAGGATCTCACGATCCAGCGATTTCGCCAGCCGGATTTCGCCGGAAACCTGCAAAAGCACTGAATTCGCTGGGAGTTCAAAGTCCCGAGAAGATAAGTACCGTGTCGAGAGTGAAGATGTTCTGCGATCTGGAGTCCTGCGGGGCAGTAATGGAGTAGTAGATAGGCTGGTCCGCTGCGTGAACAGCCTTCACCGTCACGACGAGAGTCCCTGGTGCTGCCGACTCCGCAAGCTCTTTCACGTAGCTGGAAAGGAAATGCAGTTCTCGTCGAGGGTTTGGCTGATGCAGCTCAACCATTACCTCTCCTGCTGGAAATGTATGACGTGCGGGTCGGGGTTCCTTCGCCTCAACCATCGCTTGAACCGTCTTTGCTTCGAGAACACCGGATGTCCAAGCTTGAAACTTGCCGACTGTCGCCTCCCACCGCACTCGTACGAATATTCGATGAATTCGAAAGTAGAATAGAAACAGAGACGGCGTTTGGCGAACACCAGGCCCGTCTCGTCGACGGAAATCTGGTCGGAATGGATTCGAGGAAGGGCAGAGCAGTCTGTTTCCTCAACCCACTCGAATAACGGTTGACCCGGGTGCAGGCATGGCGGTTTCGAGTGAGCAATCCAGAGGATGTCGGTCGGATGTGGGACACAGGACTTACACGTTGGTGAGGCACGCGAAGTAGAGACGAGCTGCGGTAGGAATAGGAATAATGGGATCATATTTGTGTCGATTCAGAGAACAGCTGTAGTGCAGCCGACCCTTACTGGGACATGTCTCGCAACGAGGGCGTGGCTTATGACCACCCGAGTAGGGGAGCGTGAGAGGGGGGAGGGGATTAGGCGGCAGGTGGCCGTTGATGACGGCCGGGGGAGGCGCATTCCACGAGGATTAGAACTCTGCCGGTACAGAAAGCACGATGGCAGTGCGATCTGTAGCGAACACGGACTCCGCATTGCTTGATGGCAAGATTGTGAGAAGTGCTACACACTCGCATGGAAACGAGGTGGCAAAGGTTTAAGGTAAGCCAAGGCCTAGCAGAGGGGTGGGTTGAGGCTGCATTTTCCCAAGGAGTCTAAAGCACCGCAGCACAAGGTAGTCCTTTGATAGCAGTTCGGGTTGTGCTCTTATAGTCTATAACATTTGATGTTACTGCATGTAACAAAATTGTCATCTGATTGTCACGGGTATACCCTTACACCCGCGAGGATTCCGCGTCCCATTGACAAAAAGGCGCTCCACTGAGATCAGCTATTTTGTCGAGAGGCGTAGGATGTTCATACTTCGCGACGGCGCGACTGGGGCGACGGACGTAGTGTGGTGTACGTACTACGTTACGAAATGTCTACCTATACCCACTGCTTGATGAATCTGGCCCCAGAACAATTGTGCACAAAACCCTACGAATTGGTTCAAGATATTCCTTTTTAATCTCGCGGGAGAGAGACAAGGAGACGAGACTGCTCTATCGTTGCTATTAAAAACGATTTGTTATTCTAACGATGTTTTTTCTTCAGACGGTTGACGAGGTCCTGCAGAAGTGGGAAGGTGTTACTACAAGCCTAGCCTTCAATACACTCATGGCTTGCCTCTCTTGTAATACACCAGGCAACACCACATTTCAAATCAATGAAGCCAAGGTCCACTTTGGCATGTACTGGTCAAGCAAAGGAGGATTAAAAATTATCCACTGTGAAGAACCTTTACGATAAGAGCTCTACGGCGACGGTGATTGATGAATGCGTGTAGACATACCGTGGGCCGTGCACTTTGAGGAGTGTTTAGAGGAGCTCCCTCCAAGGATACGGACTAAGTCTGGACGTTTTCTTACATCGCCTTTCTCGGCGTCCGCCGGCATTCTCATGGTTTACACCATTTTCTTAACTCTGCAGGCATCTACAAAACAGACCTTCCAATTCCGCATAACTAACTGCGGCAATACTGATAGCGAGCCTTGGAGGCAGTGCCACCAAGGGCTCGAGTCAAGCCTATTATCAAGTTCCTGCTTGCCGTATTCATTACCTTTGTAAGTGGAAAGTATAGTGAACTGGCACCAATTCTCCACTCTACAGTCAACCATTAGGAATATAAGCTACGTAATTGAGTTCTGCGTAGAATGTTGGCTCGGAGACATGTCTCCAACGGTGTACTACACACAATTCTATTTTTATTTTTTCAAGAAATGACCTATTCTAGAAGATGTTTAGACGATGTGGTTGAATTTTACGCGAAATTTTAGCCTTGAAATATTCCTTTCACAGCTTCGTAGCAGCTTTCCAAAGAATTATTTTTTGGTCTTAAATTTAAAGAATATCGCATCAGAGGTAGTATTGGTACTTGAGGTGGAGCTCATTAGATAGAGCTTGGAATTCTGACATACAGCTGCGTTTGTTCTACGCCAACATGAACCTCCACACTGGTCTTTGAATACGTTAATGATTGCAATCCCAACGAATCCGGTCGACCTGTGTGCTCCGCTGGTCCGCTGGGCCGCCCACGAGGTTCCCCCCCCCCCCCCCATAAAAATCTGCGACGCTGACCAGCTTGTCAATTTCGAAGGGAACTTGAAGAGCTTGAATTCCATAGGTGCTGCACGTAGTGTGGTGGTGTGGATCGTTTGGCAGCTGGATGAATACTGTGTCCTCTGCAGACCAAACTGGATATGGTGTTAGGCAAACTTTTAGGTTTTCCCTAGGCAACCAATGGAGAATGTTTTGAAGCCAGAAAGGGCGGCGAGATCTATCCTTTATTTCTTCGCTTAAATTGCATGCTGTAACTGTGCTTTATCTGAAGCATATTCCGGTCTTTCTTACGAGTTTCCCTATTGATAGCGACATGTAGGGCCGCTACTCTTGGCCGCGTCTACCTCTAGGACCTCTAAACAAGATGACGGATGTTAAATAGGTTGGGATGAGACAAGGTGCAGGGCAAGAAGACAAAAAATAACGACGTGGAGTTCTGGTTCAAATTTCATCTAATCCAATGCACTGTTAACGTCTCAGAATCGACGACATGTAACAGCGATGTTTGTCTAATTTTCCTACCAGTACAGGTCTCAACAACAGCTCTGAATTCGAGGATTGGTCGTGGGGAAGGAGCATGTTTGGAGAAGCTACAGACGATTACATGGACTTTTGTCGTTCTTTAGCTCTTGAGTCATTTCTTTTCCATGTACTAAGCACACCTCTCGATTACTGCGTCTTCTTCTACTTGCTCCATGCACATCTTTTTCGGAGCAACTCGCGGAATCTTACACGCTCCTGGTCGGGTTCTTCACTACAATTTGTCGAGTAACGGATAAGGATAAAGGACGGCGTTACTCAATCCCTTCTGGAATGCGCCAGCGCATTCTACTTCTACGAGATGTCGTGGAGGCGACATGAATGCGTATTTGGCCATACAATGACTTGCGGTGGAGAGCCGATGAACAAGTCAGCGTTTTATCCTTCCCAGACAAGTCTGGTACCAATTCACCGACCCCGGAGGGATGGAAGGCTTGGTTGGCCTGGGCGGGAAATCCGAACCTGGTATCGGGTGCACGCGACAGTCGCGCCTCCTCCGACTGCGCTACACGCGCCCGATTTGTCGAGCATCGTCTAAAAACCGTGCGGCTCACATGCCGAAATTACCTGAGCCTGCGCCTTCGGAATACTGCTTCAGTAACGGGCTACCGGGGCAGCATTGTGGTCGGCCTTGTTCGTAACCTGATCGCGAAACATGGTACTTCCTACCGGTATGAGACATTTCACATGGAAGACTTCTAATGCTTACAAGTCGACTTTCAGAAGTATCAACATCGCGGCTCCATAAACCAACGCTGACCACACCATGGAAAGAAAGTCGTTTTGTTGCCATTGTCACTTATATTATCCAATAAAAAAATGCACATCTCCTCCATAGGCACCAGCTCAATAATCGAAAGGCCATGGCTATCCCATCATATATAAAGGAGTCAGATATGGGCACGGTTATCCTTATCCGATTTCCGGTTTCCGCCGGATTTTGACCTATCTGTTTTGCTGTTCGTTATCCAAAGATTTTTGGCCGGATAACGAACAACGAAACCTGGCACCGTTTTGATTACTTAACTAAATACAAGAACAGTGTTTCAAAATCATTTCCACGGATAGTCGAGATACGCTTGCAATGCTTAGTCGGTGTCTTCTCCTAGTTATAATAAGGCTATGCCATCTATGTACTTGCTCATAGCGCGTTTTGAAGTGATCACTGCCTTGCCCTTTTCTAGTTATGGGGGTTTCACCAAATGTCTTTCCAGCATAATGTACTTTTTGAAAAAAACCGGTTGATCAAAGGAGAAGGGGATAAGCGTTCGTACCAATCACTTACATCGTTCTAAGGATATGCCAGATATTTAACTTCTGCACGATCTTTTTGCTCTTTGAAACTGTGGTATGCGCATAACTTCCAGCGACTAGTCGGTGTTAAACCTGTAAACTTGTATTTCCAAATAATTCCATGTTCGTCTGTGGATTTTCGGGTAGTTGTTGAACAGTAGAAGTAGCTGTCGTCGGGCTGTGCGTCCAATGCTAGTATACAAACTTAATTCGGCTGATGTTTCGACACGACCACCTTCTGAGTTCGAAAAAGGCAAGCAAAGCTTGAGGCAATACTCTTGCGAGAATTAATAGTTCTCTAAGCTAATGGAAGGACGACACGGAGGAGGAGGAATAAAACAACTTAGATGACCGTGAATTTGGAAGCCGCCGGAAGGCTGATAATATTCCGGTTGAAAATCATCGGATAATTGGATGATTCGGATAACGCTAGTTTCGCGGGCCCTGGATTTTTGAATGATTCTGAACGAAATATCCAAGCCGTATATCCAAAAATGATTCATTTGGATCCAGTGTATAGTATATACATTTTTCCATCAATATAGGCCATTCTTGGATGAGCATAGATGTCAGTGAATGAGGTGCATGAGTCACGTCTATTTCTATGCGAAGTTGTTTACTAGGTTTTCCCCTGTCTTCGTAAGAAGTCGAGCGCCTCTTTCATCTTATTTTCCATCAATGTGAACCTACTGCACTTGAAATTATCATTGGATTGGCAATTGCTGTCATTTTTCCGGTCTCATCCAAGCTTTGAAGAAGACGCTTGCGGCAGCCGAGAGAAACCTGTTTAACAGCGTTTGTTCCACAGCTTGACGAACTTACTACCATTCATCCTAAACACCTTTAGCAGCAATTCACCCTCTCCGCAACAACAGAGGGAGAGTTTTTTCGATCTGGGCAAAAATGAGTGTTAAAATTGATTAAGGAGTATACAAAAGGCAACTTTTTCTAGCGACAGCCCTACCCAGGCCTAGAAAACACCGTAGGATCTGCAACTTGTGGCTCCATGGTACTGAAAAACATAAATAAAGGATACAGAACGATGTGAGTCTATTTCTTCGCGGAATGCGCCACGCATTCTACCCTACGGATATTGTGGCAATATGAATGCGTATTTGGCCTAAAGAATGACTTACTGTGCCCAGCCGATAGACAAGTCAGTGCATTATCCTTTCTGAACAAACTTGATGTCAAGCCACCAAGTACGAAGGGTGGAAGACTTGGTTCCCTAAGGCGGGAAATCCGAGCTAAGAACATTGAGTCGGAATGCACGCGAAAATCAGCGCCTCCTCCGACTTCGCTACCACGCGCCTCGAAGATAAAACACCAGCAAGAAGGGTAAAAGCTTATATGATATCTGACGTGGACAGTGTTACAACTGCCTACCGTTACGACTGGAGAAAGAATGGTTTATAACTAGTTTTAATTTTTGTTGTTTGTTCGTTATCCGTTATCCGTTATCTGGATTTCAAAATTTCATTATCCGCTCATCCTTGTTGGCTACCCTGCTGATCCTGCTATGGGCTTCAGAGGTGCGTGTGACTTTTGAGCTGCAGGGAAATGTTGTTGCATTGTGGTTCGTCTGAGGGGGGATGGCTAAGCGAACCTATTCTTTCGTTAGCAGAGGTCCATTTCGACTTTCAGCTTATTTGCTCTGCAGGGCCCTAGAGCCAGGACACTTGAACTCTTTCACGTGTTCGATCTGGAAACCGTCCACGTGAAACATGCAGGGCGAGCGCCTTCTTCTTCTCGGCATTAACACATTGACGACGGTGTCGCCATATGCCACATCCTTTCGGCCGCGAAGGACCGTGTGACACGATGTTGTGTCACAGTCTTGTAACTTGTTTTTCCTGTTGGAGTCTTTCGAAAAACCTTATACATGTTATGTGCACTCCATATTAGGTCGTTATTGTAGAAAGCGCTGCGCACGAATCGGTTACTGTTCTACTGGGCATTCTGGACAAGTAGGTTCTTCAATTGAAGCAACTCTCGACGTTACAAAAAATAATCTATTGGTCCCGCGCTTCGCGGTCGTCGGCGTGAAGGCCTGTCTGTAACGCTGGTTTCGTGGAGAACATCGCCTGCCCCATCGTCACACCGCAAAGATGATCCTACCACCCACGAAACGAGGTCCACGGAAGGTTGATGCTTTCCGAATTGAACTTCTGCCGACCATTAAACACCCTTCACATAATTGTATCAACCACAATTTTAAATAAGAACTGTGATAATACGCATACCTGCCTCACACCAGATCGAACAGAGCCAGCGAAGCCGAAAACGAGGGTCTGTCCTGAGAACATGAAGATTTTCTTCTAGGTTCTCGACAAGACTTATAGATCCTCACATGACGTTCCCTGGCTGAGATATGGAAAGCTCTGGCAGCCTGTGACAGGCAAAAGTAACACACTCATTTATGGTAAAGTAGCTAAATAGCTGGCTTCGATCTCATTAGCGTCTTTAGAGTTAAAGGCATGGGTTCTATCATTTGAATCGTGAGTCTCACACAGAACTTCACCTTGTTCAGTTCGGCTTCTAAGGAGTGCTGTACTTCGGTCACTAGTGCTTTCTTGAACGCTTACTGCTGCTTATACAGCCCACTTCCTGACACGAGCTGAAAGCTCCAGGTAGAATGCTAAAATGTGGCGAGTTGAATAGCGAATGGAAGGTGGAGGAGATTTGCCTTTGAGAGGATGGTTATGTAGCTTATGCTCCCCGCTGAAGAACAAGTGCACATGTATGTATTAAAATTGACAAGCCCCTTTGATTGTCATTAAAACCCTGGAGCGAGACGGGTTTCGACCTCTTCGCAGCGGGGTACGCTATTCTGGTGTTATGACGCCGCCTTTCCCGACTCAGCGCTAGATCAGGGTGAACACCAGGAATCTTCAAGTCCATATGTAACGTGTCGGACCAGCAAGCTTCGGGCGCTCTCTACGCTTCTTGACACTTCCAACTCAAGGCCTCTCTTGCGAACGCTGTCTTCTTTCCCACAGGAACGTGGCCGTACCATCGCATCCTGTCAGCCAGTATCGGCGCGACATCGAACTTCTGCCGAATGACATCGTTTCGGATGCGGTCCATGCGCGGGACCCCAGCCGTCCAGCGCAGCATCTTCGTCTCCATGACGCTGAGGCGCGTTACAGCTTCCTTAGTTGCTGGCCAACACTCAGCGCCGTACATCGATACCGGCCGGACGACGGTTCTATAGATTTTTGAATTTAAGCACTCTGGTATCTTCCTATCGCAGAGTACACCAGTCAACGAGCACCATTTGGGCGAAGCTGCACTCAAGAGTGAGTTCACTTTAATCAACAGATTGCCATCAGATCATTTACCTTCGCAAGCGAGCATTACGTCATCATCATAAACAACGACCAAGGGACGGGCTTCTCAAGATTTCATGTGATGGCATCCATTACGATGACAAACAGGAGTGGGGAAAACACAGAATCCTGGTGTACCCCGACAGAGATGGGAAACTCCATCGAGGTTCCAGCTGCAGCTTGAACTCGACTCTTTGGGCAAGAGTAGAGAATTCGCACCCACTCTTTGAGCTCTTCAGGAACTCGACAGCCACGAAGCCGCACTGATTGCTGGAAAGCTGGACGATGTCCCGAATTCGTCGTCGACAATGCGCCCAAAGATCTTGATTTGGCGCCAACAGTCGGGTACTTTCTTCTCTGCAACAACCTGATAAACAACGTCGACAACCAGCCAGCAGGGCACCAAGACTTTGATTTCCACAGGTCAGCCGCCACGTTATCTGTAAGATCCCAAACTCGCTCGGTCCAGCTGCACCGCGTGTGTTGGGTGAATGCACACAAACACCGCATTTGACGACACCGCCCTAGAAATGCACCTCAGCACACGTGAGCTGCGTCAGCGCCGACGCTGGCATTCGATCGATGCGCATTGGTCTCTTGTGTGCCCGCGGTGGCATGGCTGCCAGGCTTGTCATGACGCAATGGGTAGAGGGCGGGTTCAGACTTGGAGGTCGGAGGTTCGGTTCCTAAGCATGGTGGCGTTTTTGCATTTCCTTCAACTGGCTGGATGAGGTTCAGGGATTTTAACGTCTACACAATTTTCAGGCGTTTTCTGCTCATTTCCCAGCTGTATGCTTCTGCAGAACCCGGCTGCAGACTTCCCCCTGAGCGACGAAAGCGGTTTGCACACGAGCAGCTTGGATGGCACCCACCCTGGAGCCCCTTCCCTAGCCTGATTCTGCGCTCGAAAAGCGCAGAATCCAGCTGCGGACTCCCTCTAAGCGACGAAAGCAGTTTCCGCACCCGCAGCTTGGATCGCACATACCCTGGAGTCCCTTCCCGAGCCTAGTTCTGCGCTCGAAGAGCGCAGAACCTAGCTGCGGACTCCCGCTGATCGGGAAATGCAGTTGGAGAGCGATTTTTGGACGACGCCGTCAAATTCAGTGTGTTGTGAGCATTCACACAACACACGCGGTGCAGATGGACCGAGCGAGCTTGGGACCGTAGTCACGTTATCGGGCCCAGTCACTTTGTCTTGCCTCATCTTCTTCAGTGCCGCTTGTGTCTCCTCCACCGTGACCTGAACATGGCCGTGAGTAGGAGCCGCTAAGGGATGGCTGGATGTGGAAATCCTACCGTCACGTTTTCCTCAAATTAGTCGCGCCATCGCTTCAATGCCTTCCTGCGCTCCAAAGAAGAGGGTCGTACCCACCATTGATGCCGTTCATCTTCTCAATGTCCTCGGTCTGTCGATGGCGATACTCAGCATGTCGTTACAAATACCGCTCACCATCGCGTGACTCGAGCTTCTCGGCGACACCTCAATAATGAGCGGCTTTTGCGACAGCCACGGCCTTCTTTGCAGCTTTCTTCGCTTTTTGGTTCTTCCGCCAGTTATCAGCGGTCTTTTCACCGAGAAGCATGTGATAGAACGACTTCTTCTCTCGAACTTTTGCCTTGACGACATCCGTCCACAGCCTCCTTGCTTTTCGACCTAGCGTCGTCCAGGCATCGTGATGCCGAGCTCCATCCTTACAGCTTCGCGTATTGTGTCGGCAGCCTTCCTCCAAGTGTCATCGACAGAGGTCATTGTCGGTAACCGGACGCGAGAATTCATAGCTGCTCTCTTCTCTTTCATTCGCCACCACTTTATTCGTATTCCGCACCGCATCGCTCGACCTACTTCAGCCTTGGAGGAGGGTCTTTAAGGTGCAGATCAGCGGTCGATGCTATGGGGCGATGGTCTCATATGGCACGGTCTTCGCGTCTGTCACAAGACTTCGGTCGCGATCCTTCACAAGGACGAAATTTCGTCTAGTTCTTATACTGCAGAAAGCACCACCGTCACCACAACGCTGATATTGCATCGCCTAGCAGCGTTAAAAACTAAACGTTTTTTTAAATAATTCGCAGGATGCTTCCCTCAAAAAGCGTCCTGTGATTTTTGCACGCTCCACATCTGCTATCAAAAGTTCTATTTACGTTCTGGATGGAAATCACGCTGCTTCAACGCTTATACGCTAAATCCACCTCAGAAAGGAGCTGTCTGAACGGTACGTCGGAACGGCAAGGACGAATACTATAGGGAGAATCTCCGAATAGTAGCAGAACATGGTTCGTTTTTGCCGAATCCTTGAGGCAAACAAGTAGGAGGGTGTAATGGTTATGGGTCCGCAAAGCGAGCTTACCAAGACAGCGCAAAGTGCTGTCCTCGCGGACTGGGTGGCGCTGTGGTAGAGGGCTGGCGCATGTTCGTGAGGCGGGGGTTCGATTCCCATGCTATGCCGCGTTTCTGCTACTTCTACCATAGTATCGGATTTCCATATCTGGACTTGTTTTTGGAGTTTGCTACGGTAAGATGTTTTTACTATTTATTATTTGTCGACATCTCGTAATTCAACGAGATGTCGACAAATAATAAGTAGGCAACCACTTGGGTACTCCGCAGCAGCCAAAGCCTGGAATCGCGATACAGTCCACTTTCCACAGTTCTCAAACTTGTATAGTGTAACAATTCTAGTATAGCCAATCCTTTTCCTCCGAAACGATCTGTCCTCTCGAAAACGCGATAGTGCCTTCACTGGTTAGTGGAGTCGTGACTCCAGCACAATCCTCTTCTGCTTGAAACTCTTGGTCCTCTTCTTCCACTACCCCCAACTTCTCCACTTCGTCGATTTCTAGCTGTCGCAGTTCGAAGTTCTGCAGGATACTTTTTATCCTTTCCGCCAGCTTCATCTCGTCTCTCGAGGGAACAGCATCCAGTGGAGATCCGCAATTCAGTGTCAGTAGGTGAATGACCACTCGAGGGTTAGCAGACATTGTAGAGTCAGTGTTGGCGGCAGCATCTTGTTATGACCGCGCGACTTTGTAAGCATAACAGAGGCGGCAACATTGATCGAGGTGTTGACGATGATGAGGTCCCCTCTACAATGTGAGTACACTGGTGGCGCTCACCTCACCGACACTAATAAATTCCATCTGAAGTATTTTTCCAGCTTTCTGCCGCTGCTTCATATTGTTTCTGCGTCAAATTTCTTACATTGACAATGGGAGCAATTTATTGAAGTAAAAGCTTCACATATAATCGGTTTTTGTATATTTTGGACATTGCTGGTGAATTACGAAATGTCGACAAATAATAAATAGTAAAAACATCTTACCGTAGCAAACTCCAAAAACAAGTCCAGATATGGAAATCCGATACTATGGTAGAAGTAGCAGAAACGCGGCATAGCATGGGAATCGAACCCCCGCCTCACGAACATGCGCCAGCCCTCTACCACTGCGCCACCCAGTCCGCGACGACAGCACTTTGCGCTGTCTTGGTAAGCTCGCTTTGCGGACCCATAACCATTACACCCTCCTACGGCAAAAACGAACCATGTTCTGCTACTAATTGGAGGACGGAGATTCTCCCTATAGTACTCGTTCTTGCCGTTCCGGCGTACCGTTGAAACAGTTCCCTTGTCAGTCGTATTTAACCACTGTGCACATAATCAAACTTTACCCTTTTAGGTCTCTCAGCTACATGGCAGAAGTGCAATCCTTCGAGAACTTACACAGTTCTACGAGTTTCGTTTAAAACTGTGCTCAATCGCGTACTTAGACGTATTTTTAAGTGTTGCTTTCGATGTTGATCTATGACCGTGAAAGGTGGGATGGAATGGCCAGTGACTCGCTGCTGGAATTCCTCCCGGGGTGCATATTTCATTCTGGACATCAATCCGCCGATCGAAAACGTCAACACTCGCCATCTCCAGGGACAAAGCGCTTTGAATCGCGAACAGCCCTTAATTGGCTGCTCTCGTCCTCCAGCCGAACCCCTCAGCGTCCCCGTCAAATTCGGAACGAAATATGCTGCGGACCAAATTGAAAGCGCATTCTGATGAAGAACGCCGAACACCCGAAATGATGATCAGGCTCAGTCGTCAAGATCCCCTTGTTTCTAAAAGAGCCAGATACCATGGAATGGCGATCTGACTTAGGTTAGTAAAACCACAAAGATTCAAGGAGGGGTGGACTGTGGCTGTACTGGCCAAAGACGAGAGACGACATGGGACGACATCAAGTACCGAGCAGATAGAGCGCGATCGCGACTACAGAAGATCAGCTCGTAGGGCGCTAGGTAGTGCAGGTTGACGGAGCACTGGGTGTCACATGCGGATATTCCTGGACGAAGTGCGTTTGTTGGTACCAAGCTTCTCTGTTAAGGAAAACACACTAGCACCACATATTATGGCGGCCGCAGGTCACAGAATGGACCGAATACACAATCAACTTCCCCCCCCCCCCGGTATAAAGCATAAAGGACGGCGTTATTCAATCCTCTTTGGGATGCGCCACGCATTCTACTTCTACGGGATGTCGTGGAGGCGTGTTGAATGCGTATTTGACCGTACAATGACTTGCGGTGGCCGGCCGATGTACAAGTCAGTGCCTTATCCTTCCCAGACAAGTCTGGCACCAATTCACCGACCCTGGAGGGATGGAAGGCTTGGTTGGCTTGGGCGGGAAATCCGAATCAGGAACCTGGTACCGGGTGCAGGCGACAGCCGGCGCCTCCGACTGCGCTCCACGCGCCCATCTCCTCGGTATATCAAGTAGAAATATTAGGTTGGCAACTAATTTCGTGGACTCTCGAGCGCCTTCAACAAAAGTGTTCATAAACAAATAACAAATAACAGTTTTCAACCAAAGTAAGATCTGTTGGAACGCGGAACTGCTTCCCATTTATCAGCTACCTGGCCCATCCCACAGCTGTAGAATTCTTGTGCTTTTGAAACCAAGAATCCTTGGAGGTGCATTTTGACATGGTCCATATTAATAAATCGTCCTCCAACCAAGATGTGCTGCAGCGTGCTATAAAGGTGCTAGTCATTTGGCGCACAGCCCGTGCTGCAAGGTGGGTGAGTTAGACGCTCCCAGCTAAGGTCTTCGATTTTTTGAAGCTCCCGATTCGTGACGTGTGATCTGGCGTTATCTTGCTGATAGGTAATTCCGCTCCTGAAAATCTGCCTGAACCGATTCCAGCGGAGTTCAGCCTGAGCGCGGCCAGGTTGAGAAGAGTAGATTACAGCATTAATGCTGGAACCGTCCTTGACGAGCTTTCAGAAGTTAATACCTTCATGACACCACTAAGCGGAGGGAACGTAGCGAACCGGACGCCTCAAAAATAGAAGACCTTGACTGGGAGCGTCAAACTTATCCACCTTACAGCCTAGACATTGCACCGAGTGACTACCACATTTTTAGTTCGGTGCAGTGCTTCTTGGTTGGAAGACGATTTAATAATGTGGACCGGGTCCAAATGCACTTCCAAAGATTCTTGGCCTTAAAAGCACAATAATTCTATGGCCGTCGGATAGACCAGCTACCTGATATATGGGAAGCACTTCTGCGTTCCGAGGGATCTTATTTTAATTAAAGATTGTCATTAGTTATTTGTTAATAAATACTTTGGCTGAAGATTCTTGAGAGTCCACGAAATTAGTTGCCAACCTAATAGAATGCGTGGAGCGTCCCAATTATGGATGGATTTATCTTTTTATTTTTCGCGTAATTAAGAAGCACCCTTATCAACGGAATTTCACAAAACTCATGCAGCAAAGATTGCCCACCGTCTTGCTGACCTATACTTTCACTTTGCTTTGCACTGCTTTTGCACAACCAAGGACCGGCACCGATGATAAAATTGAGAATGAGACACCGTCTCAAGCCGAAAAGGGTCGAAGCAAATTTGATGGCCAACCCTTTTTACGCTCGCCACCTGTATGATTACATAGACATCGTATTCCTTTCCGTGTGCAACGCATCAGTGCATAATGCCGTCGGAATACTGGCGCTTGTTGTACTAGTGAAAACTTCTGCTGAAAGGCCAACGACGTTGCTCTGCAATTTTTGGATGTTTTTCTTTCGGACGTTGCAATAAGACAGGGTTCAATCCTGACCAGGGTCAAATGTGAGGATCGATCTTGACAGCAAATTTAAGAGCTTCCCCGCGTCCTGAACAGAATTAGTACGACCGCCGTCTCCTCCACCGTATTCTCCCATAATTGTTTTGACTTTTTCAGATTTTCAAATGATTTTTACAACTGCTAGTAAATTGTGCCTTCCAGCTGCGGCTTCTACGTTCTGCAGATAGCACACAGTTCGCTGTTCGCTGAAGGAGGAATATTTTGAATACGGAATTGAATTCTATTTATAAAGTGTTAAATGCTGATTGTTCTGCACATAAAACTAAAGGTTTTCTGGTATCAGTATTCATCAGGACCGGTTCAATTTTCGCCAATTTTTTCTACCTGAAAGATGAGAACTCGAGTGAAGGAAGGAAGGAGAACGCGGTGCCATTGGCAACTGCTCGTTCTGCGAGCTAAGCTATGCACGGACACTCGATTGCAGGCAACAGGTCCTTGTGACAGGCCGGCCTTCGAAGATCCCATGTCACACCATATAGTTGGTGACTTTACATGATTATCGAGATAGTGCTACGGCGTCCGCAAGAGCCGAGTCCACTCTCAGAGCCCGGCGAGTGTGAGAAGTATGCGAGGGTCCCTGATGCGAGGACGGCATCAGGGGGCAAGTGAGATAGTCCGGAGGTCCCGTAACGTAAGCAGGACCGTGGCAACGCTGAATGTGGGTACGTTGACGGGCCGCTCGTGCGAGTTGGTTGAAGCACCGCAGCGAAGTAGAGCTGATTTCTGCGCGGTGGAGGAGACGAGGACCATGGTAACGCTCCTGCTGTGGGTCAAGGGCCATGGCCACGTTTTAATGACCGTTCAATGAAGATTGTTCGCCGAAGAGGAGCGACTCTATCACTTCTTTTCTGTGTATGTCCGCAGACTGACTGCTCCGATCAAGCCAAGGATGAGCTTTGGAGTCTGCTTGATGAGAGGACAGCAGAAGTACCGTCAAAAGATGTCATCGTAGTCGCTGGTCACCTTAATGAGCACGTGGGCGCGAAGAAAGACGGGTACAGCTGCAATGGTGGATTCGGATATGGTCTCATAACGCCGATGGTGAGCGTATTCTTGAGTGTGCGGAATCGCATATCACCATTGTGAGCACCGTTTTCCGAAAACGCGACTCCCATCTCATCTCATACTATAATGGGAGCTCCAAGTCTCAGATAGACTTTGTGCTTGTGAAGGATCACGACCGAAGCATTGTTACAGACGCGAAGGTCGTGCCGTATGAGACGGTCGCCCCACAGCATCGACCGCTGGTCTGCACTTTGAAGATCACACCTCCGATGGTGCAGCAGGTTGAGCGATGCGGTGCGGCAAGAATAAAGTGGTGGCGAATGAAAGGAGAAGAAAGTCCCTGAGTGTTGGCGCCATTGTACGAAGATTCCGATTTGGAAGGGCAGTCCTGCTGACTGTTCCAGTTTCCGACTGATTCGCTTGCTTTCGCACAGCGCGAGCGAATCGAGTGAATCGTCGACAGACGAATTGGTGGAGAAGCATCGCGAGAAACAGAAGCCGGTGCATACAGCCTTTCTCGACTTGGAGGTGGCCTTCGACCGCGTACCGCGTTAGGTTATATAGCACGCCTTACGACAACACAACGCACCTGAGGAACTAATAGAGTGGGTGCGGATGCTCCATTCTTGCCCGAAGAGTAGAGTGCAAGCTGCAGCTGGAACCTCGATGGAGTTGCCCATCTCTGTTGGGTGCGCCAGGGTTCTGCGCTTTCTCCACTCCTCTTTCTTGTCGTCATGGATGCCGTTGCGAGAGATATTCAGAAGCCTGTCCCATGAACATTGCTCTATGCTGATGACGCGATGCTCGCTTGCGAAGATAAAGATGATCTCGAGCAGCAGATGCAAGCTTGGTGCGACCTGGCGATGTTCGGACTCACATTGAACGTCAAGAAGACCGAGTTCCTAACGACTGCCGTAAACGAGTCCGCCTCCATTAAGATTAACAGTACTGAGCTTGCACGCACTTCGGTGTTTAAATACCTGGGATTAGCAATAGCGTCTGATGGCGGTCTGATGGTTGAAGTGAACCCACGCGTAAGTGCAGCTTGCTCCAAGTGGCGCTCGTTGACTGGCATGCTCTGCGACAGGAAGATACCAGACCGCTTGATGTCAAAAATCTATAGAACCGTCGTCCGGCCAGTAGCAGTGTATGGCGGTGAGTGAAGGACACGAAGATGCTGTGCTGGACGGCTGGAGTCACCCGCACGGACCGCATTCGAAACGATGTCATTCGGCAGAAGTTCGGTGTCGCGCTGATAGCCGAGAAGATGCGCGAAGCTCGCTTGCGATGGTACGGCCACGTTCTACGTGGAAAGGAAGACAGCGTCCGCAAGATATAGGAATAGGAAGGCGGCCGAGAGGACGCCCGAAGCAGCGCAGGTCTGATACGTTACAAATGGACTTGAAGGTTGCTGGTGCCCTCCCTGATCTAGCGCTCGATCGGCAAAGGTGGCGTCATTGCACCAGAATAGCAAATCCCGCTACGAAGCGGGACACACGCTGAAGAAGAAGAAAAAGTTGCTGATTTAAGTGCTTGTCCTACACCAATTCCTGAAGCGTTTTTCAAATCGATCAATTCAAAGAGTCATAATTGAACTCTTGACTTGTTATGTAAATAAATTTTTCTTCTTGAAAAAAACTCTTGAAGGAGAAATTGTAATCACAACATTATGGTATCTGACTATTATACAGTACAAAACGCAGCCTTTCCGCGTTTGAAATGACCATGATGGTTATATTCAAAGCCGTTTCTCAAAGAATTCTTCTATCTGAAGGGGTTTACATGGAGGTTAAGTTGTACGCAATACAATGCAATATGCAATCCACGCCTGAAGTACAGTATAATCCAAGTTCTTCTGTAACGATCTTCTAGATGATCAGGAAGTTCAGGTCCGCATCCACTGCCCAGAAGAGAGAGAGAACGTTGCAAGATTGCTCACGGCGCACTTCAAAGGCAAGCTGGACAATCTTAGAACAATTCCTGAGTAGGACGGCCGAAAATTTCCGATAAAACTTCCTTAACGCTCACTTTACAAGCTGTCGCTCCCCTACAAGCTGTCGCGCCCACTCGATTGATTATGTCTGGCCTATATGCATTGCTCAGCTCTATTGATTTATATGTCAAAAGATAGAGCTCGAGCTGCTGAGTATATGCTTCATTTCACAAGAGCTGGATTTTAAAGAAAGTTATTTAAAAAGCCGCTTTGGAACACTCCAAAGCGTTCTTTTCGGGAATTGACCAAAGATATGCGCGGTACTGTACAGCGTGCATAGGCACGACGATTTTCAAAGAGATATATCTTCGCCAAGCCACCAATCAGGCAGGTATCATTATTAGTCATTAGTTTAGTGCACGGTAAAATCGCAGTTGGCATTCCTACAATGGGGATTTTTGTCTTAGCGAGTGTTCCTATTAAAATCCAAAAATGTTGGGGAGCGACTGACATATTCAGCTCCTAACATTGTCTGAGCTACCTGCATCGAGTTTCTCTAATATCATTAGAATCGAGCCAATCCAATTAAGGTAACATTATCGAATCATTTCCTGCCCATTTCGAGGAAGATCTATTTGGGACAGCGAAACACTCACTACAGAAATGATTCTGTATAGTCACGAATTACATAATCATGGCATCGAGTTTACAGGGTGCGCAAAAAGTATTGACGCACCAAACGTAAACGTTAGAAACAACAACGCATCATAAAATTTAACAAGTTTATATACAAAATGTCAACAATGATCTAGCGAACAGAATAGCATCATTTGTATTTCACATTTCTACGTGCTTCTTTGCTGCGAATGCAGGGGCGAAGAAGACGAGGAAAGGCATCGACGGTGCGAAGCAAGTAGTCACGTCGATTTCGTTCCATGCTCTGACCTTCAGTGACCTGATACTTTTGTGCATTCAACTTGTAAAAGTGTTGCATACTCTTCAAGGACCTCCAAAGTGCTAATTCTGGTGGAAGGCTCACTCCAAGGGAGGCGCATCTGGCCAGTATCATGGTTTGGGCATTCATCAAAAGCGTCTATCGTTTTCGTGGACACAGGAGCGAAGGTAAATCAGTAGAACTATCTGTATCGATGTCCTAAAAAAAGCAACTATTTTCATGGCTTGAATCCCACATTGACAGCAAGCCGTATGTTTTCCAGCAGGATTATACTCCTGCGCAGATTCGAGGATTGTTCAGGACCGGAGCCGCACCAACTTGGAGGACTTCATTTCGGCAGAGGAATGGCCTCTGTATAGGCCGGATTTGAATCCGCTGAATTACACTACATGGGAAGTTTTGGAAAGCAAAGCTTGCGCTAATTCCCACAAAAGCATGATGGCAGTGAAGAATGATTTGGTCGAAGCATGGAACGAAATCGACGCGGACTACTTGCGGCGCACCGTCGATGCCTTTCCTCGGCGTCTTCGCCCCTGCATTCGCAGCAAAAAAGCCCATATAAAATACAAGTGATGCTATTTTGTTCGCTAGATAATTGAAGAAGACGAAGAACGTCCAACTCCGTGCCCACCTATTCGACTTCACCGTGCTTCCTGCCCTAACATACGCCTCAGAGACCTGGGCTATACGGAAGCAGGATGACCACGCGATCAGCGTCGCGTAGCGTGGAATCGACGATGCTCGGAGTGACACGACTCACGCAAGTGAGAGAAGTCCTCTGGAGTTCCGAGCTTCGCCGACGTTCGAAGATCAGAGGCGCTGTAGCGTGTAGCCAAGTTGTCGAAAATTGGGTGGGCCGGCCACATAATGCGCTTCGCAGATACCCCGCAGGACGAGATCCGTTACCGACTGGATTCCGCGGGATGTCAAGAGAACACCAGGACGACCACCAACGCGTTGGTCTTCGTGAAAGCCCTAAACGAGCGACATGACGCTGTTCGTGTCCCTCGAGCGAGGAGGATCCATTGGAGCACTCTGTGACACGCGACAGGGACGAATGGAGACGCTGCTGGCGCCCGCTCGAAAAACTCGATGATCAACGGGACGACAGGTGACACAGGTGATACAGATCATTGTTGACATTTTGTATATAAACTTGTTAAATTTTGTAATTTGTTGCTATTTCTAACGTTTACGTTTAGTGCGTCAATACTTTATACGCACCATGTAAACCACCGCGGCCACGCCACATTTTGTTAAACCCCGCAGTTGTTACAGAGGGCCAAGGCCTACTTCCAAACAATTCGCCACAAGCGAGTTCTGAAGAACACAGCGCACGTGCCCAGCGACCACTTCACCCATCGGGTGGGTACTCCCGTCTGTTGCTGCGGCATTCTGCCCGTCTCTTTCCGTTGCTACGCTACATTTGCCGCCCAAATGGTCCAAGCGGTGGCGTTGCAGACGTGCATGATTCACGCGACGGCGGAGGGCAATTTCACG
This sequence comes from Heligmosomoides polygyrus polygyrus, assembly GCA_947396885.1. Classification (NCBI taxonomy): domain Eukaryota; kingdom Metazoa; phylum Nematoda; class Chromadorea; order Rhabditida; family Heligmosomidae; genus Heligmosomoides; species Heligmosomoides polygyrus. The sequence goes on from OX377201.1 coordinate 48,885,727, forward strand.
TCGGTTTCATTCTGCTTTAATTAGAAGAATGGGAGGCGACGAGCCGTCTGTCATATTTCGTAACTCTGATCGATTCGGTACTGCTAACCGCCCATTCGCGAACGAGAAGCCCAATTCCACAGTGGGAGTGGCGATTAAATGACGAACCTTTTCCACCTAATCAAGCACGTGGCCTCAACAAGACACTTGAGCACAGCATCTATTAGAAGTGTGTGAGGTTAGAGCTTCGAATTTATTAAGGCACTGGTTGCAGAATACTGACATACATCCTGATCAACGATTAGAAGCTTCACTTTTATTTCACGAAAAGCTCAGTTGTTTGAGGAAGAAGTGACTTATGCCACGAATTCTGGTTAATCCTAGCGGGAGTAGAAATGCACTGAACGTCATGCGTACGTGTTCCTGTCCACAAGACACCGCAGGAGCATCGTAGTGAAGTGGTAGCTCGTACACACACAATACTGCAGCGAGTTTAACACATTGACGACAATCGCGTTTGCGGCAGAAAGCCGCGTGGGACGCGCGCGTTATGAGCCATCGGTGGCTCATAATGTCCCTCGCGGACCACCTTTTTGTTTCACATACTGTTTCCATTCTTTGAGCGAATCCGTTAGTTATGGTGTTCGTTTATGTTGGAGTATACGCTGGAAAGGATCCTACCTTTTTGATTGTAGATCTGATTTCGGCACTATTGTACTTTAAGGACTCCACCAAAGGTCTAGGAAAGGTGGAAAAATTTTCTGCCCAAACTTCGCCCAAGGGGTTATCCGGGGTGCTGGCAACGAATCTGACATCCGTTTTTCGTATTATGTTGGAGTTTTTAATTTATTGGTTTTGACAATGGTTTTTTCCTATTGTTTCCTAAAAATATCTTCCGCAGGATGATACGTCGTCCCCTCTGTTCTCCCTTCCGAGAGCCAACACGCCATTTCGTCGGTGAAGAAACGTACAGCACCCGGTCCCGACAGGATCAGACCCGAACACCTGAAGAACCTATCGCCAGCGCTCATCAACACCCTGGCGCGGCTCTTCACGCGCTACCTGTCGGAGTGCAAGGTTCCATCCCTGTGGAAGACAAGCAGAACCGTTTTGCTGTACAAGAAGGGAGACGTGCACGACATACGCACGAGAGTACAAGCTGCCGCTGTGCCTTACGTTCATCGACCTGAAGAAGGCATTCGACTCCGTCGAAACTGAAGCGGTCATCGACGCCCTGCTCACTCAGGGTGTTCCTACTCAGTACATCAGAGTCCTTCGTGAGCTGTACAGTGGATTCACGACCAAGATCTCACCATTCTGCAACGACGTCCTCATCGACGTGAAGAGAGGGGTTCGGCAGGATGATACCATATCCTCGAAGCTCTTCAGCGCCACCCTCGAAAACGTCATGCGCGAACTAGAATGGGAGGACATGGAAGTGAAAGTCGACGGCCGGCAGCTGCATCATCTGCGCTTCGCTGACGACATCGTGCTCATAACACCGAGCATCAGCCAGGCGGAGCGAATGCTGACCGACTTCGATCGTGTATGTGGGAACGTTGGACTGCAGCTGAACCTTACAAAGACGATGTTCATGAGGAACGGATGGGTTTCTGATGCCCCATTCTCGCTCAACGGAACGAACATCTCCGAATGCTCCAGCTACGTGTATCTGTATCTGGGTGGCGAAGTCAATATGGCTAACGACCTAGCGCCGGAGCTGAGAAGGAGGAAACGAGCGGCTTGGGGAGCTTTCAAGAGCGTCGAAGAAGTCGCGAAGAAGACGAAGAACGTCCGACTCCGTGTCCACCTATTCGACTTCACTGTTCTTCCTGCCCTAACATACGCCTCAGAGACTTGGGGTATACGAAAGCAGGATGAACACGCGATCAGCGTCGCGCAGCGTGGAATTGAGAGGACGATGAGAGGATGGTGTGACACGATTCACGTAAGTGAGTGAAGGCCTCCGGAGTTCCGAGCTTCGCCGACGTTCGAAGATCAGAGACGCTGTCGCGTGGGCCAAGTTGTCGAAAATTAGGTGGACCGCCCACGTAATGCGGTTCGCAGACACCCGCTGGACGAGAGCCGTCACCGACTGGATTCCGCGGGATGTCAAGAGAACACAAGACCAGGACGCCCACCAACGCGTTGGTCGGACTTCTTCGTGAAAGCCCTGAACGACCGCTGTGACGCTCTTCGTGTCCCTCGAGCAAGGAGGATCCATTGGAGCACTCTGGAGACGCTGCTGGCGCCCGCTCGAGCAAGTCGATGATCAACGGGACGACAGGTGATACGATAAGTACGGGTAAGGAACGCTTTAGAAAACTCGATAACCATGACCTCGACAGTCTTAGTCACCGTACCTACCGTACTTCAGCATAATACGAAAAATAGATGCCAAATTCGTGATCAGCACCGCAGATAACCCTCTTGGCGAAACTTGAGCGAGATCGGTGACCTTACGCACCCGTACCAAACGCACCGTGGCGTGTACCTACCGTAATCCAGCGTAGTACAAAAAAAACGGATGTCAGATTTGTGATCAAAAACAACCTCCTTGGGTGAAGTTTAGGCAAAAAACTGACTTGAATTGATTTGATTGTCGAGTTGGTCTCTTTCCTGGTAAATTCTTTAAATTCGACATATCTTATAAAAGCAACGACGTTTTTCTTGCTTATTCCTGTTGGGTATTCTTCTACAACAGGTAATTAGGGAACATGGAAAACATCAATTAAAACCTACTGCAACAGTTAAAAAATAGCGCAAAAGGTTGTGAGTCACCTGTGGCTCACATTGTCGTCAATGTGCTAAGACGTACCACGAAAGTCAAATCTATGCGGAATGTATATGGCTGACCTGCAACATTTTCTTAATTTGTTTCAGCTTCCTAGATCTAATTCCAGATCCTCACCCTTCTGTACACAAATGGGGCTGGTTTGAGAACATTCAGTAAAATTTTCCGGGACGAGCAAGGAGTGGCCTATCTGGTCACTTATTGTCCGTGTGCAATATACTTAGGTGCGCGCTTTTTTGACTGCATGCTCGTCTCCATAAGGAACTCTAGAAGAACGGTCGCTCTCGACCTCCATACGCAGAACTCCACAGACGTTGCACCGCTCGACGTCGGTTTGCTGCTCGATGCATTTCGTGGATTAGATTTCTTAGTCACTGCCTCATGATCAGGGGTGTCTGCTAACCTGCAGCCGGCAAATTTTTTACCGCATATTTTTAACGCGGAAATTCGCCGGTAAATTCCGGCAAATTCGGTTTTCCATTATTTTTTTAAATTTAATATTCCCTCAAAAACAACTGGTTTTAAGCAGCAGTAATGTAGAAAAAAGCGTCAAGCTCTTCAACGAAACATCACCACGTTCAGAGAAACCATATCGTCTTCATTTTATCATGCATACGTCATCCTAAAGCAAAGCAAGCGGAAGTCTAACAATACACAAGTGTAATGATCTATGTTGTGAGTGCCTTGAAAAAAACTCTACAAAAACATTTCTGGAACATCCGACATTCAGTCCAGTACTGCTACACTTCTTTTGGATTAACATTCTAACCGCTTTTTGAAATTATCACAATTATCATCATTTCATTCGATGAAAAATGATTTACACCTTACACTACTACTTTTTTGAACTATTAGGCTGCACTTTGGAGCAAAGGCAGACACTTAAGGAAAAACAACGAAATGTGACATGATAACAAATTTCTTTCCCTTCTTATACGAGAAAACAGCTTAAGAGTCCACGAGGAGATCAGGTAGATTGGCGGAGCACATCCCGATCAGGGGTGTGCGTAAATGAAATCCGAAATTTCGTAAATCGTAAATCGTAAGAGGCGCCTGACTTACAATGCATCTAATTTCCTTGTTTTTCTATTATTTTATAGCTAATCGAAGCTAACTATGGTTCATTGAGGTGTTTTCAGCTTGAGCTGGACACTTTTCTAATTAAGATGGAAGCCATTAAAATCAACTAGCACCTTTCAAAGCTGAACAAGTTTTGGGAGAACCAAAATAAAGTGCTTGTTTAAAAACGCTAGTTTGAAAGGTGCCTATACAGTGTGCCCAAATAAAGATTACACTGCTTGGACGACCAAAAATGTTTATCTTTCTACTAGCCATTGGCTTGCATATAAAACTATGACTTTCTAGAAACAACCGCAACAACTCCGAATAAACCAACAAAAACCGTTCCATCCAAAACCAAAAAAAAATTGATCGCTGGCCAACTCGACGAAACTTGCACAAATAATCCAACAATCCCTACTGAGCATCCGCATTTCACATTTCTATGGTATGACACGCCTAAAGTTCTAAGCCTCCCATATTTTGAATTGTACCCAACAGTATTTTTGTAGCAGACCGGAAGGAATTGTGTGACGATTGAAAGAGTATGATCACATTTTTGGACACTCATCATAGTCGGATTTTTAACTTCAAATTATAAAAGAAGATATTTTTGTGGCATTCTTTAGAAGAAGAGCAGAGAAGCAAGGTGCAGCTTGCATTGAAAATGTTTTAACTGACTCGTACAAGGTGCATTTAAACATATAGGGGAAACCCATGGTAGAGAAGTCGGAGGAGGATGACTATCGCATGCTCCAGAATGGTTCTTGATTAGGATCCTACCACGAGCAGTCAAGTCTTCCAGACCTGCTGGGTTGTGAATTGGTAGTTGATTTGTCTGGGAAGGATAAAACACTGACCTGAAATGAAATGTGATGAAATGTCTGAAATGAAAGATCGTCGTTCGACGATACCAGGCAATTACATTCGGCACTTACAGTACCGGACGCGTCTTTTGAATAGACGCCGAAAAAACCGCACTTTGTGTTTTTTTGCGTCTTTTTACTATAACTCGCCCAAATTTCATCCATTTGAGAAACCAAGAGTATATTTGAGCTCAGGAGATCGAGCTCTATCGTTTGGTATATACATTTCATATGGAAGATCAAAAATGGCCAAAATTGAAAACTTGCGCTCCATTGAGAAGGCCGGCCGCGGACGAGTTGTCGGCCGCAAGGCGCCGAAATCGTTGCAGGCTCACAATTCCTCTAATTTGAGGTTTTATGAGAAACGGTTGGTACCATTCGATTCGCCTTTTCGAGATCTACACAATTATATACACAACTTTACCAGAACACCGCTTTTTCGCAGTGGGTGGCCAAAAATGACTGGAGCAGGCTCTTTGCGATTGGAAGAGCTTATTTTCCAGGACTTGCACGTTCTCGGAGTACCTTAAGCATAGCGTAAAGTGCACTGTCATGCCAGGAATCCTCTTAGAGTGCGCCGTGCACAATGCATATAGGATCGAACCTACGAATCGAGGGGGGGAGGGGACAGTTTGTAGAGTGAGCATTTAGGGAGTTTTTATGAGAAATTCTCAACCGCCCTACTCAGGAAATGCTGTGCTCTGTTACGGCGAGACTTTGGAGTGCGCTGCACAATGTATATAGGACCGAACCTATTAATCGACTGGGCGCGACAGCTCGCAAATTGCACCGCGGGCGTGTTCTGAGCGCAATCACTCTGTCAAGTTCGAGTCTTTCCGGCTGCAAGTTGTGGATTTCGTAGGCAGTAGAATGCTCAAGAAGCGCGTTGAAACATAGCGACGTAGCTTAAGACTGGACAAAGTCACAGCGGTGCGAATATGCAGGCAAACCTTGCGTGACACGATTTTTTCCGAGTTCAGTCGACTACTACGGGAAGACGAGGCGGGCTAATGGCATCCAAATGCACGGGCGAGCACAAGACTCAATCACTTACGATGACATGCTCGTAGCTGTGGCGAGAACTGTTATCTCGGCGAGTAAGAGCACGGAGAACATAGACCGTTGCTGTGCTAAATTGCACGCGCGGGCGTGTTCGGAGCGCGATAACTCTGTCAGCCTTCAATCATTCTGGCTGAAACGTGTGGATTCCGTAGGCAGTAATATGCTCTAGTAGAGCGCCAAAGCACATCAAAGTATCTTTCGAGTTGGCAAGGTTACGGCGGTGCGAAAATGCAGGTTGGGCCTGTGCGACACGATTTTTTCAGATTTCGGTCGACCGCTGCAGGTACACGAGGCGAGCTAACGGCCGCCGGAAACCCGCGGACGAGCAAAGCGCCTAAGGCACTTTTCGATGATCTGCTCCTAACTCTCCAGCTGCCTAAACTGCCTTAGCCCCATCTGTCATTTTAGAGCGGCGGACGGCAGCGGTGAAGCTTCTTCAGCCCCCTCTCGCCCACGTTCGAGCTTTCGAGCCCCAGCCAGGGTACCATTCTGTTCAGCTCGAAAAGTCTCATCGAACGGCATCAATTTCGGCCAGTTCTGGAAACATCGATTTTTTGACAGTTTCTCATCGAAGACGGCGGCCTATAGACCGTGCCAGACTGACGATGACGTCATCGAAAATCGATGTTTCCGAAATTGGTCGAGTTTGATACCGTTTCATAGAGCTTTTCGTGCTGAAATGAACGGTATTACTATGAGTGGCGAGAACTGTTATCTGGGCGAGTAAGGGCACGGAGAACATAGACCGTTGTTGTGCTAAATTGCACGCGCGGGCGTGTTCTGAGTGCAGTAACTCTGTCACGTTTGAATCTTTCCGGCTGCAACTTATGAAATTTGTAATAAGTAGAAAGCTCAATAAAGGATAAAGGATAAAGGACGGCGTTACTCAATCCCTTTTGGGATGCGCCAGCGCATTCTACTTCTACGGGATGTCGTGAAGGCGACATGAATGCGTATTTGGCCATACAATGACTTGCGGTGGCCAGCCGATGAACAAGTCAGCGCTTTATCCTTCCCAGACAAGTCTGGTACCAATTCACCGACCCCGGAGGGATGGAAGGCTTGGTTTGCCTGGGCGGCAAATCCGAACCAGGAACCTGGTATCGGGTGCACGCGACAGTCGCGCCTCCTCCGACTGCGCTACACGCGCTGAAACATGGCAGCGTAGCTTATGATTGGATAAAGTTACAGCGGTGCGAAAATGCAGGTAAACCTTGTGCGACACGATTTTTTCCGATTTCAGTCGACCACTGCGGGAAGACAAGGAGAGCTAACGGCATGCAAATTCGTGGTGGAGCACAAGACTAAAAGCACTTTACGGTGACGTGCTCGCAGCTCTCCAGATGCCTAAACTGCTTTAGCACAATCTGCCATTTTAGAGCAGCGGAGGGCGACGGCGAAGTTCTTTCCGCCGTTACTCGCCCGAATTTGAGTTCTCGACGCTCCCAGTCCTGCCATTCTGTTCAGCTCAAAAAGCTATATCGAACAGTATCAATTTCGGCCTATTCCGGGAAAATTGATTTTTTGGCAATTCCCCCTCGAGGACGAGGGCGCTCTTCGCCGAGCCTGCCCGGACGATGACGTCATCGAAAGTAGACGATTTCGAAATCTGCCAAATTTTGTTGTCCAAACTTCGTCCCAGGGGTTAAATGGGGCGCTGATTATGAATCCGACGTCCATTTTTGAAAATTCCGCCGATTTTGGCATGTTGCAGCCATTTGAGATTGGTAGGGTCAAGATCACTGACCACCCTCAGTTTTCGGTATTGGTGGTCTCCTGGCCATAAGCTACGCTGCCATGCTTCAGCGCTCCTATTGAGCTTTCTACTTGTTACAAATTTCATAAGTTGCAGCCGGAAAGATTCAAACGTGACAGAGTTACTGCACTCAGAGCACGCCCGCGCGTGCAATTTAGCACAACAACGGTCTATGTTCTCCGTGCTCTTACTCGCCGAGATAACAGTTCTCGCCACAGCTACGAGCATGTCATCGTAAAGTGATTGAGTCTTGTGCTCGCCCGTGCATTTGGATGCCATTAGCCCGCCTCGTCTTCCCGTAGTAGTCGACTGAACTCGGAAAAAATCGTGTCACACAAGGTTTGCCTGCATTTTCGCACCGCTGTAACTTTGTCCAGTCTTAAGCTACGTCGCTATGTTTCAACGCGCTTCTTGAGCTTTCTACTGCCTACGAAATCCACAACTTGCAGCCGGAAAGACTCGAACTTGACAGAGTTATTGTGCTCAGAACACGCCCGCGGTGCAATTTGCGAGCTGTCGCGCCCAGTCGATTAATAGGTTCGGTCCTATATACATTGTGCAGCGCACTCCAAAGTCTCGCCGTAACAGAGCACAGCATTTCCTGAGTAGGGCGGTTGAGAATTTCTCATAAAACTCCCTAAATGCTCACTCTACAAACTGTCCCCCCCCCCTGGATTCATAGGTTCGATCCTATATGCATTGTGCACGGCGCACTCTAAGAGGATTCCTGGCATGACAGTGCACTTTACGCTATGCTTAAGGTACTCCGAGAACGTGCAAGTCCTGGAAAATAAGCTCTTCCAATCGCAAAGAACCTGCTCCAGTCATCTCGAAAAGGCGAATCGAATGGTACCAACCGTTTCTCATAAAACCTCAAATTAGAGGAATTGTGAGCCTGCAACGATTTCGGCGCCTTGCGGCCGACAACTCGTCCGCGGCCGGCCTTCTCAATGGAGCGCAAGTTTTCAATTTTGGCCATTTTTGATCTTCCATATGAAATGTATATACCAAACGATAGAGCTCGATCTCCTGAGCTCAAATATACTCTTGGTTTCTCAAATGGATGAAATTTGGGCGAGTTATAGTAAAAAGACGCAAAAAACGCAAAAGTGCGGTTTTTTCGGCGTCTATTCAAAAGACGCGTCCGGTACTGTACTTCGCTCGCAGGATTGCATGCACTTGCTAAATTTCGCAAACTCCAAAATATTGCATTACTACCAGTCCTGTTCCCCACTACCTTTGTAACAAATGCTATTGTATCCTTTGCTCAGTATTTAGGATTCTGAACGGATCGCATAGGGCGAACGCAACAACCCCAATCAGACCACTGAAAACGAGATTCACTTTCATCATGAAAACGTCAGACGCTCTGTTTAAGGCGCACCTCATACGTAAATAGACTCCGCGCCATGACGTACAGTGATAATCAGATTGAAACATGACTATATTACCCTTTCCAATAGTTTGGCTGTTATTCCACAGCCTCCTATCAAGTCCAATATTCCTTGATGGCTTTGCATGAGTTCTACTCGTGTGCATTGGAAAGAGTCGTATATATGGCGAAGAAGTGGTGAAAGTGGTGTAACAAATTGACTAGGCGCTGGTTGCAGCATAGAATATGGTTCAGCAGGTGATCATCCTCATTCCAGTGCAAGGAGAATTTCCATGTCTTTCTGTAAACTGGAACTCAAGCCACTCGAATGTGAGATGTTGTGATAGAGTGTGACCAGAAAAAAGGCTATCCCAGTTCCATGGCTGGCAGGAATTAACTCGAGCGGTCTATCCACAAAACAGCGTTGTTCAGTCACAGCGCCACAGAAGAACATAAAAAAGTAAATAGGAAATAGCAATGAGCTATGAGGGAAGTCTTTAAATGTGGGTACATCGCCATAATCCGAACCGTACCACGTTATGTGGTCGTCTGCCATCCTTGGACCCAAAATGTCGTAAATCGTAAAAAGTTTGCCAAAAATCACCGTAAATCGTAAAATCGTAAATCGTAGTTACGCACACCCCTGATCCTGATGCCTTACATCTTGGACTAAATTACGGGAGCAAGACATGAGCGTATCTTCTCGTTATTCCTCTTGCGATCGTCTCGATGCGATCGATATTCTGAGAGCTTCAATATCTCTAGTCCAAATTGTCTCATGTCGTGTGGGGAATCTCACGGAATCTATTCCAGTGGAGCGCGTTTTCAGCGCACCACTTCTGCCTCCTCATGTGGGCATGGATGCTTTAATGAGGTTGAGGACTACGAACGCTAATAGCAAGCTATCAGAGAAGATAGCAGCAACCACTTCTAAATTGAGATCAGTAGTATGTTTCCTTCTCCATTCGATAGATAGGAACTTGATTTTGTATGAAAAAGTCGTTAAATTTTCCGGTAGATTTGGGAATTTGCCGGAAATTTTCGTTAAAAGAATTTATCGCGAAAATGCCGGTAAATCCGTTAAACCGGTGAACCGTTAACCGTTAAACGCACATCCCTGCTCGCAATCACAATCAATCACACACAGATGTTAATGAGCTCGAGCTAGGAGCACGTACGAAGTGCTTGGATTCTACCAAGGCCAATCGCTTGGGAAGGCGCTGCCAAGAATGGCGGTACCACAGTGGTCCCCTCCCGTCAGTTCGCCATTGCCCGATGTGGAATGGTCGCCATCAGTTGCTAACAACCAGCTCGTTGCTGTATGAGAAATGCGTTGAAGAGATAACAGCGCCCCAATAAGCGAAGGTGCCGGTTCAGAGAAGCGCGATCAAAGCGGAAGTCGAAGGGCGGTACGAAGGGACTTGTCATTAAATGGAGACCGGATTGTGAAACGCTGATACGGAAGTAATACAGCGCCAATGTTTGTCCAAAAATTCGTGAAAAATTCGATTTTTTTTCGTGATTATTTTTGCTTGCAATAGGAAGAATAGTGTTGCGGGGCCACTCGTCCCCGCGAGTGCGTCTCCGAGCGTGGTAGCGTAGGCTCATGTGCCAAGGCTGCGGTCGCGGGGGGCGAGATGCCCGGAGACCGTGAAGAAGAGACTAGCTGGAGTCTATTCGGGACACCTGTCTTGTCACATGTCGTTCCGTTGATCATCCGTTGCTCGAGCGGGCACTAACAGCGTCTCCATTCGTCCTTGTCGCGTGCAAGAGTGCTCCAAGAGTGGATCCTCCTCGCTCGAGGAGGATCGTTGGTCGGACTTCTTCGTGAAAGCTCTGAACGACCAATATGGAGCGCCATATTGGTCGTTCAGGGCTTTCACGAAAAAGTCCGACCAACGCGTTGGTGGGCGTCCTGGTGTTCTCTTGACATCCCATGAAATCCTGTCGGTGACGGCTTTCTTCCAGCAGGTGTCTGCGAAACGCGTTACGCGGCTGACCCACCTAATCTTCGACTAGTTGGCCTCATGCGACCGCGTCTCTGATCTTCGAACGTCGACAAAGTTCGAAACTCCGGAGGCCTTCTCTCGCTTGCTTGAGTAGTGTTACTCCAAGCATTGTCGATTCCACGCGCCGCATCGCTGATCGCGTGTTCATTCTGCTTTCGTATGGCCCAGATCTCCGCGGTGTATGCTAGCGCAGGAAAAACAGTGGAATTCATTATGTGGGCACGGAGTCGGACAGTCTTCGTCTTCATTACGACATCTTCCACGCTCTTGAAAGCTACCCAAACCGCTCGTTTCCTCCTGCCCAGCTTCGGCGCAAGGTCGTTGGCCATGTTGACTTCACGACCCAGGTAGCTTAGCACTCGGAGATATTCCTCCTGTTGAGCGAGAATGGGGCGTCAGAATCTTGTCCGTTCCTTATTAACACCGCCTTCGTTAGATTCAGCTGCAGTCCAACGCTTCCATATTCACGATCGGAGTCGGCCAGCATTCACTCCTCCTGCTTAATGCTCGGTGTTATGAGCACGCCGGACTCCGCGTGACGACAGCCTTAAGGCCCACGCACACTTCTGCGGCAGCGCCGCTCGCCGCTATGGTTCAGAATAGGGCAGGGACGCCGCCGGAGGCGAGCTCTGCGTCTCCGCCCTATGGTTAAGGCCCCTGTTATACTCCCGCGGGAGCCTCCGCGGGACGTCCGCGGACGGACGGTGCACCACGGTCGGTCGTCGTCATCCCGGGGCGGCTAGCGTCGCATCAGAGCGCGTTTCCCGCGCCGAACTCCGCGGGACGACAGCCTTCCGCGGTGCAGTGCACCGGCTGCCCTCCCGCGGGCGGGAAGTATAACACCCCTCCCATCGTTTGTCGGCGGCGATCCGCGGAGGCGGGCGTGGCGGGCCGCGACGAGTGGCCCGGCGCGGGGTCCCGACGCGATTTCCGCCCATCCGCGGAAGCTCCCGCGGAAGTATAACAGGGGCCTAAGGATAGAGCAGCGGCGTTGCCGCAGAAGTGTGTGGGGGACTTTACGCGGTGCAGTGCAGTGCAGCGCGGAAGGCTGTCGTCACACGAAGTCTGGCGCCAAAAATGCGCTAAAATGCGACGCTAGCAGCCCCGGGACGGCGACGACGGAACGCGGATGCTCCCGCGAGAGTGTACCTTAGGCCTACAGGCCCCCACACACTTCTGCGGCAACGCCGCTCGCCGCTATGGTTAAGCATAGTTCAGGGACGACGCCGGCGGCGAGCTCTGCGTCCCTGCCCTATGGTTAAGGAGGTCCCACGCGGCAGAAGTGTGCGGGGCCCTTAAGTGTGCGGAAAGTATGTTCTTCACATGAGTCACTGACGAATGCAAATTACCTCCCTTGTGAACCTCGTACTCTTCCGATTTTACCTTTTTTGGCGCAAGTATTGGATGATTTCTTCGTATTCATGTTTTCGTTATCACGTTAATCAAATTTTTCACTATTATCTTATTAAAACTTCTAATTTACAGTTCATGTTGCTAATCTTCAGTTTTTAACCTATCGTCAATTCACTTGCAATATTTTACTCTGCCATTCATGCGACTGCTAACTTGCATATAATCTGTAAATGGAACGTCCAAAAAACCAAAACGAAAAATATTTATTCTTAATTTATTTTTATTTGAAGTTAATAGAACTTCGACCATTGGCAACATTAGGTTAGGTTATGTCGGCATTAGAAAAGAGCCGCAAAGTGGATTCGAGCATACAATCGAGGGTGTCGGTCAGAGCTAACGCAAGTACTCACTTAAAAATAGGAGCGTTGACGAGGCTTGATAATACCACTCGTGGGAAAAAACGGCGGTAACTCACACTGATAAGAGATATTACGTCTTTGTAACGGCAGTTGGATGGCGTGTGTAATTTCGTTCTTTACTTACTGCTTCTTCAGCTCTCTACCGGTTTCCTCTTTCTTTTCCTTCTTAATGCCGATTCATAAACATAACGGATAATTACTTAGTGGCGAACAGTTCACCAGATGAGAAATGGGTTGCTGCAAAGAAATCAAGCGAAATTAACGAGACTGTTGAGAGCTCAGACAGACCTCATGATATTCGGGTCAATATAGCGGATTGTTTCTTCCCGCATTACAGTGCTGGCCAAATTAAAACGGAACTATCATGTCAGAGGTGAAGTTTGCTAGATAGATGAATGAAAAAAAACCAATGCAGCCAATGGGATATGACCAGCAGAACTGGCCAGGCTCCTTCCTCTACAATTAAGCGGAGCAGCCAAAATCAAATACGAGAACTGTGATAACTATGTTAAGCTAGATGACAGAAAAGTTGTTGACCAGTTGAAAAAAAGACTTGCGTAGTCCTAACTATGTCGACATAGCGCAAGCAAAAATTTATCAGGTGAGGCAGGAATCCCATGAAAATGTGATCATTTATGGTCGACGGGTGAGAGATTTAGTTGCCAACGCCTTTGCCGAAAGTATCTCATCGCCATCGAAGAAATAATATGTAAAACATATCTACGCGGCCTTACTACGAATCTTCGAATTGCGGTAATGAAGAAAAGGCAGTCATCACAAATTTTCAAAGGCCTGCAACAATTTGCAGAAACCGAATGCCAACTACTTGAAATTGTGAAGCCTGAGGGAGGCATAATTAGTAACGCTCTTGTAAATGCAATTGCGGAAGCTATTCAACAGGCATTAGTGAATGTTGTCCAGGGGCTGGATTTATCAACGACTTACAGCAATTTAACCGAAAAAATACAGCCGAAATCCCTGATAGCGCGGCTATCAAGCGATATGGTAAAAACTTTTGCCGCGCTATCAGATTTCGGCGTAGTTTCTCTGTTAAATTGCTGTAAGTCGTTGACGAATCCGGATCGAAGATCGAAATTCCCAAAATCAAGGGAACTCTCAGCATCAACAGAGGAATTCTGCTGTTAGTTCATCGCGAAATTTTTCTCAATGATTCAACACTATTAGAAAATATAAAGAGTGCGATTCTCAATCCTATAACAATAACGGTGACTACAATAGAGGAGAAATTCGAAACCAGCCTGGATATTACGGACGCGGCTCTCAAATCCCTAGAAATGACGCTTCTCACAAATACATGAGAAATTATGATGATCAGCGCGATAATTATCGATATAGGGATCGTTCTAATGAATTTTCGGCACAACTAAGAAGTCACTGTGACGACATACAAATCTTTTGCATTCAAAATAACGTCCTATATTATAACGTAGGGGAAAATATTCGGTTAATTAAGGCAGACGAGGGTCAACAAAAAGAGATTTCGCCGTTCTATCACGAAGACCTATTGACGAAGGTCACTTGGGTGGTAAAAATAATTTGCAGAAGATTCGCCACGATCTTACTGGAGGAAAAAGAATAACGAAATAGCGTGCTTTGTTCTAAGCTGTGTCATTTACCAGAAGGTAAAGTCATAACTATTTGAAATATTTTTGACATTTTACAGTATATGGCGATGTCCGTAGAACTGGTAGAGACGTAGTGGAATTCGAACTACGATTGCGACAGGAGTACACTCCAGCGAAAGCTTATTTCAAGCTTACTTTAAACATTTTTCGACAGAAAGTCGAAAAATAACGATTTGAAGAATAACGATTTAGCGTTAACCAAATTCATAACGAGATCTAATCAATAATTGAAGGAGCTGAGCGAAGACACCGGTGCTCGAACTGGTATCTTGGAAGAGGAAGTGAGAGAACTCCGACAAGCACTCATGGCTTGTCAGGAGCAAGTGGATGCGTTGGCAAAGATGGCGAACAAGGAGTTAAATCTCTCTGGCACTCGCTGGCCCACAGTCGGCCCATTTTCCAACGCGGGCCTCACGGCCACTTGCTACTGGGGCGCAGTAGCGTTGTCACTGTGTCGAAGCGTGTTGATGGGGTGTCGGCCCGAGTTGCTAAGGTGTTGCAACGCAGCAACACGAGTTGCAAATGTCTGCGAAAAATAGCAACACAGGTTGCAAATCGGCATATCCCGCGTGTATATCCGCGCATATCCACGCGTATATCCACGCATATCCACACATATATCCACGCGTATCCAGCTCGTACATACAATGGATGTCCACAGTACATCCATATATGTGTGTACACGCGCGTATACACATGAAATATATATACATACAATATACACATATATACACGTATATACACGCGTATATACGGTGTATATATACCCATATATATGTATGTATATATGCATATATATACATACATATATACATATATAGGTTTACATAGATATACTCGTATATATGCATGCATACACAGTATACACCACTGTATATACATGTATATACCGTGTATACATGTGTGTACACGCGTATATACATGTATGTGATCATATATATGCATACATAATGTGTGCATATATATGGTCACACACATGTATATACGCACGTACACACATGTATATACGGTATATACATGTATATACAGTGGTGTATACTGTGTATACATGTAAATACACATGTATATACGCACGTACACACATGTATATACGGTATATACATGTATTTACAGTAGTGTATACTGCGTATACATGTATATATTATACGAGTATATCTATGTAAACCTATATATATATATGTATGTATATATGCATGTATATATGTATATATGTATATGTATATATGTATATGCATATATACATACATATATATGGATATATATATGCACCTGTATATACGGGTGTATATATATATATATCCATAACTACAAATTTTTATGTATACATTTATTATCGCAAGAGCATTCTAATTTAAAATGTGAGACACACATGGTATTGAAGACAAAAAATGTGATGGCAAAAATGAAAACGACATCAATGAAAACGATATCGACCCGAGTGATGATCAGATATTCAAAGACAAAGAACATGATGTATAGGAAGAAAAACAAGGGTGGGTGCTCCGCTTAAGAGAGTTCAATTCCAACTCATTTCAACTCAAGAAGCAGGTATTTTGCTTAACTTTTCACTAAAGTTTTGGCCGAACTTTAACCAAAAGCTTAACTTATTACTAAACTTTTTGACCAAAGTTTGAACAAAAAAAGGTATTCAACAAGTAGTGCTGTTGTGAATTTGTCTACTTTTACGCCAAAAGGTGTCCCTAAAAACGGTTAAAAATGATGATAGACGAGTAGTTAAAATTTAACATAGAGCGCACACCCTTGTTCAAAAAGAAACGCACATGAGCCGGAGAAGGAATCAATGTGGAGTGTTAACCTCGTCCTCAGTCTAACTCGTCGTCGTCCTCAATCGAAGTCGTCGTTGTCGTCGTCATCGTTATAACGGCGGGAGGATCGCCGTGTGTGGCAGCCGTGAACCAATTTCACGTTCTGGAAAAATTTAATTATTTTTGAATTATTTCGAGAGGAGAAAGAGAGGAGGGAAACGCACCGGCGCGTTAACCAGACGCGCGTTAGAGTCGAGGACATATTTTCTGATGTCCCTTCTAAATAGATAAATTTGATTAATCTCTCTCATAAACAGATGAGAAGAAGCGAGTATCAGGCAACCTACAGCGCACGTTGGAGCGCTACTTTTATCAGTCTCCTCCAGCGCCTCATGGCTTTTCTACGTTCGACAAGCTGTGTGCGCCTCTCCTCATCTGTCTCGCCCAATGCGGTCCAATATCTGAACTTTAAGAAATTAGCCAGTGGTTGGTCAGTAAAGTAATATAGTAAAGTAGTATTTATATAGCAATCGAAACCAACGGGGTGGGGTGGGCCTTCAACATATTGGGCGAGGGACAACTGTGGTGCTCCCAGCCGTATGCCGTCTGGCAAATTCCTGCAAAAGGAGGGTCAAGAGTTGAAGTTGGAGGCAGAACTAAACAGTATGGAGCTACCTATGAGGGGTTCCACAATCTGCTCAGGAAGATCCAGCAGTGGCGCCTTTACAGAGCCCTGAATCAACTGCGGGGGATCACAGGCCTAGAAAAATATGGTCCTACAGGAAGCTATTGAGAAGGTTATGGTTTATCATGCATGTAGAGGGAGAACCTCCTCGACTGCTCCTTCGTGCTCGGCACCTCGTCGACTACCAGCCTCTCGAATGGGTTCGCCTTCGCCTTCCTGTCTACTACTACTTGCTCGTCTGAGGGGAGTCGCGGGCGGAAGCGGCGGGGCTTCAGCTGAAGAATTCCGACTCTTCATTCTTCAAGTTTCACTTAGAATTTTAAAGGAAATTAAATCGCGATATCGCTACTACCCTGTAAATCCGCAAGCGTTTTCCTCTTCCTTCTCCGTGGGGAGCGGCGGAATGGGATACGGATGCGACATCGAAACTATCCGAAACTAACAACACTAGCAAGAAAAAATTGAGGTTTAAAGACTTGCGCTACTTGGTAATATACAGTCTGAGGTAGTAGGACAGAACCCCTGACACCACCGGCATCGCTTCTCGCACAAATTATCAATTTTTATCAATTTTTTTGCTAAAGCAAAGCAACACGAGATCGAAGTGCGAAGCCCTTCTCCATTTAAGCCGACAGCATCAGCAATTCATCAGGGTTGTCCGTTTCCGTTTCGCCTTCTGCAGTGTCGTCATCTCCTTCGTCTTCCTCCTCGTCCTCCTCCTCTGTGCTATCAACGATGCTTTCGACGTCGTCCTAATAACAAATAACCTACATTAACCTGCATTATTGCTTCACGATTTTCCGTTTCTCATTACAACTGAACCTCTTACGTTCCTCACATTCCTCGATGCCGAGTTGTTCCCTTCGAGGATAGAAGCTTGAGAAGTCTTCTGCCTCTTAGAAGCTGAAGCCTTCATAGTTGCGTAACGCTGAATCAACTGCGGTGGATCACAGGCCTAGAAAGATATGGTCTCAGGAAGCTACTGAGAAGGTTATGGTTTATCATGCATGTAGAGGGAGAAGACGAGGGGACACTACTAACCGTCCTCAGATACTTTCGAAAGAAGTCCACGCAGGAGACGATGTGGTCATCTTGCTTGATGCGGCCGTTGCGAACCCAGAGCTCGAGTACTTTGTTCAGGTCACAGCTCTATAAACCACACTGTGGTGTTGTGTTCTTAAACTGGAGAAGGAAGAAACATCTCTTTACATCGACGCTACCGACCTTAAAGCAGGCATTAGGTATGTCCTCCATTTCGGAAACGTCCAGCTGCGGAACCCGCCAAACTTGCGCGACAGCGAGGAAGGTTGACTCGGGCAGTGTGAGCTCCTTCGACTTCGTTGCAGTGTAGTCGGCCTGCTGTTGTTCCAGTCGCTGCATGCCCGCTAGGAAGGAGTCCAGCTCCAGAAATCCCCTAAAATGCTCTTAGCGGCCGATGACTAGAGGCTTTAGCTTTAGTTGCTTGCTCTTGTTGTTGTTGCTATCTGTTTGTTGTTGTTGCTTTCTGTTTGTTGTTGTTGCTTTCTATTTTTTCTTGCTTCTATGTGTTGCATTTCGTTCAGTTGCTAACGTCTTCCTGTTCTTGTTGTCTCTTGTTGTTCATGTTGTTTGAATTAAATTTTAAATTTGTTAAGGTTAAGGTTATTGAGTGTTATTGTTAGTGTATGATGCACATGGCAAAAAAAAATGAAAAATCATGCATGCAATAACGATGAAATCGCAAATTGAAATCGAGAAATCGTAGTAAAATGAAATCGAAAACAAATCAAACGTTCATGCCTTATCGACAACGCTTATTCAATAATTTAATGCTTAAATACTTAACTTAAGCCTATGAGTTTTTCTTTTTTCTTCTTACTTATACTTGAGACTTCTTAGCAATAGTCACTGCTCTCTCTCTCACTCATCCCACTCACACACTCAGCATCCCACCCACACACTCAGACAACCACCAGTTCACGAAAAAATCCTAGAAAAATCAGAGCTTTCCCTAGTTTGCTGAACTTAACTTCTTTTCGATAACGCTTAAAATTCCGTTTTTGACGTTTAGACTTCACTTAATTCGTTTTCGACTTAGTTTAACGACTAACGACACTCACTTCACCACTCACTTTCATTCTCACTACGTACGTTTCCATTTTCACTACGTAACCAATTCACAACAAAGTTACCATTCTCCCTAGTCAGTATAGTTGTGGTTATTCGACTTTCGAAAAATTATTCGAACAATTTATTTTACTGTATTATTCGAATTCGAAACTTCCTGGTCTTCCAATATTCAATTTCAAACAGAAATCGAAAATTAGGAAAGTTTGAGTATTCGAATACCAGCAATTATTTGCGTAATTTGATCGAATAATTATTCGAATAGTCGAATAGGCACAACTATATAGTGAGCTTAATTTCCTTAATTCGCCAAATCAGATCCGGTGCAAATTGGCTCGCGGGGAGGGGGCTTAGAGGGGGCTTATGTTACAAATCTCTTGTAAATCATCAGTGATCATCTCTCTTCAAGGTATATATGAATGTCTCTTCTCACATCAAAAATGGTTGAGAACGTTCATGAAGTTCATGAAGGAGTTAGAATTCTCTTCTCACCAGTATTCAGTTTCATTTTCAATACAACAACGGGCTTTCTGGCACGACGACCCCGTCCCCCGAGCCAATTCACGCCATCACTTTGCTCGGCCCGCATGTCATTCTCGCTTAGATCCTGATCGATACCGATGGCTAGGCCCTAGGCGAGAATGACATGCGAGCCGAAACACCAAATCAAACAGTCGATAGGCCAGCAGCCTTCGGTATGTTCAGTATGTAATACCCTACCTAGGAATTATCTCAATAGTTCAGTATTTTCCAAAAGCGTCCAACAGGACAGAAAGCTCACCGTGCGTCTTCGAACTCGATGAATGCGTAGAGTGGTCCACGTCCGCCCTTGATGTCGACGAAACGAATCTTTCCGTACTTCGCGAACACATCTTCAATGTCCTTCTCGCGAGTATCTGGAGGCAGATTGCCAACGTAGATTCGTGTCTCGTCGCGTCCCATGTCTAAATCGAAGAGATCTCACTAAATCAGCACCAGACAATGTATTTCCACACACGAGAAACAAGGACGACCGGCTAAGGAACACACAACCGCAAGCCATCGGAGCAGATTAGCGAAGACGGCGTTAAATCGGAGGAGATAAGACTGCATTCACATTCGCTGTATGTAGCTACCCGCCACGGCTGTCCGCCGCGGCAGGCCATGAATGACCCCCCCCCCCCCCCCCGACCCTATTTGCGCCGTGAGAGCACGCGAAAGAAAGCTTATTAGCTCAGCTAAGGGCCAGTCAACACTGGATAATCGATATTCAGCAAAGCTCGACGTTATCCAAAACCCTTCCCTCATCCATTTCATAGGGCCAGCAGGGATGTACTTTATACTGTGTTTCTCGTTTCTACCATAATTCAAATGAGAATATCACGTAGAACCCTGCCCCCCCCCCCCTCCCCCACTTGCACCAAGACAAGACACTGTCTCAGGAAACAGATAATGAACAAAGCCTTCAAGCAATACAAAACTGACAAACGCTCCGACGGCCGCCGAAAACTGCATTTGTTCCCGAGAGAAATTGTGAAGCGGTAGAACATACTGGACAAACGGCATGGATCAGAAGTGCGATAGACACCAAAGCCTCCCAAATATACAACGCTAAACGTTGCTAAACGTCGGAGATGGAACGGCGTTGAATAAACCCAAATTCGGAAGCACGTAAAACACAGATCTGTAATCGAAAAGCGGAGATAAGACTACATTCACATTCGCTCCATGTTCACTCCCCCCCCCCCCCCCCCCCGACCCTATTTGCGCATGAACAACAAACAAACAACTGATGGAAAATCGCGACGTTTTGCTCCGCGTCAGCGCCCAATTCGATAGAACAATCTAGATGAGGGGTTCAGGATGGAGTGAAGAATCAGACGAATCTGACGAACCACTGAGTGAAGAATCAGACGAATCTGACGAACCACTGGCGAATGAGACGACAACACGCCAACAGAAGCGAGTTGGAATGATGATGGAGAGCCCAGAATGAGACGTGGAGCCGGCGGGATCGAACGTGTCCGAACGCGGCAACGGCGTCGGACGACGTTTTCCGACCGCCGCGCGAGCCGCCCGCATCGGACGGAAATCGACGCCGGGTCAGCTCATAATCGATCGCTTCCCTTCCAGGCTAGCCTAAAACTTTTTAAACCAAAGCAAAGTCGGCGCAAAGCGCCTCGAAGGAGATCACCCTGTACTCTATGGATATTCGCCTTGGTAATAGGGCACATGTGTGTCTAATTACATCAGAAATGGCCTAGCTCAGTTCAACATAGGGGTGAATTACACCAGTGCCGCGTAAAATTTTAATTTCCTATTACCCAAAGACGTTGTATAAGGCGGCGCAAATAGGGTCGGGGGGGGGGGGTCACCTCCTAAAAAATGTCACCAACACAAAAACAAAGCGTCAAAACACGCTGATAGTAAAGAATAGGTAGGCGCAAATAGGGTCCGGGGGGGTCAACATGGCCTGCCGCGGCGGACAGCCGCGGCGGGTAGCTACATACAGCGAATGTAAATACGGTCTTATCTCCTTGTTTCGATTACATATCCGTGTTTTATGTGCTTACGAATTGGGCAAGGGAGGGAACTCCAGGATGTAGGCAATTCTAGCACGGTTGCGCCACTCAAGCCACACCCTGGAGTCCCTTCCCTGCCCAAATTCGCTGACGCTGAGGAGAGCACAGAACAGAGCTGTACCATTGTTTGTACCTATTCTTTACTATCAGTGTGTCGTCGTTTCTTTTGTCGTGTTGGTGACATTTTTTAAGAGGTGACCCCCCCCCCCGAACCTATTTGCGCCAGGGGGGTCACCTTATAAAAAGTGTCACTAACACGACAAAAGAAACGATGACACACTGATATTAAATAAAACAAACAAACAATGACAAACAACATCATCAACTTATATACGTTCACAACGCCGAAACATAAACCGCAATAAAGTCTGGACCCACAATCTTGGCTACGCTGAAGAAACCGCTAGTCTATTACGACGTCAACGATGCCAGGATTCAATACGACCTCAACGATGCCACGATTCATCCAGAGTTGGACGTGGAACACATCAACTTGTATATGTTCACATGACGGCATGAGCAAACGGCATGCAGTGTGACTACGGCATGCACACGCCATCCCACGCCGCTATTCACTGCGCCCGGATAGCAACACTGCGTTACTGCTGCGTTGCTACCCTCAAATTTTTCCTTTCCGCGCGAGCGGCGCGAGCGGTCGCATCGGAGCACGCTAAACGCTTCCGCCCGAATAGCAACAGAGCAGCAACAATTTCCAACGGAGTAGCAACTGTGTTGCTGTTACCACCCCAATAGCAACTGCAGTTGCAAATGGCAACTGCAGTTGCTAAACCGTTGGGGGGGCTGAAAATGGTTCGGCCCGTGGCGACCCAGTGTCCGAGTTAGCGTGAATGTTAGTTGATTTCTTGGTTGTTATTTAGAAAATGAATTTTAAGAAAATAAATTTTTGTCAAGGGCGGCCATGTAGACGATATAGTGGCTACCGTCTCTGTAAGCCACCCCTACATGGGTTGGAATTTTGGCCGTTTTCCCAGCTGCATTCTTGGTATATGGTTGTTGGGCATAATGTAAACTATTGGTAAAGGTTTGTGAACCCTCACTCATATCTCAGGTAGAAGCATGACAGTCTGCTTCAGTTTTGACGGAGTCGAATGCCTTCTTTGATCGATGAACTCCTTAAGATCTTCCTTTATCGCCCCTCTACATAGCTTCGCAAGCTCGGATGTCAGTTGATAGTCGCCTGATGCTCGTGCTGCTCCACGCTGGCGTATAAGCTCGAGAGTTTCCGGAGACAGACGTCTCTTGGTGGTCTTCAAGCTCTCGGCTTCCTTAGCACTATCATGGAGAT
Organism: Heligmosomoides polygyrus polygyrus; assembly: GCA_947396885.1. Taxonomy (NCBI): domain Eukaryota; kingdom Metazoa; phylum Nematoda; class Chromadorea; order Rhabditida; family Heligmosomidae; genus Heligmosomoides; species Heligmosomoides polygyrus. The sequence continues at coordinate 48,908,466 of OX377201.1, forward strand.
GGTGCACTAAGCGGTCGTATTCCTCATCGACGTTGTCCATGACGGCATCTTCCCAAAGACCGGCGAGAGAGGTGTAGAGGTCCCAGTTGATGGTCGTTGTGGGACTCCTCTTCTTGAACTTTGCGGTCTTCCCTCCTTGACGCGAAAAGCGAAAACTCGCGCGAAGGAGGGGTGGTCCAAAACCTGCGTAGAACTTGGGAGCAACGGAGGTGTCAGTCAGGCAATACTTGCGGTTGAAGATGATGTAGTCGATCTCGCTGTGGAACTGGCCACCGAGGATTCCCGACTCCATCGTAGGGCAGGGAGCTTCTGGAACTGCGAGTTTCCATGGGTGGTCTTGGTCGACATGATGAACTCAGACAGTCTTTCGCCTTACTCGTTCCACTCCAAATCGTTGGTTCTGATGTGCAGTTCTTCTGTCGACCTTCATGGCCCGATCTTGGCGTTGAATTTTTAATTTTCGATCACCTTGTTGAGGTTTGGTCTTCCTTTCAGAACTTCTCCAACTCCAAGTAAACGACTTCGATGGTACACTCCCGCGTCGTGCCGACGAAGGGTCATGGCGACAATGCTGCGCGGGTAACTACGGACTGCGTTATACTATGGTTACTATTGTACTTATGGTACCCCAGTTAATCTTGTTCAAAATAGGTCTACTAGGGGTAGTCAGTCATGGGAAATACGAATATCATAGTCGTTCTCTGCGGGAATACCTTATAAGCCCGTTATATTAAATTAGAATTGCCCAAGGCCTTGAGAAATAGCGCGCGCTGGTAAGAGACGCAGAGATTCCGGTTCCTATCAATGCACACTCTTTCGCCGTCTCCAGCCTGCAGCAAAGGTTAGCCAGGGCATCAGCCTCGAAATCTCGAAAAGCCTTGAAAGCTCTGTTCTCTCCTCCGCGACAGCGAAGGAGAGCACAGAATCGGGCAGAGGAAGGGACCCCGGGGTGTGGGCCCACTAGCATACCCGTGCTAAAATTGTCTTCAACCTGGAGTTCCCTCCCTTGCCAAAATGCAAAAGCAAATAAGATGCGGATTTGTAATCGAACCGAGGATATAAGACTGCTTTATATTTGCATTCGCTGTGTGTTTGCGTTCACATTCGCCCCCCCCCCCCCCCCTTCCCCTACGGGAGACTGTCGCGAATGCGTGCTGGTAGGAGGCGGAGTCTCTGCGTCTCTTATCAGCTCACGCTGTTTCGCATGGTTGTAGGCAATTCGAACTTAATGTAACGGGCTTATGAGGCATTTCCGCAAAAAACGACTATGATATTCGTCCTTCCCATTGCAGGTTACCCCTAGTAGACCTATTTTGAACAAGATTAAGTGGGGTACCATAAGTACAATAGTACCATTCTATGTTATACTTCGACGCGTCGCCGATGTATAAAAATCAACAAAATCAAAAAGCATATAACATATGCCTTACTGTTCCCAGTGGAAGGGGACGCGACAGGGCGCACCTTATCGCCAAAGCTGTTCGCCGCTGTAGTGAATTATGAAGTTACTCGACCAAGACGAGAAGTGCATAGGAGAGGATGAGAGGATGAATGTTCCTATCGAATCGCCGTTTTGCTGATGAAGTCGTGCTCTTTTGAGAAGAGGCAGTGCTTGCTGAGCTAAACGAGACGGGGAAAATGGCAAGACTACGAATCAATCGGAGCAAGACACAGTTGATGAAGAATGCACACTGTGAGAGAAAAGATATTTAATGGAAGGTTTCCAGTTCACAGAAATGTCGTCCTACGTGTACGTCCGATGTATAAGAGCAATATGAAAGACGAGCTAGATAGGATGCAAAGTGCAGCATGGGCCGTATTCGGATCTCGCAAGGAGGCTACAGATCATCTGACGAACCCTGATTTCCAAGCAGGCCTATTCGACTCGACTGCTCCCCCTGTGCTCTGTTACGCGGAGAAGACCTGGGTCGACACTGCTGTCGCACGGCTGATCCCACTTGGGCGTCGGTTCAGGCGTGCACACAATGCTCCGGTTGTCAAATTTTTACGAAAATTTCAACAAATTTTTAAATAAATTTCCGATAAATCGTTAAATTTTGTTAAAAATACAATTATCTGCGAACAATATTTGTTATTCCAAATGAGAAGCATCAGGTAAAACTTTTCATGTTCCTACTTCAACAGCTCTACAACTAAAGTTCAATGAAAGCTGTGTGACAACTACACAACATAGGCAGTTCACTACCAACAAAGAGTGGACAGCAAAGTGAGCCGGCTTTCAGCAATAATTTATCTTGGAGTGTGAAAGAAGAACAGGTGCGAAATTATCAGTCAAGGGGACTGTACTTCGTGGGCCGGTGCCTGCACCGCCCCCCAAAGGCATCTTAAAATGCAGGTTAGGCCTGGGAGCTCTGGGGTTCCTCTTATCCCTGGTTCTGTGCGAAACCGTTTTGAGCGACTGTTCTATGAACACGTACTGTCTCGATGTGGGTTCCTCCGCCAAGTGCCGGAGCAACTAAGAAAAATAGCCCATAAGTAGAATGTGAACGTACAGGAAAAGCACCTTTCCAAAAAACGCTCCTATTAGCGGTTTTCGCAAATCATTTAAAATACGTCCAGTGGTCGAAAACGTTCTCTCCATCTCGACTGTTTCGGGTGGCAAGCAAAAGTGTCTTGGGACAAGCAGCTCCAAGTGCAGGTGAACAGATCTTACGAAGGGGTCAGGGCCGTATCTTACAAGGGAAGCTCATTAACTTTCCCCAAAGATTCTCAGCGAGACCTATAATGTTGTATGACATGAGACCAGGAGCACAGACGTGTTTTTTTTGTTTTTGCTACGGGCCACTGGGTGGTCCGAAAATGACGAAAAACTGTCGCAAGGCAACCCCTTGTGATTGCCGGGATGCCGTCCCGTGCGTGTGCGTGAGTGTCGAGTTGGCCGAGTGGGTAGTGTTGAGGACTCGTAAGCATAAGGTCGGGGGTATGGGTAAAGACCTATGCAAATTGCTGCAGTGGTTTTGCATCTTCTGCCGCTATCATGAAATCATATGAGTTTTTTTTCTTCATTTTCACACAATCGTGAGTCTCTCTTGCGCACTCCACGAATTAGTACATTTTACGGGGAGTGTGATTACACAGAAACTGCACCAACAGTTTCGATTGACTTCGTCTTCACGTTTACGTCGATCTCATCGGAAAATTATCGCGTCGGAAGACCATGTGGTGATCTGTGATCCAACATGGTTTTCGTGTGAGACGTAAGAAGCTTTCCTCCCTCTTACTTGTTAGTGGGTTTGTCGTGTTTGTGTTGACCCGTCTTCAACCAAGCCCTTCGCAATAAGGAAACATGCAGTAGCATGTAGTACATCAATTGTAAACACATTGGAGACGACAGTAGGTGCATATTGAGCGCAGACGCTTTGGAAGAAAATATCTGCGAAAACGAAGTGAATCGAAACTGTTGGTCGTTGTTTCTGCGCCCTCACACCTCCCCTCCCCGTAACACGTGTGCATGGAGTGTGCGGGAGAGTGGTTCACAATAGTGTGAAAATGAGAAAAACATTTCATGATAGTGGCAGAAGATGCAGATTCACTGCAACAATTTGCGTAGTCCTCGAAATCCCGACCTCGTGCTCGCGAGTCCTCAACACTACCCACTCGACCAACTCGGCACAGCTGGTGAACGGCATCCCGGCAATCACATGGAGCTGCCTTGCGGCAGTTTTTCGCCATTTTCGGGCCACCCAGTAGCCCTTAGTGAAAACAAAAAGCACTTCTGTGCTCCTCGTCTCATGCCCTACGACACCATATAGTTCCCGTTGAGAACATTTGGGAAGTTTATGGGCCACCTTGTTAGTGGCTTCGCTAACTTAGTTGGCGGTTCGGCGAAGAACTCTTTCAGCTAGTAAATGCACTTTTCTAGAACTTCAAATGCGTGACAGAAGGTACGAAAATTAATAACATAAGAAGACGGCTCGACTAGCGTTTAAGCTGCCATAGAGGAGGTTGTTCAATGGTCAAATTTGTGGAAGTTACCCTTACCTGCTGATAAAACGAATGTGCTCCACCTGAGACCCTCCAATCCCAGACACACGTATGGGTTCAAAGGAACTGCTCTGGAAAATGTTGATAGTATTAGCGACCTTGGATTTCTTCTTAACTCAAGGCTTAGTCTTGAGGAACACTGTAAGAACATTTCTAGCAAAGCCGCGCAAAGGCTGTTCCTCTTATTCAAGTCCCTCAGTTCTAGAGATCATTTTCTTCTCACTAAGGCATACAAAATTTATGTATTCGAGAATCATAAATTTATGTTAAATTTATGATTCTCGAATACGGTACGTGTGTATTCTATCCGCGAAAGAAGTCCAAAATTGACAGGCTAGAGAAAGTCCAGAATAGTTTCACCATGAACCTGCTCATTTGTGCACTTGGGTTCAGATACAGCAGCATTCCTCGCGGATTTATAAGAAACAATATGTTAAATCTAGATGGTCTCCAGCTTAGAAGGAAGAAGAACGATCTCATTATGATGTATAAAATAATGCAAAAGTAGGGCTAGATCCTCACAAATTCTTCACTTTTACATGTTCGCGTACGCAGGAACTAGGCGAAAATTGGTCTTTAAGCAACCACGAACAACACTTAGGCGTCATTTTTTCGCCTTCACAGCGGGATCGTGTGCTCCAGATTGAGCAAAAAGGTGCAAGTTCCTAGTAGTTTAACAAAATTCAAAAAACTTCCACCCCTGCACCTGAAATAACGACATCTAGTTGTTGCCGACCGTTTCTGTTCGTCCTCTTAACCACTGTGTTGGTTAACGCGCTTTCAGACTTGGCCTGATTATGGTCTATGGTTTTACGCTGATTGTTTTTCAACGTTTTGTTGTCGTCTTTCTTTCCACATGTAGTATCACACGAGATAAGTCAATCAATCAATCAACATAAAGTTAAAGGAAGAACGGTTTCCGCGCTGTGCCTGGATGTCCGGGTGCAAACCCCTATGTCAAGCAGGCAGATTGGCGCTGGTTCCTCTTCCATTTACGGCTGTGCCAGACCGTATTGTTTTTGCTTAATGTTGCTGAGTTCAGTAGTTTTTTTCAGGAGCAGTCTTAATTAGGACGGTGGGGCCTGCAAATTTAGTGAAAATTAATAAGAAAAGTGATAAACTTAACGAGAAGAAAGTTCGTCGAAATATCCTCTAAATAGCTTAACATCTCGGTTAAGTTGTTATTCCAGATGTCATCGAAAAATGGCGTTAATTCGCGTAATTCCTTCAATCGTTAACCGTTGAATGTGCACCCTGCTTCGGTTGGATGATGATGACGAGACAACGAACCGAGTGGAAGCGATGTTGTGGTTCGCACGACCAGTAAAGGTGGACCATCTAAGTATCTATGCAAGTAAATTAGTTAGTCAGTTGCGCTTGGACGGAAACGCGTTTTGAAAGGTTTTGACATATGAAGCTGAACAGCATCAGCAAATGTAATTAATTAAAACGGCCTGAATTAGATTAGTCTGAATTGATATATTTTTAGTTTTTCGAGTAAGCATTTCTTCGTTTCCTGCAGCGACTAATCTAACCTAACTAAATCTAACCAATCCTAAGGTCAGTAAACGTACCCTCTCCAGACCAGAGGATGAAGTGTATCCAAGAAACCTCTCCTACGAGTCGTTAAACAAGATTTTCTTCCATCGATGACGCCTCTCCGTCACCGTTATGCCCACGTTTGCCAGACGCAACATCTGAGCTGATTCACTTAAAAGAGAAACTGCTGGGGCAAACACCCGTAAGGATGTATTTGGAGGTTTCCGTCTTGGGTCTGTTGCATGCGTTCGCATTAGCAGTACTGAATGGCGTTCCTTCCAGCTACTACGGTAGGAGAACGGTTCCGGCAGACTTCTTACTCACTGCGTGTTCTGTGCTTCAGAAACGAGAGCGCTGGCATCTGTCATATCCCGCTTCCCGAACATCCCCGACGGCCAGGCCATGATCTGCGGCGGCGTCGTCATCGCACCCAATACCGTGCTCACAGCAGCTCACTGTGTCTACGACGGCAACACCTTGTGGGTATCCGCTGATGTCTGGCCTTCCGTCCTCCGAGCTGCCTTCTTTCACGCTTACGAGAAGTTGCATCTCTTCTTGTTGAATATTGGGACGCGGAAGATGCGTGGCACGTTTAGCTACAATAAGCCTTTGTGGGGGTACAAAGCTGAATAGTTCAGGGTGACGGCAAAATCGCAGTTTAATGTTTTACAACTGCTTAGTCGAGGTCTTAGAATTCAACTGTTTTATTGACATTTGAAATTTCAGATAACAGAGTGGCATGTGTCGTTGAGATGTAGCGCTCGCTTTCGAAGAAATCTGAACTGTTGTGAGGTCTCCTGCTGTGTTTCACGATCTCAGCGTTCTGCCGTTAAGCATGTTGTTAGTAAGCGCAGCGTGTAAGGAGAATAAGCCTGCAAATTTTCCTGCGAATGCATATTTTCATTTATATGCGCCTAAACCTGGAATTTGGGATCAGTGCGAGAAATGGCTTCTGAGGAGGGTCGAGGTTTCAGAAGTGAATACCTCGCATCTTTCTCGGAGCATTGACAGAAAGACGTCTCTAATTCACTGCACCTCCAGTTCCATCTTTTGGCCTATATTCAAACACATGATTCCGACTATTTATAATATTGTCTTTTTGAGATATTACGGTGTCCAGAAAGTATCTGTAGAAAATTTCGCAATACTCCACATTTTTTCAAGAACGTTCTGAAGTTTTCGACATAAGGGCTATATAACGACATTATCCTCTGTAGTATCTGCATAACATATCCAGCTCCCTCTTCCTTGCCTATTTCAATGTAAAATGGCCGAACTGTCTACCCATGTCTACCCGTCTGGACGTATGCACTCAGCTGCTCTCCCGAAGTCGTACCCTCAACTGCCTCGACACCATTGTCACTGAAGATGAAAAATGGGTCCTCTACGTCAACCACGCTCGTAAACGTGCATGGTGCCACCGCGATGAAGCGCCGAAATCATTCGTGAAAGGTGAAATTCCTGCGAGGAAAGCCATGCTGGGGGTCTGGTGAGGAGTTTATGGGATCTACCATCTCGAGCTGCTGCCTGACAGCACGACTGTCATTGCCGAGGTCTACGCTACCCAACTGCAGAGACTTGCCGACAAGATGTGCAAGGAACAGCCCAGGCTCGACGAAGTTCGTTTCTGCACGATAACGCGCTCCCACACATCGCGAAGACGACTTCTCCGAGATTTCTGGAAGTCGGATGGGAAGTTCTGCCGCACCCACCGTACAGCCAAGATCTGGTCCCAGGTGACTACCACCTTTCTCGATCACTTCAGCATCATCTGGAGGGAAAAAGTTTTGAAGATCGTGACCACCTAGAGAATAAACTCCGAGCTTTTTCGCCTCCAGGTCGCCGAATTTCTATGACAGAGCATTTCGAAGTCCTGCGGAACGTTGGCGGAGGGTAGTCGACGTTGATGAGAATTATTGAGTTGATTAATAAAATGTTGATAAAAAATTGTGTTATTTTGAAAAAAATTGTCGTATTTTTGCAGATACTTTCTGGATACCCTAATATGTCGCTGCAACTTTTTTCGGAGCCAGGTACAAAGAGGTAATTCCCTATCATTTGTTTCAGTCATTCTGAAGGGGCGTCCGGCGTATGGTCTAGAAAACCGTAAATTCTTCAGAGCTTGATAGGAATGAATACCAACGATCTCCAACTCCAAGTGCAACGCATCTATTCAACGTTGCTTCCTCTGTACTCTGGCCAACTCCAGGTTCAGGCCACTCTTACAGACGGTGTCGCCGTCTGCGCGAAGGGCGTGCTTGAACCATCGTAGACGAGCTTTAAATTATGGCGACACCAAACCTATGTCGTATGGTGTCGTTGCGATCGCGATCCAAGTTCGCTACTCCGGTTTCCAGTGTAGTGCCTTCGTTTCCATTACATTGAGATCGCTCTCAATTCCTCTCGTCCCACTTGTTATTGATGCCGAAGAATTGCCGCGTCTCCCGCAAATGAACGATACCGTATGGTTTCACAAAGAGGAGATTATTGAGGTGCTATCTAAGTGTCCAAATTCATCCTCAGTATCTCCAGATTTTATTTCATTAAGGTTTATAAAAAACATCGTGCATGAATTAGCTTATCCTTTGGAACACATATTCAATTTGAGTTACACTAGAGCAGAAGTTCCTGTTGGACGGAAACACGCGTTTGTCCCCTCGATTTCCAAGAAGACTCCACTTAGCCATCCCAGGAACTACCGGCCCATAAGCATCACCTCAATTTTTGCTAGAAGCTTTGAGAAGATACTGAAGAAACATATCTTGACGCATCTTGATACCAATAAAATTATTCCAGAAAATCAGTTTGGGTTTTTAAGAGGTAGATCCGTAGAAACAAACGTTCTCATTTCCTTGAATGACTGGACCAGGTCAATTGAAGACAAAAAACGCACAATGTAGTGTAATTTGATTGCTCAAAAGCATTCGACAAAGTCCCTTTGAAAAAATTGGTGCTCAAAGTGGAAGCAGTGGGTATACATCCCTTGGTCATAAATTGGAATCGGCAGTTCTTATCCGAAAGAACATATCAAGTTAAAATCAAGAGTCAATACTCCCAGGTATTTCATGCATTTAGCGGCGTCCCTCAAGGTGGAGTCCTGTCACTGTTCTTGTTGTATTCCATCGACTTTCCAAGTCACTTCAATAGTTAGGGGTTAAATGCAAAATGTATGCTGACGATGTAAAAATTTACAAAAGAATTGAGAACGATAGAGATGTCCAATTAATCAAGTATGCTATTGATTTTCTCGGGCAGAGAAATGGGAATTACCACTTTCTATAGAGAAGATACGTTTCCTGGTCATCGGACCGAAAAGCCAAGTTTAACATCCAGAACATGTGATTAATGGTCAGCTTCTGAAAAAGATTGATGAGGTTCGAGACCTCGGTTACACTATAACGAGTGACCTTTCCTTTTCTAGGCATTGGAGATGTTGGTGAGGGAGGCCAGTAATGGTTTACATAATATCTTGAGGGTCTTAAAATCGAATGTCCCGAGGTGTACATAAGGGCCTTTAAAACCTACGTACGTCCTATACTGGAAACTGGCACAACTGCCTTCAATCCAGCTAAGAAGAAGGATATTGACCTTTTAGAAAGTGTACAAAATAGCTTCACCAGAAAGCTTATGATGCGGTGTTCCTGGAAGGATTACTGTTCACTTTCATGCGGACATCAACGGGCTCTTTATTTTCGTCTTTTATCACTAAAGATCATGCGAAAAATAGCGGATCTTATTATGCTGCGCAAAATTCTAGCTAAAAGCTAGCTATCAATCCAGCAGATTTATCGATGGTGAACTGACACGTTCTGTAACAGAAAAGGTCATTCTTCGGCTCCCGATTGCAAGATCACGAATCAGATCAGGTTTCCCAACTTATCGGATTCTCAGGGACTTCAATTTACTACTTGGTAAGTACGAAGACCTGACGAGCTTGTCTGCTCAAGCCTGTAGAAGTTACGCCAAATATAGTATGCTCTAATGGTTTTACTGTGTTTTTTCTTTCGCTTGCATTTAACCAAGGATTTGTGGTTACTATGCATTTGTTCTTTAAGTGATCCTTTTGTTCATATCTTTACGCTAGACAATCGTATACGCCTATAAATCTTCTTCTTCTTCTCCTGAGCGTTTAGACCCGCGCAGTCCCAGGGTCCGCTGTTCTTGTGATCCATCGCCATCTCATCCTATCAAGGGCGTCCTCTGGCGCAGCGCTGATTTCGGCGAGACCACATTCTTAATGACGTCCTTCTACCTTTTCCTTGGGGCTCCTCTCGGACGTTTCCCGAGTGCCTCGAAATTTAGGGCCAACTTCGTGGGATGATCCTCTGGTCTTCTGAGGATGTGTCCGTACCACCTTAGGCGCTGTTCCCCCATCTTCAGCTGGATCGGGGCTGTCTCCACCACTGCTCTAACATCCTTGTTTCGCACCCTGTCCCGACCGGTCCATCCACATGCCCATCTGAGCATCCTCATTTTCGCAGCGTGCAGTTGCCGCTCCTGCGCTCTACCTAGGGCCCAGCACTCACAGCCGTAGAGGAGGACCGGTCTCAGTACTGTTCTATATAGTTTGCCTTTGAGTGTCCTGGAGCACCTACGATCGCAGAGGATTCCTGTGCACTCCCTCCATTTGAGCCATGCTGCACTTATCCGTCCCTTAACCGCCTGGTCCATCGCTTCCGAGGTAGCGGAATTGTTCCACCTTTTCGATCGTCTCCCTTTGACAGTCTAGGATCGGTTCGGTGCACTGCTCAGAGCTGATGAACTTCGTTTTCCTCACGTTCATCCGCAGGCCGTTGCCTGCGAGGGCTCCTTGCCACAACTCCACCTCCTCCTCCAGCTCTTCTCGGTTGTCGGCTACTAGGGCGATATCGTCCGCGTTGAGGATGCTCCTGAGAGGGCTGTCCTCAAGGTGGTTCACTATGCAATCAAGCGTCAGCACAAAGAGAAACGGACTCAGCGCCGACCCTTGATACATCCCCACTGTGATATCAATCTTCTTTGTCATCCCGTATGGAGTTCGTACCGCTGCTTTCGAGCCTTCGTAGATGACCTTTACTACCGAGATCAGACGTTCCGGGACACCCCTCCCTCGAAGGGAGTTTCAGAGCACGGCTCTGGGTAGCCTGTCGTAGGCTCTCTCCAAGTCCAGGAATGCTGGGTAGCAAGGCCTTCGTTTCTCTCGGCACTTCTCCATCACTTGGTGAGCGATAAAGATCGCGTTTGTGGTGGATCTCTCAGGCATGAAGCCCCACTGCTCTTGGGAGATGGCGGCCATCCCCCTCAGCCTCGAGTCAACCAGCCGTTCGTAGACCTTCATCGTGTGTGAGATCAGTTTTATGCCGCGGTAATTGGAGCACTCGGACGCGTCCGCCTTCTGCTTGAAGATGGGGACTATGACGCTGTCTCTCCAGTCATCTGGCATCTTACCCTCTATCGTGACATCGTGACTCATCTATGCCTATAAATTAATAAATAAAATGTACCACCTATTATGGGAACAGCAAAGTCGGAGCTCAATGCAACTGCGAAAAACTATGTGGTCCTTTTGCAATCCACTCAAAATGGTTTCACTTGGAAGCTAGTGAGATGTTTTCAATGAAGCATCGTATAATCCCGAGAGGCCTCAACAGAAGGGCTTTCTGGTCTTCGTTCATTGAAAAGTGGAAGAAATTGTGCCGGCATGATCATGATGTACAAAATTTTCACTGAAAAATGATCCATACACCCGTCTGGATTTCATCTACGAGGTACTGACGAGGCCTGCAAGAGGCAAGCTGAAGCATAGGGTCTCGTTTGCTAACTGCCGCATCGTACGTGGATCAGATTTTCTAGCTTAGAGGCTCTCAATGTGTTCAGTGTGTTACCTGGTGAGCACGTTGATGAAGGGGAACAGTCTGTTCGAACCTGTAGTTGTCCATGGTGCTGAAATTCAACGACGTCCTGCGGTGCGTTGCTGGCTGAGCGTTTCACGAGGTTGATGGTCTCATCTATTCATGTCATCCTTGCGTTTTGTGTTTGGTTTCTAAATTCGCCTACGATAGACTTGGACTGCGCTTAGAATAAGTTATTCAATGAATATCACTTTGGCAGATGGCGATGTCCATTCCTTCACGTGGTGCCACTGGAAACTGCTCGCCCCGCGAGCCAAGCTAACTGTGAACACGGACACCCGATTGCAGGCGACATGCTCTTGTGGCAGGCCGGCATACGAAGACCTATGTCACATCACACGGTGTATGACAGTTCAAGTTTCTCGAGGTAGTGCTGTGGCGTCCGCGGGAACCTACGCGCACTCGCAAAGCCCGGCGAGTGTGGAGAGTATGCGAGGTTTCCTGATGCGAAGAAGACATCGAGGGCAGGGATGGGCGAAAATCTTTAAAATTTCCCAGAAAACAGAAAACAGAAAATCGCTTTCATCCGAAAAAAGAAAACAGAAAATTTTGAAATTATCATTCGAGTCAGCTATCCTACCCGAATGTGCATTTTTCCAGTAGCAAATGCTTTCCTATGACTAGAAATGTTGTTGTAGACAAGCGGCTCTACTTGCTAGCGTTTACATAAATTCCTTATACTTTTAAATTCACTAAAATGAGCAAATTAGTAATTAGGTCTTACCTCAGAGATTCTATGCAGTCCTGATATTTTAATTATGCAGCTTTACTTACCAGCACCCTATTACTGCTATCGCCCTAACTGTTACATCAGTGACCGCAATACTACAGATTATCTTAGCTATCACATTCAGGTTGACATAGGTGGTTCAGGAATCACTGTAGAGATCCGCAATTGAAGAATTATTGCAAATACGATGATTCACTAGATTAAATGTTCCATAAAAGAAAACTGGCAGTTTAAGATACTAAATGCGAAATGGCTCATTCGCCGCTGGGATTGTAGACTACTAATAGTTGCACCAGGGTTTATAATCCTATTTCGTCTCACTTTTGTACAGTAGTTTTCCACTATAGCAGTTTGGCCTCGGCTTGCTAAAAATCTCTGGAGTAACGAACCAATGTTCTTTTTAAAAACCAATGTGCAACAACGATTCTTATCAGAGCAGGAATGTAACATAGTCGCCGTTTCGTAGAGCAACATGAGATTTTGACTGGTAAAGCCATTGGAAAAGTCATGACAAATTTTTGGTGAAGGCGCTTCCTTAAATATGCCCGTGTAGACACCAAGGATTCATATGGGATGGCGCTCTCTCATGGTCAGTGGTTCTCCGCATGGTTAGTTTCATAGTTCCTCGACGGGAAGGGGATGACTAGGCTCAGGATCTGTGCTCCTCGCCAACGTTTTGCAAAACTCTGCTCCTGAGAAGAAAATGGTTGTTTCTAAGACAGCTCTCTTGGTGCGCGGAACTCAGCGTAAATCCTAGAACAGCGTAGTTGTAGAAATAGATGGGAAGAAGAGAGCGGTTTTTGGGAGCATTCAGAAGCGCTGAAAAAGTAGCGATGATGAAGAATGTTACGCTCTTTCTCTCCATCGTCCAAGCTGCACTATGCACGACTCGAAACCCTGGTTTCAACGAAAGTAGGATGAACATTGGATCAGCATCACACAACGAAAAATTGAGAGGATGATGCTCGCAGTAACACGACTCACGCATACGAGAGGGTTCCGAAGTTTCGAGCTCTACTCCATATAGCTTGAAAAAATTTCAGATGCGCTACCGCTGGGCTAAGTCGAACGAGAGATTTGATGCTATTCATGTCCTTCGAACGGCCAACTGAGCTACTCTGGCACGGGGCAGGGAACAGAGAAACTGTTGGCGCCAGCTCAAAATCCAATCAGCGGTAACCGGGAGGACTAGTGAAACATGAAATATGAAATAAAGTCCCGTATCGTAAGCAGAACCCGCGTGGCAACTCTGAATGCGGTTAAGTTGACGGGCAGCTCGTGCGAGTTGTTTGAAGCACTGGAGTGTAGAAGAGTTGATTTCTGTGCGGTGCAGGAGACGTGGTGGTCCTGCTGCACGGACATGAGACGTTGCTTTAAGGCCGTCCTGTGTGGAAGTCCCAAGACAACAGTGGTGTCGAAATAATCGTCTCCGAGCGATTTCGTGACTCGATTGTAAGCGTCGGACGCTTCTTTGACGATCGATTGATGAAGATCGTTATCGCCGCTAAGGAGCGACTCTACCACTTCTTCTCAGCGTATGCTCCGCAGAAATAATCGTCTCTGCTCCAATCAAGACAAGGATGAATTTTGGAGCTTGCTTGATGAGACGACAGCAGAAGTACCGTCAGATGCCATTGTGGTCGCTAATGAACTTAATGGGCACGTGGACGCGACGAAAGACGGGTACAGTTGTCATGGTGGATTCGCTTACGGGTCGCGTAGCGCAGATGGTGAGCGTATCCTTGAGTATCGCATAACCGTGTTTCGCAAATGCGACTCCCACCTCATCTCATATTATAGTGGGAGCTCCAAGTCTCAGATTGACTTTGTCCTTGTGAAGGATCGAGACCGATGGCTCGTCACAGACGCGAAGGTCGTGATGTATGAGACGGTCGTACCACAGCATCGACCGCTGATCTGCACCATAACCCCCCCCCAAGGCTGAAGCAGCTCGAGCGACGCGGTGCACAAAGAATCAAGTGGTGGCAAATAAGAGAGAAGAAGCGGCTGTGATTTCTCGCGTGGGGGTACCGACAGTCACGACTGTCGATGAAACTTGAAAGAAGGCGACCGACGCGATACGCCAAGCTTTAAAGTTGGAGTCGGCATCACTATGCCTGAATGACACAAAGTCGGAAAGCATGGACAGATGACGTGAAGGCAAAGGTTCGAGAGAAGAAGTGGCTCTACCACATGCTTCTCAATACAAGACAGCCGATAACTGGCGGAAGCACCAAGAAGAAGAAAACGGTAAAGAAGGCCGTGGCTGTTGCAAAAGCCGCTCATTATGGAGACGTTAACGGGAAGCTCGAGTCACGCAATGGTGAGCGGTATTTGTAACGACATGCTGAGTATCGCCATCGACAGACCGAGGACATTGAGAAGATGATCGGCATCAATGATGGGTACGACCCTCTTCTTATAGACCGCAAGAAGGCACTCAATAGTGCGACCATTTTGTGAAAATCTCGACGGTAGGATTTTCACATCCAGCCACCTCCTCAGCGGCTCCTACTCACTGCCCTGTTCAGAAGATCACAGTGAGGAGACACAAGCGGCCCTGATGAAGATGAGGCCAGGCAAAGCGACTGGGCCCAATGACCTGGCGGATGATCTGTGGAAATCAAAGTATTGGTCCCCGGCTGGCTGGTTGCCGAAGTTCTTTATCAGGTAGTAGCAGAGAAGAAAGCGCATGACTGTTGGCGCCAAACTACGACGATTTAGATCTGGAGGATGAAGGACAGTTCTGCAGGCTGCTCCAGTTACCGTCCAATTCGCTTGCTTTCGCGCAGCATGAAGATCTTTGAGCGTATTGTTGACAGACGAATTCGTGACGTCGTTCAGCTTTCCAGCAATCAGTGCGGCTTTGTGGTTGGCTGTGGCACTATTGATGCTATACACTTCGTCCGCCTCCTGATAGAGGAGAGCCACGAGAAACAGAAACGAGTGCATGTCGCCTTCCTCGATTAGGGGAAGGCCTTTGACCCCGTACCGCCTTAGGTTATATGGTACGCCCTTCGACAACATGGAGTTCCTGAAGAGCTCATAGAGTGGGTGCGAATTCTCCACTCTCGCCCAAAGAGTCGAGTTCAAGCTGCAGCTGGAACCTCGGTGGAGCTCCCCATCTCTGTCGGGGTACACCAGGGTTCTACGCTTTCCCCACTCCTGCTTGTCGTTGTCATGGAGATCATCACACACGAGATCTTCAGAAGCCCGTCCCTTGGACGTTGTTTTATGCTGATGGCGTAATGCTCGCTTGCGAAGACAAAGGTGAACTCGAGCGAGAGGTGCAAGCTTGGTGTGATCGCTTGGAGCGTTTTGGTATCAGATTGAAGACTTGAAGAAGACCGAGTATCTAACGACGGACGTTACCGAGTCCAGCTCCATCAAGTTTACCGACATCGAGCTCCCACGCACTTTGGTCTTTAAGAACCTAGGATCAGCAGTATCGACTGACAGCTGTCTGACGGTTGAAGTGAACTCACGCGTAATTGCAGCTTGTTCCAAGTGGTGCTTGTTGACTGACGTGATCTGCGACAGGAAGATACCAGAGCACCTGAAGTTGAAGATCTATAGAGCAGTCGTCCTGCCAGTAGCAATGTACGGCGTTGAGTGTTGGCCTTCGACTCAGGACGTTGAAGCGCTCCTCAGCGTCATGGAGACAAAGATGTTGCGCTGGACGGCTGGAGTTACGCGCATCCGAAACGATGTCATTCAGCAGAAGTTTGGTGTCGCACCGATAGCTGACAGGATGCGCGAAGCTCGCTTACGATGATACGGACACGTTCCGCGTGGAGAGGAAGACAACGTCCGCAATATAGGCCTTAACTTCAAGGGAATAGGAAAGCACCCTAGAGGACGTTCCAAGCAGCGCTGGTCTGATACGTTACATATGGACTTGATGGCTGCTGGTGTCCACCCTGATCTAGCGCTGGATCGAGAAAGGTAACGTCATGCCACCAAAATAGCGGACCCCGCTAAGAAGCGGGGCAGATGCTGAAGAAGAGGAACAATATCACTTCGGCAGTATCTTTTCAGGTTCCAAGACAGTGGCGAAGCTGACTGCGATAAGCAGTTGCTGCTTTCTTAACTTCCTCTTTAACTCGCCTCGTTTGATTCTAGTTCTCCCTCATCGCTCATCATGCTTCTATCTCAGAGGTGCGGTCTTCAGCGAGCACTTCAGTGAACGTTGTTCAGTGGCGACCCTCGGATGTGGCACGAACTTCGTGTCTGTGACGAGTCCGTGGTCGCCTATCAAGGACATAGTCACTCTATGTTTTGGTGGTTCCCGCTGTAAAACAAAATTTATTTATTTATTTATTTATTATATTTGCAGAAGGCAAATATTAAAAACAACGCTCAATACTACAAAGCCAAAACAAACACAACATACAATACAAAATATATACAAGGAGTTGGTAATCGGTATCACTTGTCGACTTGTCTCAAGAAATATTATATCTAAGTAAGGTATTGCTAGCAAACTGCTTAAACTGATTTACTGATAACACCCTTGATTCGTTTTTCATAATCTTGAGGTATGCACTTCCTGCTCTATATGAAAATGAGTTTGCATATAAACCTGTTTTTGGCTGGTTAACGTGATTTTGTGCAGAGCAACTCTAGTACGTGAGTTGGACAAAGTAAATAACTGTTTCGTAACTACTCCCTTGCTAGTGCACCTAGAGTGCACTACCTTATGAACCATGCAAACATCAACGACCTTACGTCGAGAAGCAAGGGAAGGAAGTAGAAGAAGCCTGTTTCTCACTACAGAGTCTGGAATTCGGTCTATTCCCAAGTGCCAGTACGTGCTAGGAGCTTTCGAGTGTAATTGTTCTGAACTTTCTCAATGCAGTAAACTTCTTTCATCTTATGTGGGTTGAAGACTGTGACACCAGATTCTACAATAGGTCTAACATAAGTTTTATATGTACGAAGTAGGATATCTTTAATTTGCTGCACAGTCCGTCCTTTAAAAGATGGCGATGTCCGTTCCTCCACGTGGTGCCACTGGAAACTGCCCGCTCTGCGAGCTAAGCCAAACACGGACATTCAATTGCAGGCGACAGGCGCTTGTGACAGGCCGGCCTACGAACACCCATGTCACATCATATGGTGCATGTCAGTTCACGTATATCGAGATAGTGCTACGGCGTCCGCGGGAGCCGACGCGCACTCGCAAAGCCCGGCGAGTGTGGAAAGTATGCGAGGGTCCCCGATGTGAGGACGGCATCGGGGGGCAACTGAGCTAGTCCGAAAGTCCCGTAACGTAAGCGGGACCCGCGTGGCAACGCTGAATGTGGGTACGTTGACGGGCCGCTCGTGCGAGTTGGTTGAAGCACTGGAGCGTAGAAGAGTTGATCTCTGTGCGGTACAGGAGAAGAGGTGGTCCTGCCGCAAGTCAAGGGACATAGGACGTGGCTTCAAGGCCGTTCTATGTGGAAGTCCCAGGACCACCAGTGGAGTTGGAGTCATCGTCTCCGAACGATTTCGTGACTCGATTGTAAGCGTCGAACGCTTTGATGGTCGATTGATGAAGGTCGTTGTCGCCACAAAGGAGCGACTCTATCACTTCTTCTCTGCGTATGCTCCACAGACTGGCTGCTCCGATCAAGCCAAGGATAGGTTTTGTAACCTGCTTGATGAGATGACAGCAGAGGTACCGTCGAAAGATGTCATCATAGTCGCTGGTGACCTTAATGGGCACGTAGGTGCTGCGAAAGACGGGTACAGCTGTCATGGTGGTTTCGGATACGGGTCTCGTAACCCCGATGGTGAGCGTATTCTTGAGTATGCGGAATCGCATAGCCTCACTATTGTGAACACCGTCTTCCGAAAACGCGACTCCCACCTCATCTCATATTATAGTGGGAGCTCCAAATCTCAGATAGACTTTGTGCTCGTGAAGGATCGTGACCTGAGTCTTGTCACAGACGCGAAGATCGTGCCGTATGAGACGGTCGCCCCACAGCACCGACCGCTGATCTGCACTTTGAAGATCGCCCCTCCGAGGCTGAAGCAGGTCGAGCGATGCGGTGCAGCAAGAATCAAGTGGTGGCGAATGAGAGAGAAGGAAGCAGCTGTGACTTCTCGCGTGCGGTTACCGACAGTCACGACTGTCGACGAAACTTGGAAGAAGGCGACCGACGCGATTCGTCAAGCTGCACAGTCGGAACTCGGCATTACGAAGCCTGGGCGACGGAAGGTCGACAAGCAGGCCTGGCTGTGGACAGATGACGTGAAAGCAAAAGTGCGAGAGAAGAAGTCGCTGTCGCTTTATCACGTGTTTCTCGGCGAAAAGACAGCCGATAACTGGCGGAAGTACCAAGAAGCGAAGAAAGCTGCAAAGAAGGCCGTGGCTGTTGCTAAAGCCACTCATTATGGAGATGTCAACGAGAACCTCGAGTCACGCGATGGTGAGCGGTATCTGTACCGACTTGCAAAGTTTCGCCAACGGCAGACCGAGGATATTGAGAAGTTCTTTGGCATCAATGATGAGAACGGCTATCTTCTTACAGACCGCAAGAAGGCATTGAAGCGATGGCGCGACTACTTTGAAGAAATCTCCTCGGTGGAATTTCCTCATCCAGCCATCCCTTCAACGGCTCCAACCCACGGCCCCGCTCAGAAGATCACCGTGGAGGAGATTGAAGCGGCTTTGAAGAAGGTGAGGCCAGGCAATAGAACTGGGCCCGACGACGTGGCGGCTGATTTATGGAAAGCCAAGTGCTGGTACCCTGCTGAGTGGTTGGCGAAGTTCTTTAATAAGGTTGTGGCGGAGAGGAAGGGGCCTGAGTGCTGGCGCCAAAGTACGACGATTCCGATTTGGAAGAAGGGCAGTCCTGCTGACTACTCCAATTACCGTCCGATTCGCTTGCTTTCGCACAGCATGAAGATCTTTGAGCGAATTGTCGATGGACGAATTCGGGACATCGTCCAGCTTTCCAGCAATCAGTGCGGCTTTGTGGTTGGCTGTGGCACTATTGATGCTATACACTTCGTCCGTCAACACAACGTACCTGAGGAACTTATAGAGTGGGTGCGGATGCTCTGCTCTTGCCCAAAGAGTCGAGTTCAAGCTGCAGCTGGAACCTCGATGGAGTTTCCCATCTCTGTCGGGGTACACCAGGGGTCTGCGCTTTCCCCACTCCTCTTTGTTGTCGTCATGGATGCCATCACACGAGATCTTCAGAAGCCCGTCCCCTGGACGTTGCTTTATGCCGATGACGTGATGCTCGCTAGCGAAGATAAAGGTGAACTCGAGCGAGAGGTGCAAGCTTGGCGTGATCGCTTGGAGCGGTTTGGACTCAGATTGAACGTGAAGAAGACCGAGTATTTAACGACGGACGTTACCGAGTCGAGCTCCATCAAGGTTAACGGCATCGAGCTTCCACGCACTGCGGTCTTTAAGTATCTGGGATCAGCAGTGCGTCTGACGGCAAACTGATGGTCGAAGTGAATTCACGAGTGCAGCTTGGTCCAAGTGGCGCTCATTGACTGGCGTGCTCTGCGACAAGAAGGTACCAGAGCGCTTTAAGTCGAAGATCTACAGGGCAGTCGTCTGGCCGGTAGCAATGTACGGCGCTGAGTGTTGGCCTGCGACCAGGGAAGTTGAAACGCGCCTCAGCGTCATGGAGACGAAGATGCTGCGCTGGACGGCTGGAGTCACGCGCCTGGACCGCATCCGAAACGATGCTATTCGGCAGAAGTTCGGTGTCGCGCCGATAGCGGACAAGGTGCGCGAAGCTCGCTTGCGATGGTACGGCCACGTTCTGCGTGGAAAGGAAGACAGCGTCCGCAAGATAAGCCTTAAGTTCGAGGTGGCAGGAAAGCGGCCTAGAGGGCGTCCGACAGCGCTGGTCTGACACGTTACATATGGATTTGAAGGTTGCTGGTGTCCACCCTGATCTAGCGCTGGATCGGGAAAGGTGGCGTCATGACACCAGGATAGCGGACCCCGCCACGGAGCGGGACAAACGCTGAAGAAGAAGAAGAAGAAGTCCGTCCTTTAAAAAGTTGAAACGTGCGCATAGTTGTCTGTTTGCATCGATCTCTGACATGCTCAGAAAAATCAAGATCAGTATTATTACGGAAGCCAAGATCTTTAACGGAACTAGCAGGTAAAGCAACAACACTTTCCACGTGGTACGAACGAGCGTGGATAGGTGAAGTTGTCGTTAGTTGCATAAACGTTGTCTTCTGAGGAGACAGACGCAACTGCCACTTTTCACTCCAGACTACCAGAGAATCAATTGCCCTTTGCAGCCTTGAAGAATCATCTGGTTTCTTAATTACATGATATACCTTTATCTGCATACATTTTTATAGAAATTCCATGATTTTGGATTACCTTTGCTAAATCATTTGTATAGATATTAAACAGAGTTGGTGAAAGAACCGCCCCTGAGGTACTCCGCTCGTGGTAGGCATAAGTTGAGAAAATGCCTGATCTAATTTGACTTGGAACGTCCGGCCGGACAGGTATTCGGCGATCCACTTGACGAGAATCGGATGAAACACTAATTTTTCTAGTTTAAACATTAATTTTCCATGGAACACCCGATCCAAAGGTTTCTCAAAATCGAAATATATGATGTCGCAAGTGTACTTATTATTGATTGCAGTTTTCCAATCATCGATGGATTCGAGCAAGTTGGTTTCGGCAGATCGGCTGGGAACAAAACAGTGCTGTTGATCAGAAATGATTATACGTGCACAAAGGAAATTAATTATATGTTTCTTAAGCACCTTCTCAAAAAGCCTGCATAAAATGGAAGTGATACTCACAGGACGATAATTTCCCGGATTACAGCTCGGCTTCTTCTTCAAAATTGGGGTGATAAAGGAATGCTTCCAACGTAAAGGAACTTCGCTATACATCATTGATTGGTTGAAAAGGTACGCGAGAGGTCCACATATGACACCAGCTATTTTCTGGAAAAAGAAGAGCGGGATGAAGTCAGGTGTAACAGAGATAGACTTTAGCCATTTCATTAGTAAGTCATAAAGATGATTCGACTCAAACCACGGAAAGTCAGCCATGGGATCGACTGCTGATGAAAAATTAGAAGGTGTTACTCCATCATCATTCTGATATACTTTTGCAAATCTATTTGCTAACAAATTCGCTTTGTTTTGAGCTATTGTAGCAACAACTCCCTCATATTTCAGACAGCCAACATGACTGGGACCATGAATTTTCCTGTTTAAATATTTATAAAAACTCTGTCCGCTTCGTATTTAGAAAAACCATTTGTACGTCTAGCTTCATGAAATAAACAGTCTCGATGAACCAACATGTTCTGTAAATAGTGAGGAAGAAGGATAGACTTAAAAGACGTCACCATTCCGCAAGGAACATGTTGTTCTATGGCCTCATGAAGTATTCCTGTGAAAAGCTCATATTTTTCGTGTACACTATTTTTTGAGTCAAGTAGGTTTATCCAACGAATCTGAGCCAGAGATGTATTGACCTAATCATAGTTGCATTGCGAATGTAATCTGCGAAAGATTAGTGTGCTCTGAATTCGGAATAACGGAATGTCAAAGGAAATGCTGCAGTGATCGCTTGAACACACTGGGCTTAATATTTGGATGTTCGAAATTAGTGAATGCTTGCTAGAAAAGACAAGATCAAGAATTCTGCTTCTTCTTGTAGGTTCCGCTACGTGTTGGGAAAGATTGTGACAAAATACCAGTTCTTCCAAGCATGACAGATTTAAAGATAAGGTGCGCCTCACGTTTTCGAAATTTCGTGTGCACGAGGATGACGTCGTGAGATTCTGAATGCTCACCATCGTATTGCGTGGGTTAAAGCGAAACCGCCGGGATAGCTGTGACTGTCCTTCGTTGCTCCCTCATAACCTTTAAAGGCACCCCCAACAATAACCATGTCTTGTCAGACACTTATCTGTTATCTCATCAAGCGGGACCAGAAGTCGTTCTTCGCTTGCGCGGAGCAGATTGTCTGTTAAACGTACGTAGAAAAGAGCCGCTTTAAAGCGGCAACAATCTTCATCAGGTGGCTGGTCGGTGTGGCCTTGCAATCGTGTCACGGAAACGCTCGGAGACAATTGTTCTGAAGCCACTGGTGGTACTGAGACTTCCACGTAGATCGGCCTTGAAGTCTCGTCTTATGTCCCTTCACTTGCAGCAGGACCACCTTGTCTCCTGCACCGCACAAAAGCAACTCTTTTTCGCTCTATTGCTTCAACCAACCAGCACGAGCAGCCTACCGAGCAAAATACCAATATTCGACTTGAAAATCCTTCAAACTGAGGATGACCTTGTCATTTCCTAGACAATTACACCACCACGCGCTGAAGTGCGCACTCATCCAACTCATTCCTCTAATCTCGATCCAATGAAATTTCGATTCTCCGAGATCTTTAACGATCCCTCTTGTAGTAGGGTTTCAAGAAAAATAAGGGAAATGGTTTGACTAGCAGCTATTTTGGTTTCGACCACCCCCCCCCCTCGTATGTACATACGAGAAACACATAGAAGGACTACATTTGCACTACCGTAGCTTTTCTACTTGGGTGGTTGACTGACGTTGCTTCAAGACTCTATTTCTTCTGCCACTCAACGCAACACTCCTTATGAAAGAATTTGCGTTAGACTTATTTGATTTAGAAACGCTCGTCGACTGCGCCCATGAGACCATCCACTCCAGCTAAACAACGTAAGAATAGTAATCAAAGGAGTGATGAATTAGTGAAAGCTCCAAGCAGTTCCTTAAAAATGTACCTCTGCGCCATACTACGCACTGTATTGCACATCGGACTTTCAACGGCCTACTGGTCGCCAAGCGCTGGTTGGGGCTTCGATGCCATAACCCGAAAACACAACACCTTGACCGTAACGGGTCTTCTTTTCCTCTTTGGGCTCTCATCTCCACTACAGAAAAGCTTCTGTCGCTCATTATATAGCGGGAGCATTGCGATGAAATAGCAAGATAGGCCATGTCTTGTACCTCCTGATCAAGCGTGGGGTTCGATTTTTGCCGAAAAATTACGACCCCCCCCCCAAAGTGGATCTGATACGACCCTCTCCCTTGTGTAGACCACCGTTTATTTCCTATTCGCATCGAATTTTTGCATTTTTAATGCGATTTTTGTACCGTTTAATAGTACCTTCTTTCCAGATACAGTGTCAGATCATGTCACGGAACTCATTTTCTCTCTTCTGCAGGAAACAGCATCAGAAAGTGAAGTCGTACCATATACAAGCTTAAGCTACAGTTTAGCACACGGTAATAAAACCTGTTTTCTGAAACGATCCTTTGTATGAGCAGACGCCCCAGTTTATATCATTTGCAGAAAATTTTCGATACCGTTAATTAGATGGAGGCCGCTATTTTTCCAACATGCTTTTTAAAGCGTAGGATCCACACTTCTTATGGTTTTAAAAGCTCTGTGAATTTTTCAGAGACGTCGAATAAACTCCTAAATATGGTAGGTTACGTGGAGCCATTGCGTTCTCCGATATCATCGATCGCCACTGAGAATTGTCTTTTCGCGGAAAAATTTTCTATCCTCTCAAGGAAAGAGCACGCAAGGGTGAAATTGTGCTTCATGGAATTCTAAGTCATGAATATTACACAGTAAGAAGCTAAGCTTCTTTTCAGCGATCTCCGATATGATTAGGGCGGATTGTATTTAACTTTTTCGTTTTTCACGAAAAATTAATTAATTTTTACATGAAGAAGATCGCACACAGTAAAAATCGTGCTACAAAAAGTTTCAAGTTCTGTTCACTATACAGTGTGAAAATCATGGTTTTCTGAAACGAATAGATTGGATCGACCCCCTGATCGATATGGCACCGGCGTCATAGGAGCGACGAAATTCGACGTTCACAAAAATGACTATAACTCGGTAAGTTTTCGAAAATTTGAAAAAACCAATGGCTTTTTTGAATCTTTTTAAAGAAGTTCTTTTATGCAGTGTAAAAATCGGTTTTCAAAAATTAGGTCTTCATACGGGGCTGATGCCTTCAATTTTTGTGCGAAAAAATTGAAGTGATATTGTATAAGTAATCGTAACTAGGTAAGGTTTTCGAGTTTTAAAAAAGCCAATAGCTTTTTAAAACTAGATAATAGGCGCTCTTCAATGATTGTAAAATCAGTTTTCAACAGGGAGGTATTCATAGGGGGACGTGGGAGTTCGATTTCTGGTCGATTTTTCCCAAAAATATCGAAAAAGATCAAAAAATCGAACCCTCCCCCCCCCGTCGCCCCATGGAGGCCTCCCTATTGAAAAACGATTCAGATATGTTAGCATATTTTTTCTATTTTTGAAAAAGTTATTGAGATTTTTGAACTTCGAAAAACGAACCGAGTTATAATCGTTTTCATGAAATCACTCCAATGTCGACGGTGCAGAGCTTACGAGCCGTTCTTCGCAAAATTGATCATAAATCGGTCCATTTTTTGAAACTCAAAAATTTTAATAGTTTTTTGAAAAATAGAGCAAAGATGATTTCTAACTATATAAAAACCTGTTTTCAAAAAGGGGGTCTTCATACGGGGCGGGTAGTTCGATTTTTTGCACGTATTTCTGCAACAGTGAACCAGAAATCGAACCCTCACCGCCCCCTATGAAGACCAATTTTTATAGGGTTTGAAGGCGCTTTTTCTTTAGTTTTCAAAAAGCTATTGGCTTTTTTTAAAGCTCGGAAAACACACCGAGTTACGATTATTTACACAATATCACTTCAATTTTTCGCCCAAAAAATCGAAGGCCTCCGCCACGTATGAAGACCTAGTTTTTGAAAACCAATTTTTACACTGTATGAAAGCTGTTTTTTCAGTTTTCAAAAAGCCGTTGGCTTTTTCGAATTTGAAAGTCTTACCGAGTTATAGTCATTTTTGTGAACGTCGAATTTAGTCGCTCCTATGACGTCGGTGCCATATCGACGAGGCGACGAGGAGTCCATCCAATCTCAAAAAAAAAAATCCAACCAAGATTTTTACACTGTGCATTGAACAAGACTTCAAACTTTATGTGGCCAGATTTCAACTGTATGGGTGATCCTTTTCAGGCAAAAATTGATGAATTTTTCTTGAAAACGAAAAATTTATATACAATCCGCCCCAATCATATCGGAGATCGCTGCGAAGAAGGTTAGCTTTTTACTGTGTAATGTTCGTGACTTAAAATTTCATGAAGCACAATTTGACTCACGCGTATTCTTTCTTTCAGAAGATAGAAAAATTTTCCGCGAGAATACCCTCTTCAGTGAGGATCGATGATGTTGGAGAACGCAATGGCTCCACGTAACCTATCATATCTCAGAGTTTGTTGTCTGAAAAATTCACAGAGCTTTTAAAACTATAAGAAGTAAGGAATATACAATTTAGAAAGCAGGTCGTTAAAATATCAGCTTCCATGTAATTTTCCATGCTTCCATGTAATTAACGGTGTCGAAAATTTTCGGCAAATGATACAAATCGGAGCGTCTGTTATACAGAGCATCGTTTTAGAAAAGCAGCTTTTATTACCGTGTGTCAAACTGTGGCATAAGATTTTATAGGGTACGGCTTCACTTTTTGATGCTGTTTCCTGCAGAAGAGAGAAAATGAGTTCCGTGACAAGTACATCCTCCGGTTGTCATTCCGTCATCGCTTCGAAGGGCGCTTCCAAAAATCTTGTGGGGAAAGCACTTAATTTTCCTTAGTAATTGACACTTCATGTTTTATAGACTGTAATTTAGGGCGTAGATGTCGCTCGTTCACGCAGAAAACTGTCGTGTCCCTGAGATGCTCGGAAAGCCTGAAAAGTTGAACTCGTTGTGATTAATTCGACAACTGCTCTCAAAAGTGCTTTATTTTCAACTGCAAACAAACAAAATATTTTTATCAAAAGATTTCGTAGCAAAACCTTTACCAGCGTTTTTTCTAACAAATTACTAAATCAAAAGTTACTCAGTAGCACTTCCTCTTGAACTAATCTGACACAGTCGATGCTGCACCTGGAAAGAAGGACCTATTAAATGGTACCAAAATCGCATAAAAAATTAAAAAAATTCAATGCGGATAGGAAATAAAGCGGTGGTCTACAGAAGGAATGGGGTTCGTACCAGATCCCCTCATGGAAGAGAGGCGTAAATGTTCGACAAAAATCGAACCCCACCCTTGAGCCTGAACAAAGATGAGACTCCACCCTGTCGTACACACTTCTTCTTCTTCTTCTTCTTCTTCTTCTTCTTCAGCGTTTGTCCCACTTTCTTGCGGGCTCCGCTTTCCTGGATTTCTGGCGCCACCTTTCCCAATCAAATGCGTGATCAGGGCGAAATCTAGCCATCTTCAAGCCACCTGATGCAGCGTATCAAGCCAGCGCTCCTTTGTTCTCACTAGTGGCCGTATTCCGGGCACCTCGAAGTTAAGGCCAGTCTTTCGGACAGTGTCACCGTTGGGGCGAAGAACATGGCCGTACTATCTCAGACGGGCTTCACCCAATTTCTCAACTATCATGTGACACCAAATCTTTGTGGAATGGAGTCTTTGCGCACACTGTCCAAACGCGTAACTCCGCCCGTCCACCGCAGCATCTTCGTTTCCACTACGCTGAGGCGCCTTTCAATTTCTTTAGTGAGAGGCCAGCACTCAGCGCCGTACATTGCTACTGGCCGGATGACTGCTCTGTAGATCTTCGATTTAAGCCGCTATGGTATCTTTTTGTCGCAGAGCACTCCCGTCAGAAAGCGCCATTTGGACCAAGCTGCACTCACGCTCGAGTTGGCTTCAACGAAAAGACCGCCATTGAACGTAATTGCTGATCCTAGGTACTTGAATACCGAAGTACGTGGCAGCACAATGCCATTTACCTTCACGAAGCTGGACTCATCTTCGTCAGTCGTCGTATACTCAGTCCTCTTGACATCAAGTTTGAGTTGAAATCCCCCAATCGATCGCACCAAGCTTGTACCTGCCGCTGGAATCCAATCTTATCTTCGCAAGCGAGCACTGCATCATCAGCATAAAGCAACCTCCAAGGCGCTGGCCGCTGGAGATCACGTGATATGGCATTCATAACGACGATTAAGAGCAGTGGGAAGAGCGGAGAACCTTGATGTACTTCGACGATGGGAGACTCCATCGACCTACCTGCTGGCGCTTGGACTCTACTCCTAGGACAAGAGTAGAGTTGCCGCACCCACTCAATAAGCTCCCCGCTAACATTATGCTTTCTTAAAGCATACTATATCACTTCACGCAGAGCGCTATCGAAGGCCTTCTCCAAGTCGAGGAAGGCAAGATGTACCGCCTTCTGTTTCTCGCGATGCCTTTCTGTAAGTGGACGAACGGCGAGTATGACATCGACAGTGCCACCCAGGTACGAAGCCACACTGGTTGGTAGAAAGCTGGAGGACGTCACGAATGCGTCCATAAGCAATCCCCTCGAAGATCTTCATGCTGTGCAAAACAAACGAATTGAACGGTAGCTTGTGCAGTCTGCTAAACTGTCCTTCTTCTTCCAAATCGGAATCGTCGTGCTTGTCCGCCAACTATCGGGTACTTTCTTCTCCGCAACCATCTGGTTGAAGAACATTGTCAGCCACTTAGCTGGGTACCAGGATTTGGACTTTCACAAATCGGCCTTCGGATCATCAGGGCTCGTTGCCTTGCCTGGCTTCATCTTCCTTAAAGCCGCTTCTTTCTCCTCAACAGTGATTCTCTTAACGGGTCTGTAGACGGGAGGAACACAATTGAATGTCGAAGGGTAAGATTATGCAGCGGAAAACCGGGTGATGCTTGTTTGTCCGGACTGGGAGACGCCATCTACATTTTTTGCAGCGACGAGGAAATGGCTTGATGGGCAAACTCTATCATTGAGATTTCCTCGAAGTAGTTTCGCCACCGATTCAAGGCTATTTTGCGGTCCATTAGGAGATGGTCATTCTCGTCGCTGATGTCAAAAAACATATCAAAATCCTCGCCTAGCGATGACGGACCTTGGCGAGTCGATTAAGAAATCGCTCACCATCGCGCGACTCAAGTCTCTCGTTGACATCATCGTAATGAGTGGCTCCTGCAACGGCCACTGCTCTCTTGGCCGATTTCTTCGCTTCCTGATACAAGCGCGATTTCTCGGCTGTTTTGTCGCTGAGGAATGCATGGTATAAACTCGCTGCTTCTCACGGACTTTTTCTTTAGCCTCATTAGTCCACAGCCATGACTGATTGTCGACCATATGCAGTCCCGGTCTCGTAGTGCCAAGCTCGGAGCGTGCAACACCTATCACGGCTTCGGTGGCACCTTGCCAGGTTTCTTTGACGGTCATGACCGTCGGCAACCGAATGCGAGATGTAGCAGCTGCTTCATTCTCCTTCAATCACCACCACTTAATTCATGCTGGACCGCAACGCTCGGTCTGCCTAGTGCTCAGAGGATGCGATCTTCATAGTACAGATGAGCGGCTGACGTTGCGTGACGACCGTCTCGTTCTGTCTTCGCGTCAGTGACCAGTGCTTGGTCTCCATTCCTTACAAGGACAACGTCGATTTACGTTTTAGTGTTCCCGTTATAAAACGAGATGAGGTGGAAGTCACACTTTCGAAACTTCGTGTTCACGATGTTGAGGTCGTGTGACTCTGCATACTCAAGTATGCGCTCACCATCGACGTTACGTGACCCGTATGTGAAACCACCATGACAGCAGTAACCGTCTTTTGTTGCTCCAACGTGACCATTATGATCATCTGCAACAATAATTACGTCCAGTGACGGAACTTCTGCTATCTTTTCATCAAGCAGGCTCCAAAATCACCTTGTCTTTTCCGGAGCAACCAGTCTGCGGAGCATACGCAGAGGAGAGGTGATACATTCGCCGTTCAGCAGCGACAACGATCTTCATTCGCCGGTCGCTAAAACGCTCCACACTTGCAATCGCGTCTCGTTAGGAGACGATTATACCAACACCACTGGTGGTACTTGGACTGTCACACAAAACGGCCTTAAAACCTCGGCCTATGTCCGTTGACTTGCTACAGGACCACATCGTCTCTTGCACCGCACAGAAGTCAACCTTTCTTCGCTCCAGTGCTTCAACCAACTCGCAAGAGCGGCCCGTCAACGTACCCACATTCAGCGTTTCCACGCGGGTCTTTCCTACGAAATTGCGTTAAAATCAGTAAATTCGGGAAAATCGTTAAATAAAATATCCCTTAGCTGCAGTCAGCTGGACTGCATTTTAGTAGGTAAAGAGCCAGATTTTTCCTCATTGATTTTTCCAGTCTACCTACATTACCATTATATGTATGAGTATATCTTCGTCTTCAGAAAAGTAATGGCACTTTTTATCAAAAATTGCTAAACGAGAAAAATCACTAAGATTTCAAAACCAAACAGTAACACCAGTACTTCTAAAATAGCAGTTTCTTATTATGCTTAGTTCCTTTAGCTTTCGGAAGGTTGTCAAGCTTCTGGGAAGATTTGAAATGCCGTGAACCACAGCATGGTTCAACGATTTTGAGCATTCTCACTTGTCCTGACAATATTTTTCAAAGATTTTGCTCTCGCTAAGTATACTTTTACGGTCCAACATTTTTTCTATACTTCCATAATTGTTTCAGAGAATTGAAGAACTACAACTGTTTTAACGAAGACTGCAGGTCAAGCAGTTACGACAGCGAATTTCTTGGTGCACTTGGTCTTCGGAAAATATTTACGAAGTTCAGATCTGTCTGTTTTACAGAATGGCTCCTTCTGTCCCACAAGGTCCCGCTCTCAATGCAGACGACAATAGAAAATAAAATAAACAGTCACGGACCGTTGGCAGAATTTTAATGGATTCAAATTCTACTGCATTGAGTATTCTTGTCTTTCTCACTAAGGAGAGGTAGATTTCAATTGTTAGCTTTTCATCCTCTTTCCTCCGAAGGGACTGCATGAGGGACACAGGGCGTTTATTTGAAAGGGCGTTTATCATCTTATGCAACAGCAGTCAACACCCTTCGCAGTTCATTTTCTTGAGGTTCGAATGTGTTTTGGGTTTCTCAGTTGCAACAGCAGTCAACACCCTTCGCAGATCATTTTCTTGAGGTTCGAATGTGTTTTGGGTTTCTCAGTTTCTTTCCACTTTTGTAGAGCACATTTTGGATTGATGCACAGTACTATAGTAAATTCGCAAACTAAACGAAAAAATAAAATAAATTTCTTGTTAGAGCTAGACCTGCACCTCCAAAAATGTATCGTTCTCATAGAACTTAAAAAAAATCTTGGTGCAATAAATTGCATGGAAGGTCCTGGTTTTTGGACGACAATCACATATAATAACTGACGAAGAGTGTTCATCACTTATCCTGTTTATTTAATTTTATTGTTTTCTTGTACACTTGCTCACTGTTTCACGAGTATACTGGTTGTAGTTCTACCAAAGAAAACTGCCAGGAGAGCCCTTGTAGAAGACGAAAAGCAAATTCTTCGACATGCACGGCATGAAATTCAATAACAGCGAAGCAGTAGCAGCTCCAGCAGCCACGCTCTGCCAGTTAGGCGGGGCTCAACGTTGCCCTAACGCAGTCCTACAATCATTGTCTGACGCTGCACGAAGAACCCATCCAACTTTCCGGAAAACTCCGGGAGAAAACGGGAAGAGCCTTTGCCTTCCTTAGTTTCGTTTCTTGCACTTATTTTTTTCGCATTTGTTGTGTTTCGTAGCGTTTTCTCTGCGTCTTCTATGCTTTTTCAACCCACACTTATGGATAAGTCCCGAAAACAGTGCAAAAAGAGACTCCTTGGAAAATACATGTTCTCAAAATATGAACTCGAATTCGACTGCCTATTTCCACTGATTCAAGTAATGCAGGGTTTTCAATGATACTGCGAAAGCACATCGAAAAATTCTTCAGAAGTGAATTTTCATGAAGAAAAAGTAAAAATTCAAAAATGGCGCGTAAAATGTCGTTAATGCAATTCAACGGCAATTTTCGTCGTTAAAGTTCGTTTAAAGGTTTTAACGAAAAATGCCGGTAAACCCGGTAAATCGGTAAATCGTTAATCGTTAAAAGCACACCCCTGTTTCCTACGTTGCGATACTTTTGAACTAACACAGTTCCCCCAGATGCTGTCCTCGCATTAGGGACCCTCGCATACTTTCCACACTCGTCGGGTTTTTCGAGTACGCGTCGGCTCCCGTGGACGCCGTAGCATTATCTCGCGATACACGAAGCACCATCAACCATGTGATGTGACATGGGTCTCCATAGGCCGGCCTGTCACAAATGCCTGTCGCCTGCACTCGAGTGTCCGTGTTCGGTTCGGCTCGCAAAGGCGGGCAGTTTCCAATGGGACCACGTGGAGGATCAAACATCGCCACCGCTTGCCTAAAAACCTGAAAAATACGAGAGAATCCTCTGCCAAAACCGAAAAAGTACGCCCCCTCCCCTCTCAAACGGCGTCACAGTAGTATCCCCCTTCGATTCTGGAACCTCGGGTTTAAGACTGTTCCGAAAGCAAGCTGCGCAATTTTAGGAGCACGCTTTCTGAATCGGAACGCACGTTTCACGGTTACTCCCCAACCCTGCAGACAGACAGACCAATAGACGCTCCGCCCCAGGCAGACAGACCTTTGCCTTATCCGCTAATAGTAGGAGTGTACATTGAATATTTCGAATCCGCCTACTCAGCCTACAGACGCAATTATTCACAGCACTAGTAAGTTAATAAGTCTGTATTTTATCCTTCTCGAGAGGTGTGCATATGGAGGGAAGAAATGTTTTCTTCTAGCGAACGTAAAACCAAGAGTACGAGCGGACATCCACATATCGTAGACCGGCACCTCCACCGAGCTGTGCTGCACAAATCCGTCTATTACAGTAGTGGAACATGACCACTGGCGATCTGCCTGAAAGCGGCGCGAACAAATAATGCGGACAGTGGATGAGGAGCCAATTAGCGTAGACTTGCACCGTGACAACCGCCGCTTCACCATGGGCCAAGGCTTTCGCCGTGGAGGTAAGGACGGTGAACCAACTGACCTCGGGAGCCTACAGATCGACCAGATTTGGTGTGAATGCAATCGATAGAGGGCTAGGAGGCTTAGAGGGCTTGCAGTGGCTGTCCAAAGACACAGGCTAATGTAATATCCAAGGACTATTAACCGGAGAATCAACCTGCACAATTGTCTTATCAATCTTTTATCTGCATGGTACATCATACATTACAATAAAATACATGCATATCACTTATCAGACTTACGACCTAGGGTGGAGGCATAGAACGCCATAAGGGAGTCCTAAGCTAACTGTTTCCTTACCCATAACCGTTACCGCTACAACTACCGCTATCCACTTCGGTAGTATAATAGTTATAGGGTGAGGTAAGTGTAGATGAAGAGCAAAACATAAGAGAGTAACAGCCGTCACCTACTTGTAGCAGGGTCAAACGTGGGGTTCGATTTTTGCCGAAAATTTACGATCCCCCCACAAGAGTGGATCTGGTACGACCCCCCCCCCCTCTCTTGTGTAGACCACCGCTTTATTTTCTATCCACATTGAATTTTTAAAAATTTTTATACGATTTTGTATCCTTTAATAAGCCCTTCTTTCCAGGTGCAGCATCGAGTATGTCAGATTAGCTCAAGAAAGAGTGCTACTGAGTAACTGTTTAAAATAGTAGTTTGTTAGAAAAAACGCTGATAAAGGTTTTGTGTACGTAATTTTTTGATGATAATATTTTGTTTGTTTACAGTTGAAAATAAAGCAATTTTGAGAGCAGTTGTCGAGCTAATCACAACGTGTTCAACTTTTCAGGCTTTCCAAGCATCTCATGGACACGACAGTTTTCTTTACTTAAAGTATTTCATACCTCTATTTTTCTATGACACTTTGTAGTGCACAGTATGACTTCTTTGGAGACCAAGAAAGAACAGGTAGGCACCAAAACGAATGGCCACCGAGAATACATTTTGTCGCACAATACTTCAAACTGCTCGTCCAGTGACGTGTCTTGACATGTTGCTGCAGAATGTTGTTACTTTTCTCGGACTTATTCGTCTTGAATAGTATCACACGGCGAACTTGTAGAAGTTAGTAGATCTTAACTAAATTAAACAAAATAAACTAAATTCTGTTCATAGCTGCTTTCAGGGTTACAAATGCCTCCAGTTCGTTATTGTTTTGTGAGTTTTTTAGTAGAACTTGTTCCTTTTTCACATTTGTTTTACACGTGAATATCATGCTTACGCTTTTATTTAATAAATAATTAAACTACTATAAATTTTAGTAGTGTTAGTATATCTCGATACCTCTCTTTCTGCTATATATCTTCTTTAAGCATCGCGCCTTCATTTCGTTCTTTTATGAGCGCTGCAAGATCAAAATGTTATCTTCCAGAAAAGTTCAGCGCTTAGAGTTTTGTTAGAAGGATTCTCGTCTATCAGATTGGATTCTTCGTGCACTTTTAGCCTGGAGGCATGTCTTACAATTAATACTGATATAGGCGGCAATTGATATTTTGTAAAGGCCGAGTGACTATTTGATCCCGTAGGTCGACGGCAACACCGTGACAAATCGTCAGTCAGCAGACACGTAAATCAATTAAACTTCATCAATAACGGTGCAACACAACGCAACGACAGATCGTAGGCTACGGAAGATGGGTGGAACTGGGAACGCTGAGCTGGATCACTGAGCCGCCCCTAGAAACGTACGGCGGGGGGCAAGAGTCCTCGGCTTGTCACTGACGTGAATTCCTCGAGTCTTGGGTTAGTCCTTGGGTGAATTACTGAGGCTGACACCTACTCGGAGAGCTGAGAAAGATGGATGCCACGGAGGCCACACACACATAGGTCCTCACGAAGGGGACCCGACGCACACAGCCAGACGAAGAACCCTCGTCCTGGCCACCCGTACCTTTTATAACTTTTGGCTTAGCGCCATCCTGCCTACGGCGCGGACTACGAGATCACTTATTGTGCCCTACGCTTCAAGGGCGGCCGGTAACTCTTCCCTAGCTCCGCGTTCCTCCCGAACATGCCCCCCTCCTGGACGGAGTCGTCGACCTCAACGATCGGTCGAGATCCGGTAGCTCAATTTCGGCTGCTCTTTTACGGATTACATTATACAGGAGTTTTGCTGCCGCAACCCCCATGTACGCAAAATAAAAGTTGTGAGCTGCCTCTGGGCAACCCACCTCCACAAAAAGCTTCCCGTCCTTCACAATATTACTAGCAGTTACTACAACTTGCTCGTTACCTCCGAACTTCAATATCGTGTCGTCCAAAGTCCTCCATAGTTTGGTCATCGACAGCCACTTTTCTTCCTTCTGAGCGGTTATCGGTGTCCACGCAGTGATTAGTCGTCCACCGGCCTGTAGATGTAACTTGATGAGCTTGACGATTTCACTGATGACGTCTTTCCTGCCTTTCGCTTCTATTGGATACACTATGATTCACGTGTCAAGCGTTCTCCAGTCCTTCAGCACATCCTTGAGAGCTCCATAAGAGAGTACGAGTTTCGTAATCAGACCACATCTCGGTCCATCCTTTCCAATGAATAAGCCGTTTCCGGTGCCGCGAACCCTGTGAGTCCTTCTTTCGGCTTTCTGGCTGTTCTCGCTTCCTTCTTGAGGTCCTCTTTCACTTGTTCGAAAGCCTTCTGATAAAAATCAAGAACGCTGTTGTCCTCTACTGCTTCGTGTTTTAGCGATGGCTCCTGTTGTGCAGATAAACTCTGTCCACTCAGTTCATACTGAGTAGGCCAACTTGAGGATTCTTCTGAGTGCTTCCGCGTCCAGCACTACTGCCCGATCCTTGAACAGGCGAATCTTCTGGGCCACAGGTAAATCCTCCCGGATAAAAATTGACGCCGCCTTCCACGCGGTCCACACGTCACAGGACGGTTGACGACCATATGCGCCCGGGAACACTACGCCGTCTATGTCGCCCAACGTCGCCTCGAATCGAATCGGATCACTGTTTTCGCCGATTCTGATAACTAAGGCTGAATTCTGGCTCACATCTAAGACTCTAAATGGACCTGCCCACTCGCATACTAATTTTGGATGCGAGTTCCATAATTTTCTTTGGCGACTGAACATATACGCGATCCCCCACTTTTAGGTACCTTCTTCCATCAACCTTGTTAGCTTTGTCATAATTTTTCTTCATCTGTTCTCTCACCCTGTTGTTATATTCTCGAACCCTTTCATGCGTTTCTGCTATGCCTTGCAAAATTTCCGTTTTGTGCTCCTTCTGCGCTTTGTCCATTGCATACCATGTGACTCCAGCATTTGGAACAATCGGATCTAGACCTGACGGAAACGTCGGATCTAGACCATGTAAGAGGAAATACGGACTTTCTCCCGTTGCGCTATGCGGCGTCATGTTATACGCCATCATACAGAACGGCAGCCGCGTGTCCCACTCAGTTGGAATCACAGTACTCTGTCTCAACATAGCCACAATCATCCAATTCAGCCTTTCGGTTAGCCCGTTTTCTCTAGGGTTGTACACCTTGTCTGTCACGTGGCTAATCCTAGTTACCTTTACAATTTCTTCCATCACCTGGTTTACAAATTCTCCTCCCCTATCCGATAGAATTGATTTTGGCCATCTACATCCTTCGGCGATCCATCGAGTAAAAAGTATTCTGGCGATGGTCTCAGCCGACTTGTCGGCCACCGGATACGCTGCTGCATATTTGGAGAAATGATCTTAAATCGTTACCGCGTAACGGTTACCTTTGGTCGTTGGACCTAGTTCCAAAACGTCTACGCCTATTACTTCATATGGTTTCGTTGTCACGATTGGTTTTAACGGAGGTACCAACACTTCTCTCGGATTGTGCACAAATCACTTTTGACACGCCTTCGTCCACTTGTAGACGACTTGGGCCATTTCTGGCCATTATACATCTTTTCTCAGCTTATTTAAGAGCTTGTGAGCGCTAAAGTGTCCCGCGAATAGGCCGCTATGTTCTTCGTAGAACACTTTGTAGCGACAGGCCTTTGGTACCACAAGTACCGCAGTACCGCCATCTTGATATAATTTCAGATCGCCCTCTTCTATTGCAAAATCAGCTATTCTTAATAATTTTCGCTCTCCTGCGAGTTGTACCACCTCTTCAAGGTTCTTTTTTTCTACCAAGCGAACTACTTCTCCCAGCTGCGGGTATTGTCTCAATTCCTTCAACCACCTAGATTCTTCCCTAGTTGCAATGGGGTTAACTACTGCCTCATTTACTACTTCTAACGTCACATCCACACACTCGCTCCTTGCTACCCCCCCCCCTACTAAGGGCGTCCGCTACTGCATTAGCCCTTCCTTTGACGTACTTAATGTCCAAGTTATACCTCTGAGGTTCCAGCGACCACCTCAAAACTCCTGCTGAGACATTGCTTCGTTTAAATAAGGCTGTGAGTGGCTGATGGTCAGTCATCACCACAGTTGGAAGTCCATATATAAACATATGGAATCGTCGCACAGCAAAAACAACAGCTAACGCCTCCAGATCCGTTACATGATAACGCCTTTCAGCCTTGCCAAGGCTCTTTGACGCAAAGGAAATTGGATGAACTTGTTAGTCGTCATCCCCCTGTGGTAGAACTGCTCCAAGACCGTAAGTCGAGGCATCAGTACGAATTATAAAGCGTTTATTCCCACTTCGCGCTGCTTCTACATTCAGCTGTTTCAGAATCGGACCGGAAGTAATCATCTCCTTCATCCTCCTAAACGCCTATTCGTGTCCTTTCTCCCACGACCATTTCGATTTCGGAGATGTTAGACTGAACAAGCACCCAGTATGTTGAGAAAATCCTAAGCAAAATTTCCGATGAAACGACGCCATGCCTAAAAAGGTGTGAAGTTCCTTCACATCCCTTGGAGTGGGATATTCCCTAATGGCTGAGACCTTCCCTGGATCCATATGTACTCCTTCGCCGTCTATGACGTTCCTAAGAATAGAACCTTGCTTTTCAAAAAAATGGCACTTTTGTGCTTTCAGTCTCAACCTTGCCTTTGTCAATCTAGCAAACACTTCTTTCAGCAGCTGCAGGTGGCAGACCATAATATCGTCTATATAACAGAACACCTCTGTTCCAAGAATATCGCCATCCATCATCCTTTGGAACACGGGTGGGCTAGTGCTCAACCCAAACGGTGTTACCTGCAATTGGAACACACCTTCCGGCGTGGTAAACGCGGATTCTTCTTTAGCATCTTCTTCTAGGGGAATCTTCCAGTATCCACTGCACAGATCTAACGTGGAAAAATATTTCTTTCCCCCTAAACTCTGTAACACAGCTTCCATGCTTGGAAGGGGGTACGCGTCCAGCCTAATTCTCTTGTTCAACTCCCGATAGTCTACACAAAGGCGAATTGATCCATCCTTTTTCTCTACCAAAACTATTGGAAAAGCCCACTCTGATGTACTTTTCTCAATAATATTTCTCTTGAGCAAGTCAGCTAAAAGTTCTTTCAGCTTTGCCCGAATCCCTAGCGGAACTGGTCCTGCCTTCATCTTGATTGGGTTGCTAGTTCCTGTATCAATGCCCATGTGCACGACTTCTGTTTGAGATAACTCGCTATCAGATACTGCAAACCCATTCGGGTATTCTTCTAATAAGATCCGAATTTGCTCACCTAACTGTGGTGAATCTGCATTAGCAGTGGCTAGCTCGCACAACTTTTGCAACCGCTCACTTGGTTTGATCGACTCCTCCTCACACTCAAGCATTAGAGGATTTAGACCTTCCCACTTTTCGTTCCATTTATCTGTACCCCAGTGACCAATTTCCTCTCCTTCCTTAAACACTACTGATTGGTCACTGTTGTTAAATACCGGCAGCAGTGTTTGTTGATTTGTTATTCTAAACACACCTGCTGCCACGCCATTTACACTCGGCTAGATCACTCTGTCTGACTCCTGTTCGCTATGCCCTTCACACCGTACCTTAATAAGGGCTGACGTATGAGGCGGCACATACACCCTCTCCACTACACCAACTATCATCACTTGGGCCTGACATCCTTCGCTTCTGCAGATCTTCGACTCATTGCCAACCTCCAGTGATATTGATACACTCACTCCCAACCTGCTCAAAGCGTTTGTTCCCAAGATGAGCTCCTTCTCTTTCGATGGGCTTATATGGAACGCCACCGTACTTGACTTGCCATCAGCTAACTCCACTTCTATATATATACGGCGCCAAGGAACTGCATTCTATTGTTTGACGCGTCGAACACGGGCATGAGTGCTTTAGTCTGCACCAAAGTCAAGGCATCCAGATCGTATCCCCGGTCCATTGCGCTTCCCAGCACCTCTACTGTCTATCAAGGCAGGGTACTCTTCTCCCAGCAGCCTCACGGAACCTATGATACGACTTCCAATTAATCGCCTTCAACTCCTACTTCATCCTTTACTGATAGTCCAAGAGACCTAACCTGCCTTAAGATAGACGACAACGAACCGGACTGTCGAGAGTCTGATGCTTTCTGTTCGATCACGTTCACTCTTGTGGTGGTCTTTGAAGGGCATTCCTTAGCCAGGTGTCCGTACTGTGAACAGTGGTAGCATTTCCTTGTCTCAGGTTGTCTACGGCTCAACGACTCCTGTCTCCAAAATCCGGTACCCGCACTAGGGCTTCTCGCCCCTCCTTTACCATCTCTAGCTTCCAGGTGGCTCGGCTCTTTACTAGGGAAACCATAACTAGCTGACCTTTCTTCCTTTTTTGGGTCCACTTCCTGCGCCGCAGAGCTGTCCTTATATTGTGCGAACCTAGACTTCCATGCTGATGGACTCGCTTTTTTACCGTCCCCAACATGATCTTGGACTGCTCGATGCTGAGTGCAAGCTGTTTCACTTCCTCATACGCCTTCCGGGGCTCCACCTTATGGAGCGCTCCCACCAACTGGAAATGTTCGAGGCACCCACTCAAGTTATCCAGCAGTATGTGGGCGTACTCTATTGAACGATCCTCCAAAGATCCTTCAGGGTTGCCCTGCCTCGCCAAGACTACGTAGAAATCTGCCACCTCCTGATTGGGCCGAAGCTTCAAATGTTTCACTCTTTGACTGCTCTTAGCCTACTCGCTGTTGAATCGCAGGCAAGAAGCCCTCCCATTTCATTTATGGTTGCCTCAAAACCCTGCTCCTTAACCATACTTGGGATCGCCAAAAATATACTTTTAGCTCTTCCTGCCAAGTGGTCATCCACCAAGATGTCTATCAAAGTCGCCTCACATGCAATCACTCTTTCATACTTCCTCCTGAATCTTCTTATGAATTCTCCAAAATTCTCATTCTTTGCGCCCCTGAAGACCTTGGGATCCGCACATGCCATAGACCGCAAGTAGCTAGCCAAGTGTGTGTTAACATCCGTACCTTGTTCTCGTTCCTCCACAATCGTCCGCCCTTGCCAGCTCCTCGCAGATGTCACTCCATTCCGATAAGGGTTCGCCTGGAACGGACTGATATTTCCTCCAATTTCTTCTGTAGTCTGGACGTTGAGTGCCTTACCCGAGCTCCCCGAGTCTTCTCCTCCCATCAGAGCTCGTACCTTGTCTCGAATCTGAAATGAGCTGACTTGCAACAACTCGCACAACTCCATTATCAATTCACCATCCTTCTCCACTGTTCTTATATACTGCTTCCACTCACTCACACTCTCAATTCCCCTTCGTTCAATAGTTTCTGTGATCACCTCACTAAGACCCCGAGGCAGAAGCTTGGCTTTCTCTTCTTTAAGCAAGCCTTCTGTTTGCTCAGCTACCCTCTTCCATTCTAGCTTCACCTCCCACCTTGCCTGCTTCGAAATCCTTGTCGCTGACAGCACCATCAAGCTCATATTTTTTCCTTCCTCCACTATCCGAACACACGCCTCCCACT
This sequence comes from Heligmosomoides polygyrus polygyrus, assembly GCA_947396885.1. Lineage (NCBI taxonomy): Eukaryota > Metazoa > Nematoda > Chromadorea > Rhabditida > Heligmosomidae > Heligmosomoides > Heligmosomoides polygyrus. The sequence goes on from OX377201.1 coordinate 48,948,464, forward strand.
CACTTTCCTCATTCTCCAATGTCTTCCTGCTTACCTCTTCCGGCGTCGCATTCTCCTTAGTCGTGTCCCTCTCTTCCATTTGGGACGGCGGGCTTCCTGCAACACTTGGTCTTCGGTAACTCACTATCACCTTCTTTACCACCGGCTTGCTTAGGCAGTAGCTATAAATGCCCTTTCCTCCCTTTGGGTCTTTTCTTCTCCGACTTGCTCCTGCCTAGGCAAGCCTCATAGTGGAACGAATAATACATGACGCGACGAAACACGACCCGCAAACACTGGCTACGAATAAAACACAAATAAAAGGCCACTATGGCGGACGAGGTGACCTCAAAATGAGATACCAGGGCCGACAGAATGAACACTAGAAAAATTTTAGGCCTGCGAGCTACAATTCGCGCCAATTTCGCTGCCGCGTCCGCACCGCCGCTGCAGACAATATTGACCAGCTGACGATCGTTTCAATGCTGACAGTCTTCCAGCGGTTCGGCCCCCATGTAAACGCCGAGTGGCTATTTGATCCAGTAGGTCGACGGCAACACCGTGACAAATCGTCAGTCAGCAGACACGTAATTAAACTTCATCACTAACGGTGCAACACAACGCAACGACAGATCGTAGGCTACGGAAGATGGGTGGAACTGGGAACGCTGAGCTGGATCACTGAGCCGCCCCTAGAAACGTACGGCTGGGGCAAGAGTCCTCGGCTTGTCACTGACGTGAATCCCTCGAGTCGTGGGTTAGTCTTTGGGTACTGAGGCTGACACCTACTCGGAGAAGAATGATGGAGGCCACGGAGGCCACACACACACAGGTCCTCACGAAGAGGAACCGACGCACACAGCTAGACGAAGAACTCCTCGTCCTGGCCACCCGTACCTTTTATACCTTTTGGCTTCGCTCCACCCTGCTTACGGCGCGGACTACGAGATCACTTATTGTGCCCTACGCTTCAAGAGCGGCCGGTAACTCTTTCCTAGCTCTGCGTTCCTTCCGAACAATTTATGGAAAAATAAACAACGCCTGAAATTTTCTTAAAGGTTGTAGAGGCAGGATCCCTTTCTGGCTCATTCGGTGGACCTCGAAATGAATGTCACTGCAAGCCTCTAAGCCACCCAACCCTCAATCAATTCTACCCACACACCAAATCTGGCCAAGCTCTAGCGTGGTCGATTAGGTCATCATCGCCTTCACGGCGCAAGCTGCCTTGGCCCATCGCGAAGCGGCGGATGTCACGGCGCGAGTCTACGCTAGCTGGCTCCGCAGGCAGTGTCCGCACCGTTTGTCCGCTCCGCTTTCAGGCAGGTCGTCTCCGTCCCATTGTCGAGCACTGAAGAAGCTCGCTTGCAGTCCCTCGCTGGTAACGGTTACGTTGAATGACATGAATCCAAGCGCTCCGAACAACGTCATCCGACAGTCTACCAGAGCTATCGACCTACACTCCGGCTACTCTGAGGTGAGCCCCACCTCTTCTCCCTACTATCCGCTATTGAGAGATAACGGCAGTTCCAGATCGCGCGGGGAAACGAAGACATGGCTCTGGTTTACCTTCCACGTCCCGTCACCTGCCTCTCTGTAAATGGTCCCCAAGTTGCTCGCCTGCCTCCTTTCTCCAAAAATGAAGTAGCGGTAAACGCTATGGCTTCTCCTTGTACAGCTATTATTCAAACTCGAGCGCGCTTTTGAATATACTCTGTGTAAGCTCAGGTTTTAGACTGCCCCATTTGATTGGAGGAAAAATCGAATCACAGACCACGAAATCGAGACAGCCTTCTGCTTTGCAACTGGTTGGGGACTGACAAGGCGTAAGTCAGCTGTATGGTAACGTAATCGCAACACTTTGAGGCACGCACAACGAATTGTCGACTCGAGTGGCAAGTGATGTTGCTCTACAAAGTTGGTATTCTTTTAAGAAAATAGTGCACTTCAGATCTGATCAAAAACATGGTCGCTTTTTGAAGGATTCTTCTTAAAAGAGGACTTAAAAGATGAACGGTAAGGAGACTGCTTGAACTAGTCCTCATGCGGGTGTGCTGTGTATTCTACCTCTACAGTACATCGCGCATGCAAATTGAATCTGGCCTTCACAAAGGTGGCCGCCCGATGACAAGTCTCTGTGTTGTCTTTCCCAGACAAGTCTGCTACCTATTTCCAACCACGGAAGAAACGGCCTGGACCCGGATTCTTCGACTAACCCGCGGGTATAGGGGTAAAAATACCTATGATGAAGCCTGCGTCTCTGACTCTGCCTTATCTCTACATGACTCTTATCTTATCTCTACCCCTAAAACAAAGATTTTTGGTAGTCGTCTTCCTGTCAATCAGGACCGGCTCAATTTCTACCATCTTTTTCAGGATGTCGTTGGCACAACACATGTTTCTACCTGGAGGATCGACATCTGCATCTGAAATTGTACTCTGAAATGGTGTAGTATAAAATTTTGAGTGCTAATTACAGTAAGTTACGCGTAGGGAATATAATAGTTTATTGTGGTATAGGAATGAGGGATGTCCTGTCGTTCCGACGCAGTGGTTCGTGAGGATGAGGTTGGCGAGGTGATGAGCAGCAGCCGCTCCGGGTCGTCGTCGCTCCTTCTCCTCGTCTCAGCTTCTGGCCCGCGCACTCCTCCTGCAATCAGCGCTTCGATCTCTGAGTGAAGAGCTGAAGAGCTCACGATGTATTGATGACTTGACTCATGAGACTTTGTGAGGCTTAGGCTCCTTACACCTCCCTCCTTTCCAATGTACATCCGTCCTCGGACGTATTGAGTCGCAGTGTTCGAACGACACATCGCATGGCTGAGGGAAGGCGAAGAAGTTCCAGCTCACCATCTTGGCTGTGGAAATGAGCTAACAGAAATAGATCCGGCAGCGATACTATGCTGACGACCACGTCATGTTCCTCGGCCCACGCGATAACTCCTCCCCAATTCTGCAATGTCCGAAGCGCATCCACCTTTCCGAGCACGAACTGGCCGTGTTTACAGCGTGTAAGGGCGACGTTTAGGCAAAGGCGGTCGTCCAGGAAGCCACCGGTCTCCCCTTGATATCCGCCCTAGTCGTGAGGAGGATGACGACGTCGGCCTCACGACCCTGGATGGAGTCTACCGTGTGCAGAGCCAATCTTAGCTGCGCCGCATACCGTGCGAGGAGGTGTTGTTGGTCATTGTAGAAGACGATCACCGCGATCCTGCCGGCCGAGATGTATCGAGCCATCAGCCCTTGGACTATGTCACGACGGCACTGCGCTTCTTCCCTGTTGAAGTGCGACCCTCCTGGCGCATTCTGTGACTTTCCCTTCACATCAATGAAGACGAAAGGCACTTTTGGATTTGGGAGGTTGACGCGCTGCACCAGTAGCTGCCGCTGGTTTGCCGGCGTTCCGTTGACCAGGCGTCCGTCGCAGAAGAACCGATTTGGCAGTTCATTGAGCGCCGGGTGAGCCATGAACATCGCTAAAAGCGGGGCGAGGGGCACGTCCTTACCGAATAGGAGTTCCATCACTCCACAAGCTCCGAGGCGGGCCGCATGGGAGATTTGCGAACAACGTACGTGGGGTTCCAGTTGATTCACGTCCCCAATGTAGATCAGCCGCACGTTCGAAAACCAGTACCGGCGCCGTTATCTGCGATGCTTCACCGAGGATAACTCGGCAGGCTTCGAAATACGGCGCGAACAGCACTGCTGTGCCGGCGCAGTTGAGCATGGAAGCTGTAGTGAGACAGAGAATCGCTGGCTGCCTCACCTCGAACATCACCTTTACCGCCTGCAGTTGCCTCTGGCTTCTCTAGCTCCGCTATGCGGTAATCCTCCCGTTCGTCGTCGTTCAGGTGGAGTGTCTGCTCGGGATGGAACATCGCAGTCTCCAGCAGACGGCGGCTCGCGCGTACATTTCGCATGTGAGGATCTCCCAGCGAGTTAGCCGATCCTTGTAGTCGGCCGCAAGACGGGGCAATGTGTAGGTCGACTGGAGTCCTCGGACATCCGTCCATCAGCGCCTAATCTACAACAAACCGAAGCACACTGAGGTGCTGGCAATCTGTCAGACGAAGCAGTGTGTCCTTGAATTGAGCAACAGCTCCAATTGTCGTAGCCGTGGCGATCACCATGGAACTTGTGTCCTCTGCCGCAAATCTAGCTGCAATCAGGGCGCCGACAATCGTCATTCCGGTTCCAAACGCTGCTTGGATGGCGAGTATGGGAAAATTCTCCCATGTGAACCGCGCGAACTTGGTTAGCTCGTAACTCCAGCCGAGTCGAGACAGACGGACATCGGTGGTGGAGGTTGCTGAAGATGGAGAGAGACAGGCGGCTGCTGTCGAGCCGGACCCATGTAGAGCTGTCATAAAATTTCATTAGCCGGGCAAGGAAAGTCCAGGTTCGCTTTTCCGAAGATGTTCTCCTCTGCAAGCAGCGTGAACAAAGGGTTGCTGCTGACTGGTTAACGCGCCAGACGTACACATATCCTCACCCGTGCAGCTGCGTTCTGTATCCAGCCATGGCGCTCGATGCTCGACGGCTTGATGACAGGAAATCGTCGAGTGGATCGTGACGGAGAGGGTGCGGCTTTCGAAGTTGATGACGGCTTACCATTCGCGCCAGCAAGGTGGAATTGAGGAACAAAATGTCGACCGAACGATGTGTGCTCCATCCATTCTTAGCAGGGACATCTCTTTGGTTAAATTAGAGCCGGATTGGAAAGAATGGAGGATAACGCGGCACATGCGGCACCGAAGATCTTGCCCATGCTGCGACGTGCTTCGCGAGGGTTCCTGGCGTAGTTGTGGAAGGAGCCTTCGCGATCAGCGACCCAGTCCTCCTCTGCTTGCGTCAATCGATAAACCCGTAGAGGAAGGAGACCGTCATCCGGAGATGCGGGAGGACACCACGCACGGCGTTAATGAGAAAACGCTGGTCCTCCTTGGATATTGGTGGTTGCGAGAAACGGACGGTGCAAGAAGAATTGCATCGAATTTCCGCGAACAGCTGGTCGTTCACTGCCTCATCGATTGGAAATTCACATACGCGAGGTGAAACGATAACTGCCTGATGCGAACCTTCTAATGGTTGGCGTCGAGGCACTGAGAGGGGAACAATGCCCAGTACGTCCGGTTATCCCCGAGGAGGTGTGACGAAGATAAACTCCCGGGCCCGGAAGAAGTACGGCAGATTGGTGTCCATAGCGGTGGCGCGAGGTTAGCGGGCCTGCTGCAAAGTGCTCAGGATCCTCGCGTGCTCGTTGAATAGGGCGCAGCGAAAGAACCCACACTAGGTCCCTCACCGACAGTTGTGTCCGATCAAATCCTCTAGTTTGTGTTAGAGCATTGACCGAGTACTAGTCCAGAACGATGCATTACAATTCCATGTGGTCAGGGCAGGGCACGAAGAAGTCCTTCGCTTCCAGAACAGCCCCTGACCATATCCTTTCGAGACCACCTGCTAGAGATCAGGGTGGACTCCATTGACTACCAGCGGGCACACTGCTGTACGCGGGATACCAGGCGAAGTGCGAGGATTCGTAGGTTCAACATCGACGTAACGGTGGTTGCGGAGTTGGTCGATGATGCGGTCCGCTTGGCGTCGGAAGGCTATGGCGTCACTCATGCGCATCAGTTCCGGGATGGGGATTCCGTTGCGTGGAGAGAGTGATCCGACGAACTTGCGAGGGAGCAATGACCTTACAAAACGCGTGGCGAAGTAATCACTCTGGGAGAGGTGGCGGTACAGGGAGGGCACAAGTTCTCTCGTCACCGTGTCTTCGGTTACATTCGACAACGGCGGACACTCGGTGACGTAGTGGTCCCAGGGGTGTTGCCCTTTATAGCGGTTATGGCAGTTGGCAGGGGTCCTGCCCTGATGGACGTCCACAGCCGGTTGCGGGTGGTTTCCAGGTTCAGAGAAAGGCTTCTGAGTTGGAGGCTGCTGGCGAATATGCTTACGTGGGATGGATCGACCTGGCGCGATGAAGAGAGACTTGGAGTCTTCTGCGTCGGCGGAACCGAACTCTGATGATGAGCAAATAGCTACTGCAGTCTCGGCAAGTCAGCGATTGGGTCACCGTCATATTCTAACGTATTGCTAGACGGCAGTACGTTGGTCTTGAAACTCGTCTGGTGAGCCGATGAATTAAAAATGTTACATATAGAGAGATTTTTTATTGAAGGTAGGGGTAGGGGTGCAGAGATATCTTCCAAGAAGTTGATCACGATGGTTCGCCGTGCCATGAGTGCACGCTCCCTTGAGCATGTGATTGTCAAGAGCAAATCTGAAGCGGCACTATTGCACATTCGCGACCCTTATCCCCTTGGTCGAGGTCAAGAAGGGGTAAAAAAATTTCACCCAAACTTTGCATAAGGGGGTTATCTGGGGCGCTGATCATAAATATGATATCTTTCGGCCGACTACGGTAGTTTTGCACGTGTGCATGCGACCACATAGTAAACCTTGAGGCTACCTAGCTCCTTGGGTTTAAGGACTTTGCAAAATGGAGGATCCCTTCCTACAATTTGAAGGGTGGAGATCTCACAGTGGTATTCGTTTTCGCAGTTCAGACATGCGCCTGGGAGACTTCCCTGGTAAGTTGCGTGCGATTTCCTTCAACGTGGAAGCCACACCTGAAAGGAACACCTTATTAAGGGGAAAAACATTGCCTAAAAGCTGAAAAAAGAAGGTGTTTCTCTGCCAAAGCAAAAGATAGTACGACCCCTTTTACAAAACCAGAAATGATGCCTGCTTCGAGTGCGCCATATAGTTGCAATTATGCGCTGTTACAGCCATTTACAATACTTTTTCGGGATACTTTTTATTTTACTTCCTTTTCAAATGAAAGCTCTGTTTTCAAACTTGAATCAAATTTCGTGGATATCATTGCCCATCGGTGAAAACAGATCGAAAGTAAAGGCACTGATTCCTCACTCCATTTCGACAATGGTTGCACGGAAGTTCCAAAAAATAGCCGTGGCCGATGCAACAATCATAATTCATCTTCAATATCTGTCCCGACTGGCGGGGAACTTTTAAATTCGGCTGGTTATGTCTTCGCCCTCCAAGTGGTAGGTCACCTTCAGAGCAGATGCGCAGGGGTCTTCAAACACTCGAATTATCGAAAACTCATGATGAGCAGCGCACGTGAAAATAACGAATGTTATCAGTGATAAACCAAAGGAAGACAGTCTTCTTACATATAACCAACACCCTAAGCAGCCACACTAGGCGAAGTATGAACTAAGTCGGTGATTTTGACCCGGCCGCCTAAGTTGTCAGTATGGGTGGTCTTCGGCTATATTCGGTGAAGCGAACATCAGATTCGTGTTCAGCACCCCAAATAACCCTCAGGGTGACATTTGGGTTACGGGATGTCGTGTCGTGTGGGGCATGGTCCCACACGGCAGACGCGCGAAAATGTCACTGTTCGTCAACGTGTTAAGCTGAAAATAACGCAACAATTAAATAAATGTTGAATCACATCTGATTAACATTAGCAGGAAAAGCTTCAGGAAATTTAGTTGAACTGCACCATAGTTCAGGTGACGCTTACGATTTACGGTTTACGATTTACGATTTACGACGGTTTTTTTTTCGTAATTACGATTTACGATTTACGAAATTTTAAATTTCATTTACGCACACCCCTGATGAGCACCCAGCGTCAAAAGATAGACCCGTGCTGCTGACCATGTTGAGCTTGGATGTCCAGTGACACCAGCAAACTCCGCCTACATGCGCTATGGGAACAAAGTCCCGTGATTCATGTAGTGTTCACATATCTACTTCCTTCTTCTGTTTCCCTTGATATTTCGTCAGCGACGCACGTGCGAAGTGTTTGCACCTCCAAAAAATGGACGTGAACGGCGGTTCTGTTTTCAAGCAGAAACTTCACATACTCTGTGCGGAGATACGTGTTGCTTATTGTTACGGACAAATCCGTCGCAAACGGTCGCATGCTCATAATTCCTTCAGTTTTAAGTTTTTGAAAAAACGTTTGCACCATTCGATTCGTTTCTTCGAGGTCTATACAAACATGTATACAACTTTACCACAATACCGTATTTTCGCTATGGGTGGCCCAAAAAATGACTGAAACAGGCTTTTGACATCAGAGCACCTAACTTCCCAAGCAGGGATGGGCGGAATTTCTGTTTTCTGTTTTCTGTTTTCTGATTTTCTGGCCATTTTGGGCAAATTTTTTCTGTTTTCTGTTTTCTGGGAAAATGGCCAAAAATTGGCCAGAAAACAGAAAATGAAGTTGCGAACAAAATTTTATCACAGAAATCCAATAAAAAGGATCCAAAAAGTATCGTAGAATAGTGAGCTTTATTCCAAAATAGTGTTTCTAGAGTATCTTACATGGTAAGCATGTGGCGTTTTTTGGATGTGCTCATGTAGTAATTGCGCCATATGCTCATGAACTATGCCGCTTTGTTTGCTTGATTGATTGTGTAAGTGCTGCTGGTAAGGAGTATAGGAGTATATCGTAGAGCATTTTTCGACTTAATTCATAATTTGGCTTCGTATTCTTTCGATTTTAACAGTAGTTTGGACCACCTACGATCACTAAATTTTTTTTAAACTACAAAACTTGTACTCTGAGAGGCATTTAATTATGTATTAACTAACCACTTGTCCTAGAGTTACTGTGGGTAGGGTGGGCACCAGCAGCGTCTCATACGTCCATGCCGTGTGCCAGGGTGCTCCAGGGTGCTCCATGGATCCTTTTCGCTCGAGGGACACGAAGAGCGTCATATTGTTTGCTCAGGGCTTTGGCGAAGAAGTCCGACCAACGCGTTGTTGGCGTCCTGGTGTTCTCTTGACATCTCGCGGAATCCAGTCGGTGTCTGCGAAGCGCATTACGTGGCCCATCTAATTTTCGACGACTTGGACATGCGACAGCATCTCTGTCTTCGAACGTCGGCTAAGCTCGGAAGTCTCGAGGCCTTCTCTCACTTGTGTGAGTCGTGTCACTCCGAGCATTGCCCTCTCGATTCCGCGATACTGATCGCTTGTTCATCCTGCCTTTGTAGAGCCCAAGTCTTTGATACGTATGGGCAGGAAGAACAGTGAAGTCGAAAAGGTAGGTACGGAGCCCCGACGTTCTTCGTCTTCCCCACTTCTCTTTCGACACTCTTGACAGCTCCTCAAGCCACTCGTTTCCTCCTGCTCAGCTCGGGCGCTAGTTAGTTGGTCATGTTGACTTCGCGACCCAGATACACGTGTCTAGAGCATTCGAAGATGTTCGTTCCGTTGAGCGAGGATGAGGCATCCGAAACTCGTCCGTTCCTCATGAACATCGTCTTCGTAAGATTCAGCTGCAGTCCAACATTCCCACATATGTAAACGATCGAAGTCGGCCAGCATTCGCTCCTCCTGGCTAGCGCTCGGTGTTAGATGGTGTAGCTGCCGTCCGTCGTCTTTCACTTCCGTGTCTTCCCATTCGAGTTCGCGAATGACGTTTTTGAGGGTGGCGCTGAAGAGAACCGGGGATACTCTCTCATCGAACCTCATAAAAAACTTCTCTGTTCACGTTGGCATCGACTTGTTGTAGAATGGCGAAACCTTTGTCGTGAATCCACTGTACAGCTCTCGAAGGATTCTGACGTACAGAGTAGTAACGCCCTGAGTGAGCAGGGCTTCGATGACCGCTTCAGTCTCGACAGAGTCAAATGCCTTCCTCAGATCGACGAACGTAAGGCACAGCGGCAGCTTGTACTCTCGCGACACTTCGATGAGCTTCGTAATGGTGTGTGTGGAGGATCGTGCTGAATCATCTCTGAAATTCTGCCTGTTCGCATTGCTGTCCCTATTCAGGATGACTCGAGTGAACAGCTTGTAGACTACGAGCATCAGGCAGATCGCGCGATTGTTGCTAATGCCGTGCACTCCTCTGTACACCAAGGCGGTTCCTCTGGTCTTCCACTGAGATGTAATATGATATGTAGATATAAGGAGAAATAATAATAATAATAATAATAATAATAATAATAATAATAATAATAATAATAATAATAATATACCATTTTCAGTTCAAAATCAACGTTTTCGAAATCAAATTCAATGTTTTCGAAATCAAATTCAATGTTTTCGAAAACGAATTCAACGTTTTCGAAATCAAATTCAATGTTTTCGAAATCAAATTCAACGTCTTCTTTGCAAGCTGTACGTTTCAATGTTTACTTCTTCTCAAAAAATGCAAACAATCAGAAAAGGCTATCCAACGAAAATTAGAAACAACTAGCAAGTTAAGCAGGTCAGGCACTTCAGTAGTGATGCGACACAAGTACATAGTAGTGAGCAAACTAAGCGATACAACTATACAGTATGATAAACAATACAGCAATACAACAATAACTATTCAAAATAGCACAATGAACAAGTGAAAGTAAATCATGTACTGTTGAATCTTTGCCCTGCTGCAGCTGCTGTCATGCTTACCATCATGTGGAGGACGTAGTTTGCACAATCTTGCTGCGATACAGAATGAACACCCTCTTCAATAACTTCAACCAGCGTCCTCTCCGCGACAGGATTACTTAGGAGGCGCCTCGCCGTAGCCTTCACTTTTGAAAAAAAAAACGTTTTCCGCAGGATTAAGCATGTAAGAGTATGGCAACAAAAACTTTAAGGTGTATGATTGTCCCATAATTGTCCGCAGGTCGTCCGCTTTGTGAATCCTGGCGTTGTCCATGATCAGCCACGCGCCATTCATCTCTTCGTTGTCGCGAATGCGGCTCAAAAGTTCTTCCATGAACTTGCAAAATTTGGCACTGTTGCATGTGCCATCACTGATAATTTTCCAGTGGAGGATTCCGGTTTTGTTCATGGCAACAATTATCGTAATCATACGACCTTTCATTGTGGGTACAACGACATTGGCTCGTGTTCCTTTCTTTGAGCGAGCCTGGGTGCGTCGTAAATAAAGGTTGAAACCGCTCTCGTCAATGAATACGCATTTCTGCTTGTCTGGTGGTGCGTGCTGCACAAAGTCGAGGGCGTAGGCTTGCCGACTCGCGATGGTTCTATCGCAGTTGACGCGGTCAAGCTCCCGATGGCATTTTTGAAGTGTGATCTGGAGTTTCCTTAGAGCGTTGAAAATCGTAGCAACTGTCACGTCGAGGTTTTTTTCGTCCTTGAGAAATCCTCGTATCTGCGCCAAGGTGTGGATGCCGCTCGACGACCTCTTCGATGAAACGCAAGACTTCATCGGTAAGCTTTTTCGGTCTGGTACCTGCAGATTGAAAATTGTGTACTGAAACAACGAGTGACTGAGTATGAACTCAAACCCTTACCTCCGCGAGGGCGCTCAACAATTTCTCCATCTCGTTTGTACGAGTTGATGATGCTTCGAGCAGTGTTCTCGTTGATATTAGCAACTTTAGCAGCATCGTGTGTGGTCATTCCGTTGGCGAACACCAGCAGCACCAAGATCTCCTTCTGGCTTCGAGACACTCGACTGTATGGGCCGCGTCGCCGGCTTTGTTGAACGTCTTGATCATCGGTGCTCATGTTGTCTGCAAGCAGCACGGCGAATCGCGCAATGGCAAGAAAGAGTGGAGGGGTCGGCTTATATGATACGGGGGAGATTCCAGAGGAACGTTGAAATCGATTTGTAAAGCATTGAATTTGGTTTCGAAAACGTTGAATTCGTTTTCGAAAACATTGAATTTGATTTCGAAAACATTGAATTTGATTTCGAAAACGTTGAATTTGAACTGAAAATGGTATAATAATAATAATAATAATAATAATAATAATAATAATAATAATAATAATAATAATAATAATGTGATGGAGAGGGTATACGCTATGCTCGGTCTTCATTATATGGTGTCTACGCATTCAAGAAAGCACCTCCGCCCAAGACCTGTTGTGCTGACAGCCCCCTCAGACACAATCTCGTGTTGTTCTGTGAAATTCACATCTTTAGTCGGCTAAATAGTAAGGTGCTGTAAAGAGCATTTATGTTGGCCTGAAAATTTTCAGCTAGGCCACTTACAAGGAAGGTATTCCCGAGGAACGAAACGAACTAGGAATACAGATTCTGGCGGAGCCAGTAATACCAACGAATCTCTGCACAGCTTTAGAGTATGTTGCGAGAGTGTGTCTACAAACTCTAGCAATTGAGTTGATGCAAACAGTGATCATTGAGCCTTCATCGTGTTCGGTACTCTAAAAGGCCAGTTTCTTACTAGTAGGACCATTATCTAATTGAGGCGTTAGCGGTGAAACGGAGCTGATGAGTAATGTTGTATACTTCAAGGGTCGAGATTCCTAGGATCTATCAGTCCACATTTACAACTTGCTGACTGCAGTGCACTGGAGTGTAATAGAAATTTTTATAAACGCTTGCAAATTAAAACGCTGGTTTACGACTACATTTCTAGTCATACAAAAACATTTGCTACTGGAAACATAGATCTTTAGGTATAATAATTAGATCGTGTGATAATTTCGAAATTTTCCGTTCTCTGATTTCTGTTTTCTGATTTTCTGGCGTTTTTGGCCTTTCTGTTTTCTGATTTCTGTTTTCTGACGAAAGCGATTTTCTGTTTTCTGTTTTCTGAGAAAATTTTCAAATTTTCCGCCCATCCCTGTTCCCAAGGCACGCATGCTTTCGGATTATTTCAAGCATGGCGCACGCTTCCAATGCTCTATCATGCCAGGAATGCTTCAAAAGTGTGCCGTGTACAACGCATATAGAATCGAACCTATCAGTCGAGTCTGCGAACACATGTCCACTGCGCTTCTATCCTCCCTTCCTAAGAAATGCGAAACCTTCAAAACTATTTCGAAGCCTTTAAAAATAGTATAAGAAATTTTTAGCCATCTTACTTAGGATTTGCCCCAATCTGTCCAGAGAGCCTTTGGAATGCGCCGTGCACAATGTATATCGGCAGACGGACGATGACATCATCGAGAATCAATATTTTCAATTTTGGCCAAGTTTGATACCGTTCGATAGAGTTTTTGGTGCTGAACAGAGAAGGATAACTGCGAGCGTCGAAGACTTAAGTATGAGCGAGAAATAGTGCAGGAAACATCCACAGGTAAAAGTCCGCCGCCCTAAAGTAGCAGCTAGGGCTAAGGCAGTTTAGGTAGCTGCGTTTCAGCGCGCTCCTAGAACTTATTACTGCCTACAAAATCCACAAGCTGCATTCGGTAAGGTTCACAATTGACAGAGTTATCGCACTCAGAACGCACGTGTAATTTATAATAGCACAACAACGGTCGATATTCTCCGCGCTTTTACTCGCCCAGGTTATAGATTTCGCAGAGGAGCTCTATCGAATGGTATCAAAATTGGCCGAATTCGAGAACATCGATTTTCGATGACGTCATCGACCGTTTGCCTTGGCCTAGAACGATCTCGTCCTCGCTGGGAAACTGTCAAAAAATCGTTATTTCCAAAATTGGTATTGATTGGTAACGTTCAATAGAGACCTTCGAGTTGAACAGAACGGTTTCATTGCGAGTGTTGGAAACTCAAATATAGGCAAGTAGGAGAGGAAGAAACTTCACCGCTGCCGTCCGCTGCTCAAAAATAACAGATGGGGCTAAAGCAGTTTAGCCAGCTGGCGAGTTGTGAGCATCTCGTCATAAAGTATCTTCACTGTTCTCCTCGTCCACGCATTTGCATTCCTAGAGGTTGCAGCGTCTCCCACACTGGTCGACCAAAATCGGAAAAAAATTGGGTCGAACAAGCCTCACTTGCATTTTCGCACAGCTGAGACCTAGTCTCTTTATGAGCTACACCGCTCCGCTTTGGTGTGCTTTAAGAACCTTTGCTGCCTACAAAATCCAGCCGAAAAGATTAGAACTTGACAAAGCTATTGGGCTCCGAACACGTCCGCACGCGCGATTTACGAACGGTCGCCCCACTCGATTGGTTTCTATATGCATTTTCACGGTGCCCTCCATTTCGCCGGAGCAGAGTGCAGCAATTTCTGAGTAGGGCGGCTGGAAATTTCTGATAAAACTCCACAAACGCTCACTCAACAAGTTGTTGCCCCCTCAATTGATAGGTTCGATCCTATATGCCTTCTGCACGGTGCACTCCAAACCCTCGCCGAGGGGGGTGGGGCAAATCCTAAGTAGGACGACCAGAAATCTCTTATAAATTTCTTTAAACGCTTCGAAATAGTTTTGAAGATTTAGCATTTCCCAGTACGGAAAATAGAACCGCAGTAGACATGCGTTCGCCGACTCGATTGATACTTTCGATTCTATATGCATTGCACGCGGCGCACTCTTGGAATGACAGCGCGCTGGCAACGTACGCCATGCTTCCAATCATTTTTTGGGCCACCCACAGCGAAAATACGGTGTTGTGGTAAAGTTGTACACGTGTTTCAAATGTTTTTTTCAAATAATCCTAAAACTGAAGGAGTTATGGGCATGCGACGGTTTGCGACGGATTTTTCCGTGCTCGGTACCGCAAATGCTCCCACCGCAGAACGCCTGCGGACACCTAGGAACAGAGGTGTCCGAAGGTGTTCCGCGGAGCGAGCTCCACTATAAAGCTTAGGGCGTTTCGCTTTTTATCGTGTCCCATTTGTAGAGCTGAACCCACTGAATTGACTGAATTTGATGACACCGCAAGGATAGAGCTTCAGGAAGATCTCATCGCTCGCAGCCGGCGTTCCCTGGTTTGGTGGAAGCAGTCCCTCGTCCAGAAGAGATCTTCCCAGACGTGAACCGAAATAGAACGGGAAGAATTGCATTTGAGTTTGAAGAGCAATCCGATTGTACTTGCACTCGATTAGACATAAAAACCACTGCAGCGCCCATTCGAAGCGTGCTCAGCGGAAGTGGTGCAGGCTGTTTTGACGGCGTGCTTTACCATCCTCCGAGCAACAACGGTAGCTGTTGCGCCTTGCTTGGGTGAACAAAGTTTTAGGATTGTTTGAGTACATCATGCGCAGCTTTTCAGATGGAACGTTTTCCGACATCCCCCAAAATATTTACCTGAGAGTAAAACGCGAGGACACCAACGGCTTGTTTGGTTTTCCGTTAAACAAAGCTTCGAAGGCCTGTAAGGTTAGTTGGAACTTTTCTGTTCAACTGTTTGCGGCGCAAAATAAGAGCTCGACATCTTTAAGCAATAGAAGTTATAATTACAAGATACCTAAACCGTGCTTTAGAAATGAGTAACTATTGCGCCAAAGCTCAAGCACATCCCAGTTTTCTTGGTAAGACGTAGCGGAATCTCACTCTGAGGTTTTCTACCGCTACACGTGAACCTAATGTGTTTCCTTTAATGGACTGCCCATAATATGTACGTCAAATTTTCCTGCAAGTAACTTTAAACCACTAAATGGAAATTCACTATCACGTTCAGGGTTTCGAGAACGAAGCAGATGACTATTCCACGCAGAGCAAACTTTATCTGAGCAATCGATTTTATTCAAGAAGCCCAAGCTCCCACGAAAGTTACCTAGTGTACTAGCATTAGCATGTCACCACTTCCTCGGAAATGGTGGATAGTCATCATTCGTCAAAAGCGTAAGCATTGGGTGATAGCAATTGAAGCAAACAAGTTTCTTTCTTCAAGCCATCAGTTCGAGAGCGGAAGAACATCTTGAAAGGCCAAAGAATTATGAACAGAATGGGCAGTAGGGGGCGCATTATTTTTTAGTTACACGTGTATGACAACGATGGTGATGTCCGTTCCTCCACGTGCCACCACTGGAAGCTGCTCGCCTCTGCGGGCTAAGCTAAACACGGACACTCGATTGCAAACGACAGACCCGGCGACAGGCCAACCTTCGAAGATCCCATGTCACTTCACATGGTTGATGACGTAACACATTATCGAGATAGTGCTAAGGCGCCCGCGGGAGCCGAAAACCTGGCGAGTGTGGAAAATATGCGAGCGTCCCTGATGCGAGGACGGCATCGGGCGGGGGCAACTGAGCTAGCCCGGCAACCCTGGATGGGGCTACGTTAACGGGCACTCGTGCTGGTTGGTTAAAGCACTACAGCGAAGAAGAGTTGCTTTTGTGCGGTGGAAGAGACGAGGTGGTCGTGCTGCAGGTCAAGAGTCGTAGGACGTGGTTTCAAGGCTGTTCTATGCGGAAGTCGAAGGACCCAGGTGTCGGCTCCATCGCCTCCGAACGCTTCTGGAACTCGATTGTAAGGATGAAACGCTTTGACGATCGATTGATGAAGATTGTTGTCGCCGCTAAGGAGCGGCTCTATCACTTCTTCTCTGCGTGTGCTCCGCAGACTGGCCGTTCCGATCGCTTCGCTCGCTCCTTAGCGGCGAAAACAATCTTCATCAATCGATCGTCAAAGCGTTTGATCCTTACCATCGAGTCCCAGAAGCGCTCGGAGGCGATGAAGCCGACACCTTGGTCCTTCGACTTCCACATAGAACAGCCTTGAAACCTCGTCCTACGACTCTTGACCTGCAGCACGACCACCTCGTCTCCTCCACCGCACAAAGCAACTCGTCTTCGCTGTAGTGCTTTAACCAACCAGCACGAGTGGCCCGTCAACGTAGCCCCATCCAGGGTTGCCACGTGGGACCTGCTTACTTTACAGGACTTCAGGCTAGCTCAGTTGCCCCGCCCTCCCCCCCCCCCCCCCCCCGATACCGTCTTAGCATCAGGGACCCTCTCATGTTTCCCACACTCGCCAGGTTTTCGGCTCCCGCGGACGCCTTAGCACTATCTCGATAATGTGTTACGTCATCAATCATGTGAGGTGACATGAAATCTTCGAAGGTTGGCCTGTCGCTTGCAATCGAGTGCCCGTGTTTAGCTTAGCCCGCAGATATTGCTTAAACTCTTCTTGGTGCCACCTCCTGGCCTGCTTCCTTGTTCCCCCCATCGAGCATCCCGATGCCTCCTGGTCGCTGCCTCCTTATCGCCGTCGGTCCTCCACACTCAAAGTCTCCCTTCTACCGTTACCCCTTTAGTAGTCTTCTCATGCTAATGGCACGAAGTCGGCTTCTGAATCTGGACGCTCAAAAACGCGCGTAGGTGCTGTTGTGTTAAACAGTAAAGGACTGCGTTTCCTCTGCTGCAGCAACATCCCACGTTTAATAGCAAATTTTGCCCGCGCTGTAGATGATGAGGCGTGCCTCACTTAAGTTAGATCACTCGACGGACAAACTCTCTTATATACTAGTGGTGAGTGGTGATTGCGCCGATATGCTGTTATGTATCATGTTTGTTGAGCTTTGTTAAGAACCTTTCTCACAAGTTCTTGAACTTTGTGAAGAGTTTCCAGAATTACCCCCATAACGTTTTCAGCATTGCAACATGAAAATTTGCCTTCGGAAAGGTAAAACTAAGTTTAAGGTACAATACTTTTACCTGCAAATCACTCACCCACACACTATCGCCAGAGCAGTTCTGGGGAGACCAAAACCGCAAGACTTTTTACTTGTTGCTTGATATACTAGAGATGGTAATATAGGTACCAAGAAGACAGGATCTCAAAATATCATCATTCATTAGATCACCGGCTCTGTCATCGTCTGCATATGAAACGAGACGTCTTCCATAACATAGTTGACACGTCCTCACTTTGCCTTAGCGACCTGTGAGGAAGTGATGCTAGAGTCGGAGAAATTTCGCTTTGCAACTGGGAAGGAGTGTCGTTGCTGGAAACCTTTGTATATCCTATGGCCGTATCGTCTCAGATTCAATGGGCGTCATCGTATCGTGAAGCGTTCGCGCTTCCCACATTATGTCTTCAGATCACCACCACCACCAAATGCCTACTCACAACGTGACATCCATGCGAGAATCAATGTGAAAGGAGGAGTTGCACGACCTGTGAAGGAGACATCAATGTGTATGAAGTGTGTGATCTTCAGTCTGTCTCGTGAAGAAGTTTATACTGGCAAAACAGCGAGGTCACATTGGAAGAGAAAGATGAGCACATATGAGATCTGCGCAGCCCTCGGAAGATTCATCTTATAATAGAAGCACCGCACACTGAAGCACACGCACAAGCTCCTCTACAGGAACACGGCAGATCCAGTTAAGAGGAAGACCAAGGAGGGACCGGGAAGTGTTATAATAAAACTCGCTTGAAGCAGCGCAGCGAAACGAACCACTAAAATTTATTTTCGCTTTCTCACCTTATTTTTGAAGTACTAGGATTGTAAAGACATGTCAACAGTGATGAGTAGCCTCCTCGTGAGCATGCGGAAATAGTGGAAAAAATCGTTGTGTGCTTTAGTTTCTGGCAAATTAGTGATTTTATTCCGAATTTGATATCGCTAAAGTCGTGAGAGGATTATCACGCTTTCCTGTTCTCATCACGATTTCCCTTGAACAGGTCTGGTTGTCTTTGAAATTTGTCCAGCGATCCTTCTTTGCAGGGCGATTCCGGTAGCCCAGTCTACTGCTACGTTCGTGGAATCAAGTACTTGGTGAGTTGACCACAGTATAAGTGCCGCCATTGCCAAGATGCGAATCTCATGGTGGGGCATTTCCTAAGGCCGTTTCTGGAAAGTTCCTTCTCACAGAGCTTTCATTTCCAGATTGGCGTAATGACAGATGTCGGAACCTATAGGGAACTGAAGCGGTCCGCGAACGACGAAGTGAGTCTTCCTTAGTACTCTGGCCACTTCAACACGACATCGTTGCAGATGAGATGCGAAGATTACGACTTCGTCGTCATCGCGGACATTCGCGCCAACATGGGGGAGGTCAACAATATCTTTCTTCAAAGAGGACTTGGCGACAATCTGGCGAAAGGCCAGAAGATCTGCCACAAAATTGACTTTTGAAACTGTGTTCCACCTCATTTTAAAGGCAGAAAATAAATATCAAGTCCTTCTATACGATTACAACGAAATTATATTGCGCACAGCACCGTGGGATGTGCGCGAGACCTTTGTCACTGCCGAGGCATGTGGGGACTGCAGCGAATCCAAGCGGTGAGGGCATTAAGCTGTGTCATAAAAGCTGTCACAGAAAGTGGGAAGAATTCTTGCTTCTCACAAAAGAAACAACGTTTCAGGAATCTAACTGCTAACGCTTGTTTCCAGTCTTCCAGTTGCTGAATAACGAACTAATTTTTTGTTCATTTAGAGCACTAGGACAGTCAGAGAACATTTTTCACCTCCACTTGTACATGACGGACTTTTCGCCACTTTGAAAAAAAACCAAGAAAAGAAAGCCATGACAGCGACACGCTTATAGAATGAGCGAAACAAAATGTAACTTTCAAACTCTACAGCTCTTGCAGGGATGAATTTCAGTTCGTGATATTAAATATAAGTTGTCGCTCGAATGGGTAGGAACTTTATATTTACCATAGTAGACAATTTTCTTTCTTTCTTCACATTCTTATCAACACGCTCAGCCTATTCTACAGCTTGATTACGAAATCCGTCATGGAATATTCCGGCATCAGATCACTAAATACCAAAAGTGGTTCTGAGACAGTGGCTTGGAAGCCTTGCGATGACTCCAGGAAGCTAATTCTTCATTAAGTCCCTTCGGAATCTTTTTGTGTTATTGCCCATGATACGTTCCTGGTAACGCTCAACTTCTCTTTAAAAAAATGCAGGTTTTCATCTAATAAGGGGAAAAACTACATAGAAGCTGACCCACATGTGGAGAGGCATCATACCGTAAACAACAGAATATATGTACCTACCTTTTTTAGACAAGACCGAAAAGCTTACTAAGACCCTTTTTATACCTCAAAATTGAGCTAAAGTATTGAAAAGTCAATTGGGCCCATGGCCCCAAAATTGGTCAGAAAACAGAAAATAGCACAGAAATTTTGCTGTAGGTATCCGACCGCCAGAATTCAAACTATTTCATGACATCGCAGCTTCAACAGCAAAAAATGTTTCAAGGCGATTCCAAATTCAAAACAAAAAAACTGTCTGCGCGATGGCTTTCATTACAGATTGCGCCATGAACTCGTCTGATTCCTTTCACATAAAGTTGTCCGTTGGAATAATGAACGACTTCTTAAATTTTTCTACCAAATGTTGCTCTATGCAACAATTTACTGCAAAAGCTGTTTAACACCTCAGGTCAGATCAAGTGCAGCGCGTGAACGTGAATTCCTAAAGTGTGCCTAGAAACCTGCAATCATACCAAGGGGTCAGCAATACATGAGCAACGGCGAAAGAGAATCCCGTTTTGGTGACACCAAAAACCCAATTCCTTGTCATGACACCATCACTTCAGAGGGTCATCCTATTTCCACTTGCAGCTATGGGCTGGTACAGCCGATAGGTTTTCATGCCTCCTTTAGTACACATGTTTTCATACTGGCCAACTTGGAACCACCTAGGAAACAAATCAGTTGTAAAATCAGCGCTATAGCTTGGAGTCACCTCAAGTGTAATTCATTAGATTCCGCTTCAAATTTGGATGAGCCAATTTGGATGAGGTCTGGCGAATGTGGCGGTGAGGAAGAACTTCAACCGTTCGTTCAATTTTCGAGTGATTTTCGAAACGTGCGGGCGGGCGTTATCGGGCAAAAGAATCGGGCCTCTTCTTTTGACCAATGCTGGCTGAAACTGAAGCAATTTTCGGCGCATTTCGTTTCCTTGTAGTAGGGCTCTGCTGTGATCATTTGGCCTGTTCCCAAAAACTTGAAATGGACCTCACCAGCCGCCGACCACCACACAGTAACCACAGTTTTTGGTGGAGGTTCGTCTTCATACGGAATCCACTTCTCATCACAAGTGATGATCCGATCCAAAAATGGGCTAGTATTGTTGCGCAAAAGTATAGAAGAACAAATCTCGAAACTTGGCCATTTCGACCGCTCACTCAAAACTCTTCCGCGATGCCGCGAACTGTTTGGGGTGGTTCAGCTTCCACTAATTCCTTCAACTCGTCGTCCAGGATTGCTCTAGGTCGACCGCTACGGGGGGCATCTTCGAGGCTGGAATCTCCGGTCACAAATTCACTGAACCACTGGCACACAGTGCTTTGTCCAACACTATTAGGCCCCCACACTTGATTGATTTGTCGAGCTGTCTCGGCTGCGGATTGTCCCAATTTGAAGTTAGAATAATCGTTCGGAATTACTTCTTCGACATACCTCAATAAGCCCTTCATGATCAGAGATATAAACGACGTTGAAGCATAAATCATTAGTCAGATAGAGCGAACAATTCTGCACAGAAAGTAGCACTAAAGCACAGTGCAAGTTGAATTCTCACTTAATAATAGACGAATGAAAAATAGCAACACAAAACGCTGAGAACTTTTCGGACAGCCAAAAAACTTTTTTAAATGAAGGAGAGCATGATTTAGGTGGCAGGAATTCATACTAATACTACTTGCTCCCCTGCGTTCTACATTAAACCTGACACCCATCGTGAGGTTGAAATCCTTGTCTCAAGAGTATTCAATGTCACTTTCTTGGAAAACTTATAATTCACCTTTACCGAAAACCAAACACAGTGTCTGACACTATGATTTTTTTTGTACAAAAGGATAATATATCGCATTTTTCGTGCAGGAAAGCAGCACATTTTCAGTGCGTTAGACGGCTCCATGTACTCGTCCAGCATCTCGATACTCCTTTGATTGATAGCGCGAATTTTATTTACGTGTAGTTTGGCACACGAAAACGGTACAACCAAAACAGTTGTGGAACATGCACATATCCTTTCTGCTCTTCCAAGTAAGCAGTATTTACTCTATCAATTAAAAAAATCGTAACGACCTAGGTGAGGACATGGTGTGATCTCTTCCTTGTTTTCATACACCCAAAAATTGATGTTTTACTGCTCGTTGAATCTATATTTGATGGATTATTTTAACTGCAAAAATCAAAATTTCATACGATCTTGAGCACTCAATTTATTGTGGTATGTGGTTTATGAGTTTTCAAAAAAAAAAAGAGAGGATCTTCTTTAACCACATTCCCCTTCCCTTTTGCTTGGGAGGTGCTCAGCGTGATTTCAAGACTATCCAGTTTACAATGCTTTAACACATTCGTTTAAGCCTGGAGCGGCCAATATGGAATCTACATGTTGTTATAAAACGTTTTGTTGCGATCAAATCTCAAACTCAACAAAAAGTCCTGTGACAACATGTATCCAGTTTACGTCGATAAGTGTCCAGTTTGACGTGAAAGAGAATAAAAGCGTTGGTTATTGGAGAAAGTGCATTCTTGAATACAGTAGATAGCTAGTAGTACAGTGGAAAGCGAGGATTTCGGAATTTTTCTGTTTTCTGGCGTTTTTGGCTATTCTGTTTTCCGCTATCTGTTTTCTGACAAACTCGACTTTCTGTTTTCTGGGAAAATTTTCAAAGTTTCCGCCCATCCCTGGTGCAAAGCAGGAGGGCGAAGAGTAAGATCACTCGCAGCCAGTACGTGTCAAATGGGAAAGTGGTCCGTGAGGAGCTATTCGGTTCGAAATCTTCGCATCCGATTGAAAGTATGAGCCCTTCTGGGACTGAAGCTCTTGAAGGTGTTGTTGCATGCTTGGCATTCATGCTTCCTCCTTCCTGTGCGGTAATGTGGAAATGGATTAGACAGAGATCTGGACCCTGAACCGAATATGGAGTGAAAGGAAGACGTCGTAGCCCGTATCTACTATTAATGAAGTTCCTATGCAAAATATGCTTGATACAAGGTGTTTACAAAACAATGCTGATCCTATCATACATACATTACACATGCCGTAGTGGCAGACTGCGTCCGAACGCTACCTGAACCGTGATCTATGTGGCACAATCTATGAACATCTCCTTCCTTTTTATGTAATACTAGGAAGCGCTTGTTTTTGCTCCCCACGAAGGAGCCGAATCTTTTCTGGGAGCGTACAATGTACTAGATCGGCTTCCATTCCCCCAAGTGCACCAATGGAAACGTTTTTCTTCAACCTCTCCTACAATAAGGCTTGGATTTAAAATATCTGGTGCCTGCCTATGAGAAAAGGCCAGCCCTGGTTTTCAGCAATGTTCGATGTTCTTTACCATCATCACTTGAGTGTTATGGAAAGCTAACGACTTTCTGACCCCTCTGTTAGACTGCGGCTTCATTGCGGTGCTATTATTTAAGCACCTCGAGCTCAACGACAGCTAAACAAAACTATCCACCTGTGTATGCTGAGCTAACACAGCTTTTCTGCAGCCGTATGGCGCAGGAGCAGTTTATCCATGCGCCTACAGAGCCAAGATATATATTATATATTTATTACGTGAGACATCTCATGTGAAAGCAAATACCACAACAAACACTAAAAATGAACAAATTGGCTACTTGAATTGGCCATTTATGAACGAATCAAACGCTGGTATAGCAACTAAGAAGCGCTAAAGCACTACGGAACCAAATACTGATCTGTCGTGTACTTAAAAGACACAATTTCGCTCGGAAGTTTTATTTTCCTGCTGAGTCGGATATAGAAGACCCAGCTCTAATTGTAAAGAAATGTTGTCGAAGATTACGCCTTGCACGCGGAAGCACTAACGACGAAGCTCCACTTATCGTATATGATGTTCGTGGGTACAAAACTGATCCGGATGTAGACTAGTGACATATTGAAGAATCTTATGGAACAAATTGAGGTCAAATTTCCTTCTTCTGTGAGAAAGGGTGTGAGTTTGAAATTAGCATTCCTCTCAGAACTAGACGGAATGCCGTCATATATGAGGCGAACGCACCAAGCCATGAGTTTCCGCGTGAAGCTGTTCTGGACCTTTTCAAGGAGGGCTATAAGCTTAGTCATTTGCGGATTAAAAACCGGTGTGCCGTATTTCAGAATAGGTCTAATATACGTTTTGTAGGCTCGAATTAGTAGTGCCGTATAAAAACGCTCCCACGCCACGCGGGTCTTCTAAGAGAGGCGTCTCGAGCAACAATCGTTTATTAAGGCACACCAGAACCTCAAACTTGGGTAATTAAACCCAAACGAACAGTTAAATGTTAACAAAAATACGACACGAAATGGCGAATTACACTCTACGGATGCGTAAAGGGTGAACTGAGACTCATCAAGAACTAAGGGCACAATCAGGTAACTACCTCACACGGCCCTAGGATAACTAGCAAGAATGACAGCGGTGAAGACTCTAGGTCATGGAGCGCCTGCTGAGGTTTTTGCGCCTTCGCACCCGCGGTTGTCGCACCCAAGGCCCTATGAACGAAGTCGCAAATTCGTCTTATCTCGCTGAAGGGGGCTTCCCCTAGGATGAACGGATCCCCGGAGACCGATGGAGGACGGCAGCAATCGGTGGAGTGCGGAAGGGGACGGCAGGGGATAGTAATAGACGACGAGTGACTGTTCCCGCGCTCTGAACTGCCTTTTTATGTGCTTGAGGAACGTTCTAGAACTGGGCGTCAATATTCGATGGGTAGTTCAAATCCCGGTTGCGCGCGATCAGCGGGTCAACGGAACGGCGCTCGCAGCCTCTCAGCAGTCGCTCCCTGTGTTGAAATCGCATGTTTTTATTGAGACAATACAAAATCGCGTTCCGCGATACTCCGGCCCACTCAAAAGGTCAGGAAGAATCCTGAGGGATAGGTGGGGCAGGGAAGGGATCAGACGTCGTCCTGGAGTCCGAGCTTCCTGTTGATGACGGAAATCTTCTTTTTGGAAGCCACTATTTCACGAGAGGCGTCGTCGATCTCCTCCTGGAGCTCTTGGGCACGGTCCGGCCAGTCGCAGATCGCGGAATGGTGCCCCATACGTTCGCAATGGAAGCACATGATCCAGTAATTTGGGCAGGAATCTGCATCGGAGTTGCACGCAATTTCGAGGCACATCCTGCATCTGGCCCTGTCTCTGAGCCTGATCCTCCTTCTGGTGCTATCGCGCACTCGCGGGCATTGGTCGCTGTAGTGTTTTCCACGAGTCCCGCAGAAAGCGCACCGCATCCGAGCTGCTTCATCTTTGGTGAATCCTGCTTGAAATAAACGAGGTTTGCACGGTTGTTCCCTTTGCAAATTACCGATACGAATTTCCAACACGTGGATCCTGGCGAGTAGAGACCTCCTAGTGAAGTGCAGAGTTTCCTTTTCCTCGTCTGTGAGTTCGGGTTCAACGACTTCCATGCTGTCACCGTCAGGTTCTACCGGCTCGCGGGAGTCGTCGGCACGTTTTTGCAGTTCAGCAACTGAAGTGGCGATAGACTTTACATCCTGACAGAGCGAACTGACGGAGTCGATCTTTCCGGATAGTTCTGCGATGGTCTGCTGCATCGACGAGATAGACTGCTCCAACTTCTGCTGCATCGTGTCACGCTGGGCTCTTTCTTCGTTGAGCAGTGTCGTCCTCATGTTGCGAAGTGCGGCAAAGAAGTACTGGACTGCTGAAAGCTGATCGGCGATGATTGTTTCCATGATGTCGTGTGCGACCGGAAGCTTATGTTTCCGTCCTTCGGCGTCGTAGTACGATTGCGGCATATCCACCATACTTCTCCACGCATCCTTCGACATCTTGGACGTGGCGATGAGCAGGGGGATGGCGGCGTAGAGGGTCCTGAGGGTCTGGCGAAGGTTGAGGAACCGGAGTTCGCAATTTTCCGCCCTACATTCTAAAATCTGCGCGTCGCGCTCCAACTCCCCCCAACGCTGCTGCGACTGGGAAACAATGGGTATATCTCCATGAAGTTGATCAAGAATCGCCGAATAAAACATGACATCGCGACAACACTGGACGATCTTTCGCAGAAGTTCTTCTGGCTCTGGAAGTTTTGGAAGAGCCTTGATCAGAGTGTTGTGTTCATGGCGAAGGCGATGCCAGTCGTTGTAAATGGAATTGCCGTGGCTCATGACTGAAACGGATCATATGAGATTTATTTCAATTGAATGAGACTTTCGGTAGCGAATTTCGCATCGTTCGCCTTTGCACAGTGTCGCATTTCAGAGAGTGAGTCATTTTGGCATAAAGCTTAGCTGCATAGCGAAAATGAACGAATTTTTGGTCAAATTTTTTTTTGCACGCGTCGCAGAATGATGTGACATGCCTAAAGCGTGGCATATAGAGGGTGGGTCATTTTGGCACAAGCTTGCTAAATGGTTAAATTGAGTGCATTTTGACCAGAGGCGGTCTGAAATTGCATAATATGCCAATCGCATCGCATATGGAGGGTGGGTCATTTTGGCACAAGCTTGCTAAATGGTTAAATTGAACGGGTTTTGACCAGAGGTGGTCTGAAAATGCATATTATGCCAATCGCATCGCATATGGAGGGTGGGTCATTTTGGCACAAGCTTGCTAAATGGTTAAATTGAGTGCATTTTGACCAGATTTGCTGCACGCTGTTGCAGAATGATCTAAAACTAAGTTTTGGAGCGTGAACTGCAAGCAAAACGGCAGCAGTGCCAATTTGACCCAACCGTCCCAATTTTTTTTTTGTGTAATATGCGTAAAACGACCATGCTGTCGCATTTACCCCATATTTTCGCTCGCAGTGTGCTTGAAAATTGGCTGACGAAGAAAGCATTTATGCTTATAAGCTCGCAAATATATCTTGTCGCCTAATTTTTGATTTTTGCAGCTCCAACGTTTCAGCTCGCATATGAAACCTTGCGGATTTTGCTCGCAATTGCTCAAAAGAAGGTTTCGTAGCTTACTTGAGGTCGCACTCTGAAATTGTAGTGGCGCTCTTGTCCTTCGATAGTAGTAGATCGCTTGTCGCACGAGTCCACTTCTTCGTTCGCGTTGTCTTCGTAGTCGCAATCAATCTCTAAAGGAATAAGCATATTAATTGGCCTTTTAAGATGTCTGCCAGTAGCTGTTATTAACTGAGCTTCACGTATCGCATTATCATTACCAATTTCTATATTTACTATGCGTGCTAGTCGCCACTCATTGCGAGGTAATATAGGATCTGTTAAAAGCACAATGGCACCGACATGAGGTGCGCTTTTGCAGGTTTTATAACTTGAAATCCATTTGCGGTGTGATTCTCGCAAGTTCAATAAATAACGCGTTTGCCACTCCTCCCACACCTTTTGCGTGAAGGAGTATGAACTTCGCAAAGCTTTTTCAGCTTGCTTCCGAGTTTGTAGCGCCATCTTTTGTTCAGGTGGGACATAATCCCCATCACTGGAATCTGTCGTCACCTGATCAAAGGGAAAACATAAGTCCATTCCACTTTGAAGGAAGTCGATTGGACGGATAGTTCTGATCTCGTCCAGATCTGACTCCTGGTATGTTAGCGGACGAGTATTTAAGCTCGCCTCGACTTTTGTTATGACTGTAACTAACGCGTCCCACGATAACTTGGCTTTTCCAAGTGATTTGTACAGTGCATATTTTACGGACTGAATGAGGCGTTCATAAAACCCCCCTTGCCATGGCGCGTAGGGAGTTATGTGATTCCATTGAATCGCATTATTAACGATGAGTGAGTGCTTTGTAGCATTCCCTAGCGCAGAGTCCAGTATTTCTGAACTCAGAAGAAAAGTTGGCGCATTGTCACTTGTAATTGAAGTTGGTATTCCTCGCCGAGAAAAGAATCTTCGCAATGCGTTCAAGAATGCTTCTGTTCCCATGCTTTGCACAACTTCCAAGTGTATCATGCGAGTCACGGCGCAAGTAAATATACATCCGTATGCTTTCAGCAACTTGTCTCCCTCTCTTACCTCTGGCAGGTCGAAAAAGTCCAGCCCGATATGTTCAAACGGACGGCTTTTTTGTACTCTGTAGTGAGGGAGGTCCGGCATGGGCGGATATTTGTACGGCGCCCCATTAAACCGCCTGCAGCGAACACATCTGTTCACTACTTTTCTAGTCTGCTGGCGTAATCGGGGTATCCAGTACTGTTGCCGTACGTTTGACATAGTATGCGCTATCCCACTATGGTACTGCCCATGCGCTTCTTGTATGATTAAGCTCGCCATAGTTGAATTTTGAGCGATAAGAATTGGGAACTTCGCAGGTTCGCATAGGCTTGATCGCGCAAGGCGTCCTCTCGCACGCAATGCGCCATTCTCATCCTTGAATAGTTTCAAGGAATTATCCACTGTTTTACAATAGCTTTCGCCAAAGTTGAGCTGATGTAGTCGCACAAGCGCTAGTTTTGCATCGCAAATATCGGCTCCATTTATGCCTTCTTGACCAAGGCTTGGCTTATTTTTCAGTTCTGGAACGCGCTCAGTAAAAAGACGAATCCTGTCTTCTGGCAAAGTCCTGTTAAGCTTTCTTACGAATTTTAAGACCCATGCCATTATCCTTTGCGCCTTCGCAAAGGTACTATAACGGTTCAAAGGAAATGCCTTGTCGTCTACTACCATCGCAGAATTGATGGATGACGAAATTTCCTCTGGTAGCTCGAACAGGGTTGTGCTCCAGCTAACTAGGGGTTCTGTAAGGAACTTAGGACCTGTCCACCAAATATGGCCTTCCAGTTGTTCCTTAGACAACCCTCTTGTACCGGCATCAGCAGGATTCATGTCCGTGGGGACATGTCCAAAAACCACTTTGAGACCCATTTTATTGATTGTTTGTACAATCGAACGGATCTCCTTTATCCTGTTGTTGACAAGAACTCCTAAGTCCTTGTTGCTGTCAACATTTTGGATCCAACTCAGAGCAACTTGAGAGTCTGAGAGGAGTATGATATGGTCCATCTCTTCAAGATGTTTCTGTGTCGCGGTCAGAATCGACAGACTAAGTCTCGCACCCATAGTAAGCGCATTAATCTCCATTTTTGGAGTGGTTATTTTTGATTTGATAGATGGCAACTTAGATTTTGCCATCACCAACGACGATGTATTGTTCGCAACCAAGTAAGCGCATGTAGCCATTGCTACATCGCTCGCATCCGTAAAAATTGCTAATTTGCAGCGCGAAGCTCTCGCGTCCATAAAGCGGGCACATGAATAGGTGAATCCATTCGCATTTTGAACGATCTGTTCCCATTGCCTTTGACGTTCTTCCGAGATCGTTTGATCCCAGTCGTAGCTTTCTACCCAAAGCTGTTGCTGCAAATGCTTCGCACGCACTAATAGTGGAACTAGCCATCCCAAAGGGTCATATACGGACGCAATTTGCCTTGTTATCATTCGCTTCGTTGTCGCTTGCGTCGTGGATAGCTTGCAATGCAGATGAATGGAATCTGACATAGAGTTCCACAAGATGCCCAATACTTTTGGTGCATAATTGCTTGAATAGTTCGCTTCTGGAAGGCTGTCTCGCACCACGGGGCTATTTGAGAGGAACTCGCGCAGGTTCATATTCATGTCTTGAAAGATCTTATACGCCTGCTTCGCTTTAATTGCAACCTCCTCAGGTTTCTTTCCCATGAGCATGAGATTGTCTACATATAAGTTGTCGCGTATTTCATCTGCAAGACGTTGATCCTTTACTCCATTCTTGAGATGAAATCGTATTGTAATGGCTAACAAGAATGGAGACACATTGAGGCCAAACGTCACCCTTGTGAAGCGATACACTACCAAGTTTTTGCCCTCGGGGGCCTGCGCTGTGTTGCGAACCCATAAGAATCGCGTTGCATCCCTATCGCATTCGTGGAGGCGTACTTGTAGAAAAGCTTTTTCTACATCTGCTATAGCAACAAACGGCGATAGTCGAAAGCGCAGTAGAATACCGAAGAGATCCGGCAAGAGATTTGCACCTTGGTGTAACACGTCGTTCAATGGTGGACAATTTTTGTAATGGGACGACGCGTCAAAGACCACCCTTACTTTCGTTGTCTCCTTCTGTGGTGTGACAACCGCTTGGTGTGGTAGATAATGCAGTACCGTTTTCGTGGTCTCGCATTGCTTCGGAACCTCCTCTATGATACCCTTCGTCAATTGATCGCGAAACACATTTTCATACTGCTCCAAGAGGTCAGGCTTCGCACGTAGCATCTGAAGGACGCTATGTAATCTTCGTAGTGCTAGGTTGAAATTGTCAGGTAAAGTATCGCAATTCTCCTTGAAAGGTAATCGCACGTAGTAGCCATCGCTCCTCTTTTCAGTAGTGCTATCGAAGAATTGTTGCACTTCATTCGCAACAGAAGCTTTTTCCAGATAAGCCGGTCCTGTATACTCCTTGACGCCAGCCGAATCAAAACTCCAGTATTGATCCCACTGTCTCAGTTCTTCATCTGACTCCTTATTTTGGAATGTGAAGTTGTCTTCACATGTCAGGAGTTTACAGGTGGCTGTGGCGCTACTTCCTTGTGAACTTCCACTTCTTCCGGTAATGAGATATCCTAATTTTGAAGGTATCAGATGAAGTCCAGAAGGGAGAACATGCTTCTTACACGGAAATTCTAGTAACGCCCATAGCTGGTCACATCCCAGCAAAATATCTGGCTTAATAGTTGCTGTGGAGCAATTTCTTGACAGCTTGATTTTTGCCATCTTTATGTAATGTTTGTCTGCTTCACTGAGCGTCATCTGTTTTCCTGTTCCTGAGATGACGTTGGTTTTATAGAGAAGGAGGTCTAGCGGCTCTCCCGTCTGATCTCGAATCTCTAATGTCGCGACTTCATATGAAGACTTTCTTGGTGTTTTCGACCCAAAGGTATACATAGAAAGATCTTGTTTATCCACCGTTGGAAGATCTAACTTTTCAGCTAACCTTTCATGTATGAAAGATCGGTCAGCTCCTGTGTCCAACAGAATTTGGACATCCATTTCTTCACCTGTTTTCGCGTTCTTTGCACGCGCTACTCCTGTAAGGAGAAACACATCCGATCTCGTACGGTGGTTTCCACTTTCATTCGACTTAACTGTTGCTGTACTGAGCACCTCTTCTGCTGCAGTATCTTCGCTGCATTGCATGTTTGCCGTTGTTGGCGCCTTTCTCATCCCGTCAGTTTTAGCCTTGGGTTGTGAACGTGAGCGTACCCAGGGCTTGCTGTCCTCATCTCTTTGTTCACCACTTTTGTTGCTTGCGAACAGTCGCTTAGGGCAAATGGAGAAATGGTGTTTGCTGCCTTCACATTTCAGGCAGCCAGGTGAAGTGTTCCATTCCAATTCCTTCACAAAATGATTTGTTTTGGCGCAGTTCATACACAACTGCTTGCCTTTCAAAAATTGCCTTCGATCGATTGCTGTGGTGATTTTTGGACACCGCAGCGAATTGTGATCGCCAGCATCACAATAGATGCATCCGTGTGAGGAGTCATGGGACTGTCCTTCACTCTTTGAAGATTTGTGCCGATATCTTCCATTTTCTTGAAGCATATCGGCTACACCCTCTTCAGTCTTTATAAGGGCATCCAGCTCTCCTAATAATTCGACGACAGTCCATTCGTCATCTGTGTGTTCCCTTTGGAACCTCTGTTTCAGCACCTTGCGCTGAAGACTGGGTGTAAATTTCGATAACACTTTTTGTGTTATGAAAGACCCTTTAAGTTCTACTCCCTTTTGTTGTAACTGTACAACAATGGAGATTATATAGTCAAGCAACTGCCTTTGGTCACCGACGTGGCTCCCTCTTGCATAGGCTTCTTCAAGCTTGACTTGCAGTATGCGGACTAACTTACTTTTGTTCCCAAACTTGGACTTTAAAAGATTGAGAGCTGGTAAATAATTTTCCTCCGTTATAGGGTATCGCTTGATAGCTTCTCTCGCATTGCCCTTTAACGCTGTTAGCAAGTAATTGAACTTCTGCAGGTTGGTGAGGTTCTGGCTGTGGACATTCGCATCGAACAATGACCAGAAGTTTTCAAACTCGCTTATTTTGCCATCGAATGTTGGTATAGGTATCACTGGTAAACTGATATTCGCAATATGAGTGTCGCTGCGCTTTGCTGCGCTGGCGTCGCTTTGTATCCCCGCTTTTCGCGATTCCAGTTTGATCAGAAGCATATCTGCTTCCTCAATGACAGACTGTACGTCATTTATATACTCCAGGGCTTGGGCCTCTTGCTCTTCTTGCAGAGCATCCTCTAACTGATCTATGGCAGCTGTGAACCCATCCAAGTTTCGCATAACTAAACTTATCCCTTCTCGCAAAGCCGCTGCTAGCTCAACTATGCTGTGCGCCGATACATCGCTTTCAAGTGCTGGCTTCGCATCCCTTATTATTCGCTCAAGCGAGTTTTTTGCGCGCGTAGTCAAACCCTTTCGGTGCCTTAATCGCATTGGACCACTCATTTTCGCAATTAACCAGTACCAAAATCTTAATAAACTAGCAAAAAAGCAGGGAAATTGCTAAAATAGAAGCTAAAATACAAAAGATTACAATTATAAAACTCTTACCTCGGATTTCGGCCGAAGTCGTATCCGCGATGCACCATAAAAACGCTCCCACGCCACGCGGGTCTTCTAAGAGAGGCGTCTCGAGCAACAATCGTTTATTAAGGCACACCAGAACCTCAAACTTGGGTAATTAAACCCAAACGAACAGTTAAATGTTAACAAAAATACGACACGAAATGGCGAATTACACTCTACGGATGCGTAAAGGGTGAACTGAGACTCATCAAGAACTAAGGGCACAATCAGGTAACTACCTCACACGGCCCTAGGATAACTAGCAAGAATGACAGCGGTGAAGACTCTAGGTCATGGAGCGCCTGCTGAGGTTTTTGCGCCTTCGCACCCGCGGTTGTCGCACCCAAGGCCCTATGAACGAAGTCGCAAATTCGTCTTATCTCGCTGAAGGGGGCTTCCCCTAGGATGAACGGATCCCCGGAGACCGATGGAGGACGGCAGCAATCGGTGGAGTGCGGAAGGGGACGGCAGGGGATAGTAATAGACGACGAGTGACTGTTCCCGCGCTCTGAACTGCCTTTTTATGTGCTTGAGGAACGTTCTAGAACTGGGCGTCAATATTCGATGGGTAGTTCAAATCCCGGTTGCGCGCGATCAGCGGGTCAACGGAACGGCGCTCGCAGCCTCTCAGCAGTCGCTCCCTGTGTTGAAATCGCATGTTTTTATTGAGACAATACAAAATCGCGTTCCGCGATACCGTATCTTTGCTGAGGACTCCGAACAGAATGTATATTAAGGCAGTCGCCTTGTCGGCGATATTTTCACAGTGGCAGTGACTATGGTCCTTGGTAATGGGAAATCCAAGATCGTTCTGTTGCTCAACTTTCTTAATGACCGACCCCTCTCAATGGTAGTCCAATTTGGGATTACGACGACCAAAATGGAGTAAGGTCGTTTTTTATTTAGACAACGGGAGATTAAATTTACGAGACCATTCAGCAATAACATTGAGAGCGTCATGTAATATCCTACAGTCATTCTCAGAAGAAACAGGTAAGTACATTTTGACGTCATCCGCAAATGCGCCGCAGCACTTGGCATCTGTTTTAGAGATCAAGTCAGGAAGTTCATAAGTGAAAGCGTTGAAAAATAGGAAAAAGAACTCTCCTTAGGGAACACCACTGCTTATGGATCTTGCCTCAGAGTGGCTTTCATTTACCCGGACAACGAATTCTCTAGTCGTCACGAACGCTTGTACAGTACCGCCGCTAAACATTCAACCAAATGACGTTTGCGACGCAAAAACGCGTTGTTTGCGTCGCATCATGATAACTTCTTTCAAAATAGAACTTTCCTAGCAAAAATTCACAGCGCTTCTTACCATAGTACGTTCTATCATATGGCATGTGATCTTCATTTAGAAATGGGTGGAAGCCTCAAAAGCAAAAGCCAAATTAGGGAGCCACTTAATTGCGTTGACCTGACCGACATGCGTCGCTGCGTCTCGCTTAATTGGGCTCTCAGGCAAAGCTGAACTCCTCCTGTCAAATTATACAATCTTAGATTGTTCCTGAATTTAGATTTATTAACGTTTTTAGGATTCGTCTTCCTACGACAATTCATTTGAGACCAAATTTGATAGAATGATATCCATTTTGAACCGGCTGGTGTCTCACAACCGTCATTTTCATTTATTTCAGCGAAGAAATTATCCATCTTTCAGTAAAGTCTGTAATTCATTCTGCTTGCAAGCAAAAAAGAGCACATAGATCCACATCCCGCCCGGTTGCCAACTGTCGAATCCGCAAGCAAGCAAACCTTCAGTGGGCAGTATGCTCTGCTGGCAAATTCAGGCACCGATATCTGAGCTTCAACCTAGCGTTATAATGCAAAAGTTAGCCAGCACATAGGGCACAAAGCGAAGACACTTGGTAGAAGGCAACAAAGTGCCAGGTGGTCAGGTGGCCGAATTTCGACTTTTCAAAGTGACACCTTCCTCTAGGAATGTGAAAAACGTTCAACATAGTTTATCGTTTAGTCTTCGCGGAATAAACCCTGGCATGCCGAACAATAAAATGCCATGACTTTTCACATAAAATGCTGTACCAGTGGCGACCCTGTTCATTTGTTGCAACAGCTCGAGAGCTGAAGTGGCCGTACAGTGCCGTAATTGCGCTGACCTGACATGCCCTCTAAAAACACTGCGACCGCCTGGCTGTCCAGCGAATATCTCCTTGCTCCTTTTACAGTTATGTAGCCATTCGATTGTATTCAATCGTTGCTCCTGCCAACGATTGAATTTCGGCACTTTGATGAGGTTTTATTTCTGCGCTTGCTACAACTCTTACCACTCGAAATTGCAAGCACAGTTGAAATCGGAAGCAAGAAAGTTTATCCGCTCTGCCTCCACCGCAAATTGCTGAAAGACTAATAAACTTGTTAAGTAATCCCACTGACATGTGCATCCCAACGTATTTCGACATTCAGTTCCTAACATGGAATTTGGACGGACTCAGTTTCCGTTTTGCGTAAACCTCCACAGCTCACATTTGTTATTTTTGCTACTTTGTTGTACTAAGCGCTTAGGTATGTGTCTAATATTGATTTCGAAATGAAGTGGACTATGTGTTTTGCTTGAAATAATTTAATTTATATTGTAAAGAATTAATCGCAGCCTTATAACAACAAAGTATCCATTTTATTCTAGGGTGGTTACCGTCTTCAGAGGAGTCATCGGCTGCCGAGTTCATTCCGAATCGAGGTCCTTGGTTAACATCCGCACGGGCCAACTATCATTTCATCCTTGCTAGCTCGGTGAAGTGACACCGGACTTACTCGAGAAGGACAAAACTTTGACTTTTCCAAAGGCTGGCTACCAAAAAATGCTGTGCAAAACAAATGCGCATTGAAGCTGCCTCCATGGTAGAAGAAGAATCGTACAAGCAGATTGTGTGACGAATTCCAGACATGATTCATTCACGTCGTTTTTTACTTTTTATCCCTTCATCTGTGTTTGAAAAGTTGTTTCAACGGCTGTTATTGAATAAAATTATGCCAACTTCACAGCAAGCAAAAGCAGTACGTGGAGATAGTGCATGATTATGAAAGATATGGTAAAGTTGGAGAAACACATATGGAGAGTAACATCAACATAACCTTTGAAGAACCTTTTCCTCATTATTGTCAGAATACATTGCGCAAAAAAATAAGCTGAGATATCAGAGAACAGCTTATAACAGGGAAACTTATAGAGAAATTTAGAGCCCATTGCAAGAACACACATACTTGCTTGCCGCGCCTCGAAAAAATTTCAATATTTGCGAAATCTATGTGACTTGGCGGCGGCCCGCAATTCACAAAAGTAGTTTTTCTGCGCAAGAGCTTATAAGGACGACAGAAA
Organism: Heligmosomoides polygyrus polygyrus; assembly: GCA_947396885.1. Taxonomy (NCBI): domain Eukaryota; kingdom Metazoa; phylum Nematoda; class Chromadorea; order Rhabditida; family Heligmosomidae; genus Heligmosomoides; species Heligmosomoides polygyrus. The sequence continues at coordinate 48,983,925 of OX377201.1, forward strand.
TAAAACCTCACCAAAGTGCCAGGAACATAGATTGAATACAATCGAATGGCTGCATAACTGTAAAAGGAGCAAGGAGATATGCCAGGCGGTCGCATTGTTTCTAGAGGGCATGTCAGGTCAGCGCAATTACGGCACTGTACGGCCACTTCAGCTCTCGAGTTGCTGCAACAAATGAACAGGGTCGCCACTGGTCTCCGCTTTGTGCTCTATGTGCTGGCTAACTTTTGCACTAAAACGCTAGGTTGAAGCTCAGATATCGGTGCCTGAATTTGCCAGCAGAGCATACTGCTCTCTGAAGATTTGCTTGCTTGCGAATTCGACAGTTGGCAACCGCGCGGGATGTGGATCTATGTGCTCATTTTCGCCTGCAAGCAGAATGAATTACAGACTTTGACAGCCACTGAAACGTAGGTAATTTCGTCGCTGAAATAAGTGAAAATGACGGTTGTGAGACACCAGCCGGTTCAAAATGGATATCATTCTATCGAATTTGGTGTCAAATGAATCGTCGTAGGAAGACTAATCCTAAAAACGTTAGGAAACCTAAATTCAGGAACAATCTAAGATTTTAAAAATTGACTGGAGGAGTTCAGCTTTGCCTGAGGGCCCAATTAAGCGAGACGCATCGACTCATGTCAACCCAATTAAGTGGCTCCCTAATTTCGCTTTTGCTTTTGAAGCTTCCACCCATTTCTAAATGAAGATCACATGCCATATGATAGAACGTACTATGGTAAGAAGCGCCGTAAATTTTTGCTAGGAAAGTGTTATGTTGAAAGAAGTTATCATGATGCGACGCAAAAAACGCGTTTTTGCGTCGCAAACGTCATTTGGTTGAATGCTTAGCGGCGGTACTGTATCCATCTTACGATTCGATTATGTATCCCAATGTGGTCCACTTTGGTAACAAGCTTGGAATGAGAGACTTTGCCAAGAATCTCGACTCACTTTAACTTTCTACTGGAAAACTTTCTCATATACGCAAACTTTCCTTACTTATTTACTAGCGCTGTTGGGTAGGATGGGTCAGAAGTATTCGCAAGTCACATCATCGAGCCCTCAACCAGACGTTCAGCGGCCTACCGGCCCAAAACATCTGGTTGGGAGATTAGCTCTCAAACCCCGACCGTCTTCTTGCCCTCTTTAGGCCTTCTCTCATTAATTACAGAAAAGAACTGGCTTTGATGTATGAAATAGTATAGTGCGATAAGGTAGATCAGAATCTTCAAAACTGCTCCTATGGGGCCTATCGACCCTATATCACACGTACGAGATTCATTCATTGAAGTACTCGTTGTATTTATTAACCAGACGTTTATCGGCCTACTGGCCGCCAAATGTCTGGGTGGGGGCTTCGCGCCCAAACGCTGAGAATAGAACACCCGACCGTCTTCTTGTCCTCTTTAGGCCTTTTCGTATTCATTCGAGTAAAACAACTGGTTTTGCTATATAGCATAGTATTGCGGGATACGGTGAGACAAAATCTTCAAAGCTGCTCCTATGGGGCCTGCCCACCCTCTTTCGCACGAGCGCGGTTCATTCACTGAAGTACTCGTTCTATACATGGCAAGGAACAGATAGAGAGCCTTATAGAGAGCCCAAAGTGCTCATTCTGCGGAAACACAAATGAAATCAATTGGTATTGGTAGACCGCTAGACAGTACAGTTCACAGTCCGACGGGAATAACATTACTACATTACTCCGATGCCTTTACTCATTCCCCCCACACCCCGCCCCACCCGCTCCACCAATACTCTCTTACCCATGTATTTTTTTCAACTCTGATGCACCACTTCAGGATAGTAGCTACAGGAAAGTATGCTCCGATATCGATCATCACCTCAAAAAATTCTTGGCGAACAAAGAGCGTCGACTTTCGTCTGAAAGCTCCTTGAGAAAACTTCAGTTTCACATACGAAGGACGATGAAATCTGGTGGACGAATGCCTTTCTTATTGACACAGATGGATCCTCTTGTTTCACGGACAAAAGCAAAGCTGTAGCCCTGGGAAACTTCTTTGCAAGCGTCTTTTCTCAGAATACAATGGGCGATTCCACATTAGAGGATCATTCAAATGCAACTGTCTACCAGTTGCGTTATGTTAATTTTTACCCCTCAGAGGTCTGCAAATTTCTAAAACGTATTAAGCCTTCCATTACTGAGCCATATAATGGAATTCCTCCCATAGTGTTTAAAAAATGTGCTGAGTCTCTTTCGAAACCACTGGCCTTCATTTTCAACGCATCGTTGATGTTCGGAGAAGTGCCAGATGTTTGGAAAGATGCGCTTGTTACGGCAATTCCAAAGAACACTGGTGCACAGCTAGTTTCTCAATACCGCCCCATCAGCATTACTCCTACACCTATCAAAGTGATGGAGAAAATTATCAGGGAGAAATTATTATTATGGGTTGAAAAATTCCAGCTTCTCCCTCCTGAACAACATGGCTTTCTTACAGGACTTTCAACAGTAACAAATGTAGTTGACACCTTGTTTGATTGGGAATTAGCCCTCAATCAGGGAATGTCCGTTGATGTTATCTACCTTGATTTGTCCAAGGCTTTCGATACTGTTAATCACTCCAAACTGATTGACAAGCTTAAGCTCGTAGAAATTGATGGCCACTTACTGAGCTGGTTTATTTCGTACTTAAACGACAAGCATATGACGGTTAGAGTAGGCTACGAATTTTCATCCCGCTTTCGTTGTAGTAGCGGTGTTCCGCAAGGTGGAGTCTTGTCACCATTGCTGTTCCTGATTTATACAATGGATCTTCCAAAGTTCCTCAATACTTCGTATTCTGTTAAGGTGCAGCTTTATGCGGACGACATCAAAATTTACGGAACCTATAGTAGCGAGAATTCCAATGAAGTCTGTACCGAACTTGAGAGGTGCATCGAAAAAGTGGTCGAATAGCTGGAATCTGACAGCGAACCTTGACAAATGCTTTGTTATGCACATCGGGAAGGGAACCACAAGGGATTACAATGTTAATGGCGTTACCCTGAAGAGAATTCCCTACGCTAAAGATCTTGGTGTTTTAATTGACTCTAGGTTGTCTTTTTCTGATCATATTAGTCAAGCTGTGCGCAAGGCATATGCTGCCCTTTTCTCGCTTTTCCGTAATATTCATTCAGACAATCCGGTGCTTCTTACGCGCTTGTACAAGACGTATGTCTTGCCGCATCTTGAGTATTGTTCGCAAGCGTGCAACCCATCTAAAAAGAAGTACATTTTAAAGCTTGAGAGAGTCCAGAAGACCTTCACTAAGCTAGTTTTCTACCGAACCCATGGACGTATTAATGCTGAATCCATACCTGAATTCAATCACCGTTTGAAATTGCTGTGACTCAAAAGTTTGCAGTGCAGAAGAGCAATAGCTGACCTAGTTTTTTGCTTTCGATTACTAGGCAATGAAATAAAATTACAACCGAGCAAATACTGGGTTTTTAAGCCGTGTAATCTTCGCACCGGTGGTTTCAACCTGCACTACCCACGCATTCAGAACAAGAATTATAACAAATTGTTCAACTTTTTGTTCTTCAGAGTTTCCCGCTGGATGGAGGTCCTACCCAAAGAAATCCTTCAGTCCGAAAACAGCCTTATTTTCAAGAAAAAATTGGGGAAGTTTGATGTATTGCAGCTTATAGAACGAGTAGTTGTTCAATAATCGTTCCAGGTAGGACTGCGATGTCATGACGACTACGTGTGGTTATTATCGTCATATTCTATGCTACCGAAGTTTGGTCCTATGCTGCTTTCCAAGAAATAACTTCTATGTGCCCACTCTAAACCTCTTCGACTATTTCCTGTTTACCAGATCTATTCTGTTTAGTTAACTAATCTTTCTTGCCCTTACACCACCCTTCCTCAGCCTGTTACTGCGCTTTTAAATGCTATGTGTTCTGCCTACCTTCGCTTTGTTCTTACTAACGCTTACTTTCCTTGGTGTTTTTGTTTTTCCGCTCTTTGCAGGACCAGAACTCAGTGCTAGATGGGGGCCAGTATGATCTCAATTTCTAAAATTCTTCACTATAAAGAGTATCCGGTGGTCGCTTTATTAGTGCATGCTAGTCTAATTTTCCACCACTCTGTTACCCTAACGTGCTGGTTCCACGAGGGTGGTTGGCATACCCGTGTCCAGAAGCTCCAGCACTGACCTATATACCTAAAGGTATTAGGGTACCATGGCCAACTGGTACGGATATAGTTCTTCTTAGTAGCCTGCCCTATTAGCGACCACTAGGACGACAACTTCTTTGTTTTCCCTATCGTCATTTTTTGAGGGCTCATTCCATCGTGCTGAATCTGGTCTCGCCTGTTTTCAAGTTTCATAATTCTTCGTTTTTATCATCTACCGTCTTCTGCTCCCCTATATTTCCACGCTTTTTGCACTTTATGGCGCACTCATTGTAGTGTACGAAATAAATAAATAAATGAATAAATGTGCCGGCAGAAAACGGAAGTGAGAATCAAATACGCGGACACTCGTTATTGCACGAAGCCCTAAAAAGTCATCTGAAAATCTCACGGATGCTGTGCAAAGTCTTACCTGTGGCGCGTCTTCCGGATCCGGTGACATTGGGTAACGTCAGTGACACATCTGCTGAGTCCGGACGCATATGTCACGAAGTCTACGACAAGTCTTTTGCACTCCGACACACGTGGCACGACGTCTGTAGCACGCCTTCTGACGCCACGTTGGACGACACTATTGGTCACCTTCACTGGACCTCCCCCTTCACCGCTCCCCATTACTGGTCCCTTCCTCACCGGTCCCCCTTCACTGGGCCCCTCTCCTCACCCATCCCCCTTCTCAGGTCCCCTTCACTTGGTCCTCCTTCATTGGTCAACCTTCTACCGGTCCCTCCTTCACTGGACCCCTCCCCCTTCACCGGTCCCCATTACTCTTCCCTTCCTCACCGGTCCTCCTTCACTGGACCCCCCCCCCGCCCCCTTCACCGGTCCCTCCTTCACTGGACCCCTCCCCCTTCACCGGTCCCCATTACTCTTCCCTTTCTCACCGGTCCCCCTTCACCTGGTCCCCTCTTCACTGGACTACCCTACCTCCTCACCGGTCCCCATTGCTCGTCTCACCTTGAATGGCCCCTCTTTTATTGGTCAACCCTTACTGGACCCCCATCCTTCACCGGTCCCTATTACTGGTCCCACCTTCACCGGGAACACGTGGTGTAAATCCGAAACCCCTGGCGTTGACACCTCTTCTGATCCCGGACGCGTGTCTCAACTCGAACGTGCTTTGCGCGGCATCGGTGACACCTCTTCTGACCCCAGGCACCTGATGAACGACGTCGGTGACATGTCTTCTCAAGCCGGACGTGCTTTGCGCGACATCGTTGACACGTCGTGTGAACCCGGAACCCCTGGCGCGACATCGGTGACACGTCGTCTGAATCCGGACAGGCCTTTCGCGACATCAGTGACACCTCTTCTGAACCCAGGCACCTGATGAACGACGTCGGTGACATGTCTTCTCAAGCCGGACGTGCTTTGAGCGACATCGTTGGCACGTCGTGTGAACCCGGAACCCCTGGCGCGACATCGGTGACATGTCGTCTGAATCCGGACAGATCTTTTCGACATTGAACAGTAGAACCCCATCCTTCACCGGCCTCGAATTACTGGATCCATCTTCACGGGTTTCCTTTACTGGTCCCCTATTACACGTATTTGGAACCTAGACACCCACTACGCGACATCGGTGACACCTCTTCTAAACTCGGACGCCCTTTGCGTGAGATTGTCTGACACGTCTTCTGACCCCTCTCAACACGACGTAGGTGACACCTCGCCTGAACCTTGGCTGTTACTCGACGTCTATTAAAGGCCAGATGGACAACCTACGAACGGACGGATGGAGGGACAGACACAACCGCTCACTCTTTTGTAGTTAATAAGATGACTGCGGCTTGGCGCCTTCTCATGTGCTACAATCAAGACATCAGGAAGAATATGATATCCATTGTTGTGTCATCTCATCCATTGTTGCCCATTCATTCGCTACGTGAAATTTCGGTCCGTTCTCTTTAGTGAATAGAATAGTGTTAGAATAGTAGAACATTGTTCTACCAACCGCTGCTAGTGGGACGTTTCGGGCATATCTTCCTCGACAGAGCAGACCAGTTGCAATGGTGCTCCACATTCAAAATTAGACAGCTTGAAAATCGTTTTTGGCATCGAGGAGGACAATCAAGGTCGCTTAATGTAACCACTTCCATGGAAACATGGTCCCCCTCCTGACCAACGAATAACCCAACCCTTTTTGTGGAGCATGACAAACGGTGTAAAGCCCATCTTCAGAACCATTCTTGAGCATAGGTTGGTTCCAGGGGGGTGCGTAATTGAAATCCGAAATTTCGTAAATCGTAAATTCGTAATTACGACAAAACCGCCGTAAATCGTAAATCGTCAACCGTAAATTGTAACAAGGAAAGAGATTCAAAGACGGTCTCGGAGAAAACAATCCATGCATTGCACCACCAAAAACAAAAGATTGTTTTCGTTCTTCATAGCAAACAAATATGTACCGTCGTCCTCTTTCAGTATATAAATTAATACCATTGCTTTCAGAGAGAAAAGTGTTTGTTTAATGTTTAACCTTGCGAACCAAAAGAATCATAAATGACCATATGGCATACTTACCACATCACAATCGCATGTAAATTCACATTCTTATCCTTGACTATCATATTTTTTCCACATTTTTGCACCGCTAAAATAAGCGAATACGTTGTGAAATCGTTGTGAGCTCGATGTGAGGGCTAATTCCCCGTTACAAAGTGAAGGGCAAGTGGTGCAAAACCAGATGATAAATGGCACTACTAGCGACGCTGAACCAAAATTAAAGGGAGCCCGTACGAAGAAAGTGAAGAACCGGCAATCTTCAATGTTCTCCATAGAAAAAGTTTTGGCACTGAGAAGTGCTGTAAAAAGATGCATTGCAGTCTATATTAATCTAGAAATACAGAGTATCCTGGAAAATGTTGTCACTGCCTTATAGCTCACTTCAAAAAGCAGAAGCACAGAATTCTTCTGCCTGCTCACAAGGCGCTGAACCATAGACGGCTTTTATGAAAAAGTAGAAATTCACCGGATTTGCAACTTTTTAACCTTAACGTTTTCTTTTTTATCTCATCGCGCCTCGGAGCCTGAATCTCGGAAGAGAATCATGAATTATTAACCATTAAGTAACTTCCTGCCTTGCCTTCAACCGACACCTTTAATTCAAGGGACACGTTTTATGCAAGCTATACGCGAATGCTCATAGAGTAACACTTTCCAATCGTAGCTAAATCTTGGAGCATATCAGAGCTGTCTTTGCGAGGCTCCATGAAGAGTACACGGATTCATCGCAAGGTAGTGATAATCGACTCGAGATGCACCATGCGATTCTCACTTTCCTATATGTGGTAGTAATTGCATGCCGTTTGAGCCTGCGTAACACACTTTTCGCAACACTCGAAAACACTTTAGTCCTTTATCCGTTGTAGACAAATCCGGCATTAAATGATCTAGAGATGGTTGAAGGAGACCTTCGTTGAGCCAGCCGAGAAATAGAGTTCTACCTTGCTCGAGCATGTATGCAGTTCCACTCATCTATTCTCTAAAAACCTGATAAAAGCAAGACCGTCAAATACTCCACACACGGATTCCGGAGGGCTGAGGAAGGTGTCTATTGTCAAAAATTAGGCAAAAGTATACGCAAACCTGAGCGCGCTAGGTGTGAGTGCCTGGTAATCAAAGATCAAATTTACGAAAATTTACGATTTACGATCCAAAATGTCATAAATCGTTAATCGTAAAAAATTTCCTAAAAATTGCCGCAAATCGTAAATCGTAATTACGCACACCCCAGGTTGGTTCCCAGGCAGGAAAGGAAAAATAAGCTGGTGGAAACAGTAGCGGAGCGCCCTTTTGTCTAGCCAAATGTCGTTAATCTAGCATAATCTGATGAAAGAGTGGGTAACCCTTCTTCGCTCTGGTCGTCGAAGGTTTCCTTCATAAAGGAACGTCTCGTCAGTTGTTGCCATGCGAGACTGAACCCGACCAACGGCCCACGGCTCGGAGTGCCTCACATTTTTCACTCCAACATCCTACTCTTTATGTAGACAACAGCCTTACTCGCTCGTCGGAGCTTCTTTGACCTCACGTTCGTTCCTCTCTAATATATTTTCCTGACATTCAGCCTGACAGCTCGAAATATTCTGCGGTTCTCTGGGTTCCTTGAGATATTGCGGTCAACCCTATATCCACAATGTCTTCGAAATGGTACCTTCGACGACCAGGGAACTGTCTCATATGTCTGAATGGCGAAGAAGAATACCACCATGAGAACTTCCACCTTTCCAATAGCAGAAACAGTATCGTGTACTCAACCCACGCGCCTTGCTGAGCTTTCACATTTTCTAATGTCGACTCCTTGCTTGGCATCTATCACCTTCCCTACTTTCCTTATGTATGTTCCATTATCGTCTGCCAAGCACGTGTTGACTAAGAGCTACCCATCAGTTGCCCTCCCTGTATACGACACTTTGTATTTGCTGCAGATTTTTAGCAGGACCCTTGACTACATGGGGAATGAACCTTTCCAACAAGGGGCCGGATTCATCAACGACTTACAGTCTCTTAAGAGAGAAAATTACAGACGAAATCCCTGATAACGCGGCTTATCAGGCGATATGGTATGGATTTGGATATGGTGGCGATAAGCCGCGTTATCTGAGCTTTTCGCTGTGCATTAACTGTTAACTTATGTAAGTCGTTGACGAGTCCGACTGCAGGCGTAAACAGAGCAATCACGAGAGCATATGGCACCAGTCCACTAGTCGAGAATGAGTGTCTAGTCAACCTCACCAGCATGCACCCCGGATGTTCAAAGAGAGACAGCCGATAGCGCAACAGGTGTGTGCGTGATTGCGATTTACGATTTACGACATTTTGGGTCGCAAATCGTAAATTTTCGTAAATGTGATCTTTGATCAACAACCGACTGGCGTCCAAACTTAGTGTGCAGAGTTATAAAGATGTTACTGCCTCTAATGGTTTCCTCTTATGGCGCATTTCCTCTCCATTTAGAGTTGTTTTTTGATGCTCTACATAATGTGTTGCTGTGGGAGAAGACACCGTCATGTGCACAGTCTTCTCGAATCCGACTTAGCTCTTCCTTAACAAACTTTCAGTCTCTATAAGGGGGTTGCCATCTGGAATCAGACAGTATCAAGTGGAGAAACAAGTGCAATACAATATTTTAAAAAATAAGCTCCTGTCTAGGAGACTGGGCTCTCCCGTTTCCGGTCCAGACCTTGCAAGGCAAACCGCATTCCTGCTGCTGAAGGTGGTTTCATTTCAGCACTCAGAAAGACATTGGAGGCAGCTTCATAGAGAAAGAGGGACGAGCATTCTTCGATCCATCTCCTGTTTGGTAATAACGCTTAGCCGATTTGTGGATTTATGTAAATCCTACCGAATCGAATTGTCGCAAATTCACGATCGAGCATCATTGATATTGGAATCAGGGTTTAGAAAGTTGACAAGCTCATGTGGAAAAGATAAAACACTGATGTTTCTATCGGTTTACCTCGCACTTCATGGGGCGGAGCAAATTGATATACAAAGTGTGGTCAGAGCGAAAATTTCAAGAAAAGGTTGAAATGGCTCTGGCACTTTGTTGTCCTTTTCAGTGGTGTGATTGAGACTGTTGCAATTACCTAATTTAGTTCACGTAGGATGCTGCAGACTCTCGTAGGGCGAACATTCGTTACAGAGCTGGCGAATGGTGGATCGAGCGTGTGCGAGAATTATTAAATAGTAGTGCCACATTTTCATGTTTTCAAAATCGGACAGGTACACGCAGACATGCGTAGAAAACTAGTGCTCTAGGTAGGTTTAGGTTACCGCGATGGCTGATGTTGTAGATCGATGGTTCAGAACTCGAGAGCACTTTCAAAGTTAAGAAACGTCATTTTTGCGATCTTTCTGCAATCAACAGAGCTTCTCAATTCGAGCATCGCGCTATGGTTATTGCTTGGTAGCCTCTCAGTAAGCAACGGATGTGTAACTACCGTCCTGCAGCGGTCTATATCCTGTCTTCACTTGCTGCGTTTAAAATGGACTTCTGCAAACTCAAACTGAATCAGTTTTAGCTTAACCGAGTTATTCCCAACACAAAACTCACATAGGATCACTTTCAAACCGAGCTAGACACCAGAAAAATCAAAATTTTCTTGTCAATGGAATCAAGATGAAGATGCCTCAAGAAGGTTGCCTCAAGGATTACGTTGACCTTCCCATTCTAAAGCGACTACAAAAAATGCCCCAGAAATATGATCATACTATTTCGGCGGCCAAAGATTTTTTATCCGCCTGCTACGGGAATGTTTCGGGTCTTATTTCAAAATATTGAAAAGCAGAGATCTTTCGGTACGACACATGATGGGATTGCGCCGTGCATTCACTCTGAACGTAAGGCGCAATCCCATCGCACGACTCAGTATGTCTGTTAGATTACTACATGCGCAGTTGTTGTTTTCGCCGCATTGTAAAATGATCTTTTAATTTTGAATTTTTTGTTTCTGTTAAACTCCAGATTAACACGCGAGCTAAAGAATTGATACTAAGTTAGGAATTTAATGAATATTCAAACGATGCAAGCTTTCTGTTGGAATACCATGCACTGGCTAAAGTAAAGTTTTGGAATCAACCGTTTTCTCGACATTTCTGAACGTGTAAAGTTTGGTTTGAAAGGTGTCTTACCAGCAAGAAGATGTAAAAAATAGGAAAGGAAAATAGTTTGGTATTAAAACTGCTCAGATTAAGCAGAAAATAACACGACAAATAAGCAAATATTGAGTCACATCTGATTGACATTAGTAGAAAAAGCCTCAGGAAATCTTGTTGTACTGCACTACAGTTCAGGTGACTCTTACGATTTACGGTTTACGATTTACGATTTACGAAATTTTAAATTTCATTTACGCACACCCCTGGTGCACAAGTCCAGATGAACCCTACTCCTGCCGAAGGCCTACAACCATACACACTGACGAAGACGGAAAGGTACAGCTACTGCAATCCCAACAGATTATCGAGTGTAGATCACTGTCGTCCTCTAGCGTAATGCTGGACGGCGGCACGTTGGTCTTGAAACTCGATGGGTTGGAGACCATCTAAAAGTTGGTAAAATATAGACCGATTTTTTATTGAACAGAGGGTTGCAGAGGTATCTCTCAAAAGTCGATGATTCGCCGCGACATGAGGGCATGTTCTCCTGACCATGCGATTATCATGGGTAAATCTGAAGCAGCACCATTGCACTTTCACAACTCCTCCTAGCTTCTTGATCGAGGTCTAGAAGAGGTAGAAAACATTTTCAGCCAATCCTTGCCTAAGGGGGGGGGGCTATCTGGGATCACAAATGTGATATTCGTTTTTGAAATTTCGGCCGATTACGGTAGTTTAGCACGTGCGCACAGCGATTCCATCCCAGACGTTTAGAGCCTTATCTCCTTGAGCTCAAGCACTTTGCAAAAATGGAACCTACTTTTCTACTATATAGAGTGAGGAAACATCCATAGTGGTATTCATTTTCGCCGTTCAGACAGTGTCAGGCTCTCGAGCTCCTTTACAGTGGATAACTTGATGAGGAAAGTCGAGATTTCGAGGGTTTTCAGAAATTTGACAACACAGCACTGCCCGTTAACATCGTCTATTTGTGTTTTAACTGTACCTCAAATATTCATGGCTTACCCTGTACAGCTCGCTGCGAACTTGGTACTCGATCGGAGCTGGTTTCGTTCCACTTATCAAGGCCGAGACAACTTTCTCGTTATACAGAAACGCAACTGATGCAAGCGGGCGCTTCTTCACCTTCATGCTCACCCTGTCACGATCTCGCAGCTATCAGTGGGTCGCTCGCCTTCTTCTGGGTGATTAAGAATTCATGCTACAAATGGATTGTTTATCCGTCGCCAGCTAAGGTGTTCATGCCCGGAACCGACGAAGCGTGAGCACGGACCCGAAGCCAAAACACCGTCTTTTCTCTTCGCCCACCTCATGCGTAGCCCGTCTTCCTACCCCACCGCAGATGACTTCCATCAAAGAACTCTGCATCATAGACTACTGTAGTTGATGTGGAAATATTCTGAGCGTATTCTCAGTGTATTCTGCGCCAGACAAAACCGCGCTCGTGGGAATCCGTCAGTACTCCCACTGCGAATGTTAATAATTGAGCCATTGGGAGAGTACAAAGAAGGCAGACCGCCGAAGCACTCCCACGAGCCACATGCCTTGATCTCAAAGCTCTGCCCAGGAAGACGAGGCCTGCTTACACATACACACCGCTTTATTGTTCTTCTGTAGGATGAGAGGGTCGGGACGGAATGTTTAGCATCAGAAGTGAGGTGAAGCGAGCAGATCAACGTCGTCTGAGTCGGGCAGCCTATCGTCGTCGACGCTCCATCAGGACGCACTGGATAGGAGAGAAGTAGCAGTTCTTGAATTGGTGCAGCGCTCTCGATTCGATGTTGTGTGCTCGCTTCCATAATCGGTATGGGACCATTTGTCGTAGAGCGTCCCTGGAAACGTACTCTGATTGATGCTCTGCAAACGGAGAGTAACATGAATTTCATGTCCCTACCACAAAAAACGCAAACTCGTATCAATGAAAACGGCTAACCTGATCATCTCGGTCTACGCGAAATCTGGCGATCCAAGTGAAAAAGGGTTACCGTTATCTTTATAATATGAGTGACCATATTCAACGTAAATGCATAGCATGATGGAACAGCTTCTACTTCGTCCATAAACTCGCGCGTCGCCTATGTTTCGTCAAAATTGAGTGGCAGTAAATATAGTTAGTGCTCATAACACCAAGCATTAGCTAGGCGGACCGAATGCTGGGCTCGATCGCGCTTGTGGGAACGTTGCGATGCAGCTGAGTCTTACTAAGACGATGTTCATGGGGACGGACAAGTTTCAGAAGGCGCATCTCCGAATCCTCCAGCTACCTGTATCTGGGTCGCGAAGTCAACATGGCCGACCACTCAGAGTCGCAGCTAGACAGGAGGAAACAAGCGGCTTCGGTAGCTTTCAAGAGCTTCGAGGAAGTATTGCAGAAGACGAAGAACGCCAGACTCGTGCCCACCTATTCGACTCCTCCGTTCTTCCTGCCCCAACATACGCCTCATAGACCTGGACTATACGAAAGCAGGATGAACACGCGATCAGCGTCGCGCAGCCTGGAATCGAAAGGACGATGCTCGGAGTGACACCACTCACGCAAGTGAGGGAAAGCCTGCAGAGTTCCGAGCTTCGCTGACGTTCGAAGGTCAGGGACACTTTTGCGTGGGCCAAGTCGTCGAAAATTTGGTGGGCCGGCCACGTAATGCGCTTCGCAACACCCGCTGGACGACAGCCGTCACCGGCTGGATTCCGAGGTATGTCAAGAGAACACCAACGACACCACCAACGCGTTGGTCGGACTTCTTCGTGACAGCCCTCAACGAACGATATGACGCTCTTAGTATCCATGGAGTGAGGAGGCACTTGGCACGAATGGAGACGCTGCTGGCGCCCGCTCCAGCAACTCGATGCTACAAGCACTTACAATTACCTATATCACCAGTCCCCACCTTCTGAAACTTCTGTCAGTGTCCGATAACCTTCTGAACTGCGAGGTTGTGGAAAATTCTTAGCAGTGTGAACCGGCGTCTAAATCACTGCTGGTCCACGGCCCCTCCATCAGGGCAGGATACTCGTATTTGGCCTTATAAGCGGAGCCACTGCAGGGCGAAATCCAAAATAAACTGAGACGAAGCAGTGGAGCCCCGTGTGAACATCGCCATTGACCATGGGCGTGAGTGAGCTGAGCTCACGTCTAGATGATTAGTTGTAATGCGGACAACAGAAAGAACGGAGACGAGTAGTCCTGTCGCACTTCAGCTAAACCCCAGTTTCATGATGAACAACGAAGCAACGAATATCAACTTCATCACTCATAAACTGCTTTTATTCATTTCATTTCTCCGCATGAAGTTTCGACCACGGAAATGGTCGAGACTTCATGCGGAAAATGGATTCCAGCATTCCAAGCTGGAATCTTCTCAACGTGGCAGGACCACTCTTCTAACAAGGAAAGGGTACTATGTAGGTGACCATGGAACTTTGAGGTTGAGCACGGGATGCGGCTTCGACGGCTGATTCCAAATATGTGTTCCATTTCTGCTGTGCGCATCTGTGAACGGAGTTATGGACCATTTTCAGCATGGCTTCATTGCCCTTTGGCTGCGCGGTGACTCGACGAATCATAAAAGGTGAGCTCAAGTATCCTGGAAATGCGCCGGCTGATGAGCAGGGTGGCGCAGAGGGTAGAGGAGCGGCGTGGTGAGACAGCGTGGTTTATGGTTCTACTCCCATGTGGTTCAGTAACTTTGCACTTCCTTGAAAAGATCTGCCGCGATCACCCAAAGCTGCCAAATGGCGAAGTTTGGGCGAAATCGATTACCAGGATTCCACCACCCATGCTTACATGTGGGTACATGAAGAAGGTATCATCTCGTATGCCCCCGCATGTGCGCCATGTTTTTCGTCAACTGTCACATAATAAATTGGATCTTCGTGCCAGTATGAAGTTGTCAGTATGAAGGCGAGTCCTTTCTGGCGACGATTTCCGTTGCTATTTGACATAGAGAGCTTTAGTTGATGGTGGCAGATTTTTTAGGACGTGCAAAAACCCTGCACCGCAGTGGAGTCGAACTTTACACAACCCCGTCTCACCATACCGCTCGTCTACCCCGGCACCACCACTGCTCGGCCTGCACGCGGTTTGCAGGCTACTTGAGCCGGAGCCATGCTGCAGATGGTCCAGAATTGACAGATGCGCACAGCAGAAACGGAACACAGATTTGGAATCAGCGTTCGAAGCCGCATCCCGCGATATGCATCCCATCTAAAAGTCCCACGGTCGCATAGTATCCTTTCCCTGTAAGGATTTGAGGTATGGCTTCACAGCATGATCTGTTAAGAATCCTCATTACATTATGGTCTTCAAGTTCACCATCTGCGCGCCATCTAGCACGCACCTTTCCTACGCATTGCGGGTCGATTCGAGGTTCCGAAACCACGCAGGAGAACCAGAGCCTCTCTTCGGGTCGCCAAATTGGTATCAGGCTCATAGGAAAAGGTTAAAGTGCAGACTTTCCATCAGGTGGATCTGTATCACGTCACGTGTAAAAAGACAGAGAACGTCCGGATTTGGAAAATTAAGGATGCGGGTTCAAGATCTGTCTCGACGAACCCTACAGTCTCATAGTGGTGGGTGCTTATACCTCTATTTATTACAGTAAAAAGTGACCTAAATTATACGTAACATAGAATAGACATTAGGGTATGATAGATCCTCAAAAAGGTTCCTTTGAAACCTGTCCATCCTCCATCGCAACTACGCGATTTTTACTCCGAAGTGTGTGCTAGTATCTATGTGGTGACAGGTGTACACCAGACGCTTCCTCGCTCATCATAAAGTAAGATTGTGCGTTTATGCAGTGCCAGTCCGAGGTGTCTACTCTGCAGAAAAAACACAAAATAAATCGATATTGATTGGCTGATAGGTGTTGTATGCTGCACAGTGGCAAACCCATGCGACTTATAAGGAAAGGTTCGCAACCCAAGGTAAACTTTTGCGATGCTATTTTGGCAGGATGTAGGGTCCAGAAGTTCACAGTTAGTTTTTGCTGAACGCTTTTTTAAAGACCTGAAAAGAGGGTCTGAAAGCGCGCACAATCATCAACCCCTACGACACCGCACCAGATGTGCCTCGGCGGCGCAGTTGGTAGACTGCCGCCCTATAGGAGCACACCGGCGGGTTTTAAGTTCGAATCCGCGTATTGCCGTCACTTTTGCCCATATCAGTTTGTCATACAAGCATGATTTCGCCATACGGGCACGAAATCTTACTGCTTATCTTCCCTTTTCCGCGGCTTCATAAACACGGTCGGTGGGTGGCAAAGTCACCAAGAGCTCATTCTCCATGTCGGCATTGAACTGGGCGGTTGCGTTAGCCATCGCTCCGGTATCAGTGTTTGCCTGGCGACAGGTGTGCAGAGCACATTTTTGATGAAATGGTACCGAGAAACGCAAAAATTCAACTGTTGTGGCTATTGGAAAGGTGAACCTCCCTTCAAAGCAGAGAACAACACAGGAATCTAGCAAGAGCAGCATTCGCGATGGAACGACCGCACGTACGAACGAACATCTAAAAAGATTAAGGTGTAGGAAGTGTGCTCGTATGGTAGAATCATTTCTATGTTTGTCATATACGTGGGTGGCAGCTGGATACGCCAATGTCCACACAGGACTCTTCTCTACATCCGCAAATTACGTATTCAACGAAGAAAAAGTGGTCATTCCTTGCCAGGGAGAAGACTGTTCCACCGGCGTTTGTAAGATGCTGTTGGTGTGGCAAGCGCTTGTGTTTTACTTGTTTCATAGATTTGTACGATAGCTGTTGACTGAAAGGGAAGAGCAGGACAGGACCTTTCACTTCCAGAAAAGTGGTATGATGCAGATAGCGACTGTTGAAACATTAGCACATATGAAGACGCCAATAGACAGCCTTAGTTTGTTGAAAGCATTGATGGTCAATTAATTGATTCCTGTGACCATGAGAAAGCGTAATGGCAACAAACTAAAACATGCGAAAATGCGAAAATATCAGCAGTACGCTAATTCGAACTCGAAAGACCGCTGGCGTGCTCCCATTAGGCGGTACTCCAACCAACTGCGCCCCCGAAGCACACCTGGTGCGGTGTCGTAGGGGTTGATGATAGTTGCGCACGCTTTCAGACCTCATTTTCAGGTCTTTAAAAAAGCGTTCAGCAAAAACTAACCGTGGTTCTGGACTCCGCTCACAGGGCCCTAAATCCTGCCAAAATAGCGTCGCAAAAGCTCATCTAGAGGAGGGAACCTTCCCTTGTTAGTCCTGCAGTAGTAATTCTCCCCAATCCCTTTTCTCCCCCTCCCCTCGACATACAGCAGACGTAGGGTAGTGGACGAGGTCTGTGACACGTCTTTTGCATCGGGACGCTCGCTGCACGTATCTCCGTCCACATTCTTTCAGCCGTGCCCAACACAATGATCGGCTTCCAATTCCGACACTTGGTCATGGTAAAGCTTAAGGACCCAACCGAGCACTCGCGGCATGATCGCATACTTTAGTATCCGTTGTTCTCCCTGCGTGCGACTGACAACTACGGCTGTGCTCGAACCACCTACTCGAATAATGTTCGTTCGAATTTCAATACTCGAATTCGAATACTCAAAAAATCGCATTTTTCGAATGCATTCGAATTCGAATATTCGAAATTTGTAAGCATTCGAAACCATTCAAATATTCGAAGAAATCGAGAGCATAACTTACATTAACTGCGTGACACACGGATTAACCGAATTACATATAGTACTATTCGGATTTCAACAGTATGATGCAAGCGCTCGTTGTTGCTACACGATCCATATTATTATTATTATCGTATTATTTATGCGGAGATATTATCAAGCTCAGATATCACTTTTCTTCAAGCTTTTCCTTCTTCTTCCTTCTATAATTCTCTTCGTGTTCTCGTTCTCTGCTTCCCGACCGCCACCGAGCACTACAATTCAAGGATGCAGGAGGGCTCCGCACGTTCGCCTTGAAGCCATTCCGATGCCGTTACATTCAAACTTGTCGTCTTAAGTATTTCTACAGCCCAACCATTAAGCTGAATAGCAGTAGTCACACGCATTGGTCGCCTTGTAAGCGCATCGACGTACCTACTGCCCTTCTCGCAGCTGCACCGACGGAAAGCGTACGAGAATATGACGATAAAGCACTACGGCCTCTCGATACCCGCTGACTCGGTCCACAAATGTTCTATGCGTTGCATATCTCAACGCAGAAGAAATGAGCTTCTGCCGCCAGAGCTGCAGTGTTGTCAAGGCCCTTTGTTTTGACCATATGCTAAGCGCTGTGGATATGGAATTGAAATTCTCACCTCGCGCCATCAGCGGAGCCATCAACAAGATCTGGATCTTTAAGAGCCCAACCGACCAGACAATTTCTTTCCGATAGCTGGACGCAGAATATTTGAGATGGCAGTGCATGTGGAAGCTCCAACAACGTAACACCTTCCCTTTCATTTCCTTTCTTCCGAATAGCTTGCAGGTACTATGAATCCCCACTTCGGGCATACACCAGGAAGCGATGCAATGAATTTGGGGAGAGGTATTGGGAGTTTCTAGTACAATATTTTCTGTGGTCCACGAACCACGCGCGGAGTCATGCACTTATACGAACAATTCCCCTAAGCCGAACCGGAAGTATGCGTGCCACATGACAAGGAAGGGATTGACATAAAGTCTAGACGAAGCAACAACCCAATTCTTTTAACCTCTGCTGAGTTATTGGATCGATTGTAGAATAATAGAAAATATTGACCATGAGTTACTTGGAACTTGCCCTCATGAAATCGGTGGCAACAGCCAGATTCCTTGGAGGGCTTTTCTCTGAGTCTTACCACGTCTTTAAGATTTGTGAACCCTACGCTACAGCAAGCGCTCTTCGGGTTTGCACCCAAGGAAATCCCTAGGGGAAGCTTGCCCGGCAAAGAACGATTTATTTGATCAAGTTGAACGACGAATTTCAGGCCACTCCCTGTATTATGATGACGAAATAAGCACACGGGAAAATCAGTTCAGATTGACCGCCTTTTTTCATTGGAGCTTGCCCAAAAGAGCTACGTAGTCTCACGTGGTACGGCGTCAAGGCAAAACCATCTCAAGGCAGTACCACAGTCATCAGGTCATCGAAACAATGCCTAGCTCTTCGCATTGAACTATATCCCATGGTCAGTGGTTTCCATTCCCCATGAACCTTGAGAAATGACAGGAATAAATCTGGATTACCTCAAAAGCCTTATTTCCAAATGCCTTGAGTGGTCATGTTCTGCGTCTAGGTCAATGCTTATTTTAACTTTACCTTATGGTTTGATGTTTGTCGACATTGGAGAAGGAGGTCATAGAGGACAACTTCTTCGGCGACTATCAGGTACGCATCACAGTCAACACACTCTCCCAATGAATATCTAGTACAGTCCCCTCTCGTTATAACGCCTCCGGACTAGGACGCGACTCTCGATATAACGTAGATTTTCCCTGGCCCCGGCCAGCTTACCTTTACGCCAACACAAATCAACTCCGCTTAAGACGCGTCGGATACAACGCTACTCCCGTTATAGCGCAGTTTTGAGAGAAACTCTGCATTCAAATTGACTCCCGTTATAACGCGCTCAGGGTATAAACTAGTCTCACCTGGAATTTGAAGAGAGACTGTATGCGGATTTTGAAATCAGAGCTACCCTTCGGTCGCACAGATCGATATGCATTATCCACGTGCTTTGCGCTGGCCTCGTTCATTTATAACCTGCACGTAGATCTTCTACATATCTACTTTCGACTATTCCGACTTTCGTTCTACTAAAATGCATGTACCAAGTTGCTCTATTCGAAAACGACAGCCAATTTCACTGGACGAGAAGAAGGCCATAATCGAGGAGGCACGGGCAACGTCAGTTCCTGAAGTAGCCGTGCATTTCAACAGGAAGTATCCGAATAGACAATCAGAACAATACTCAAGGACAAGGAAAAGATTCTCAAAGCAGTAGAAGAAGGAGCGGAAAGCAAAAGAGCGAGGATAAGAGCTGCGAAACACTCAGATCTGAATGAAGCTCTTTTGTGTTGGTTCAAAGACGTTCGAAGTCAGAATATTCCAGTGGGCACACACACTTTGAAGGTTTGTTAACCATTTGTCAATTTCTGAACATTTAAAATTCAATCAATTTTTTTCAGGCCAAAGCCGTAAAATTTTCGAGGATGTTGGACATTAGAGATTTCAATTCTAGTGAAGGATGGGCTTCCAGATTCAAAAGCCGCCATGGAATTGTATTCAAACAAGTACAGAGAGAAGCCGGAGATGTCGGTATGGAAGCTGTCAGCGATTGGCATCAAACTGTTCTCTACAAGGAGCAGGAGCAGTTCTCAGAGGAAAATATTCATTGTCGGCGAGACCGGTCTTTTTTAGAGACTTCTTCCCAGCAAAACTCTGCCTTTCAAAGGAGATCGGTGCACATCTGGTAAGCGTAGCAAGGAACGGATCACAGTTCTGATGGTAGTAATATGATCGGAACCGAAAAAGTGCCTCTGCTCGTTACCGGCAAGTCAAGGAGCCCGCGTTGCTTCAAGAAAACCTGACGAGATAGACGTGCCGCCATCCGAGCCAATATCTCGTCAAACAGCGTACAAGAGCTTCGACAAGCTGCGGCAATACGTCGAGCGCAATGCAAAAGATCCGGAGGTTACTAGAAGCTGTCGAAAACTAGAAGATTTCCTCTATCAGGAGGAACAGAAGAAGTCGGTTCAGACCCAGACTACTCAGTTTCAGTTGAATCTTGAATCTCTTATTTGAATGTTACTCTGTTATTCGATACAACTTTTTAAATTTTTAATGTATCTATGCTTACTGCTAAGAGTACATCTCTGAGGATAGAGTCAAATCATCTATGCAGAGTTATGCCTTCCCATTAAATATTTGCCGGTTATTTTGCCATGGTATGCAATTTAGGATAAATCTGTGCACAAAATAGTGTAAATATAGCAACACGAAGGGAGTTCCGAAGTGAGTGGAAAAGCCAAAAAGAGACACGTTAATACACTCTTGGAGCAAACGAAAATGTGGACAGGAAGCCTGTCGATTTAACAGCTCAGACAGTTTACATCCCCCTATAAAGCGACCGAACACTTAGAACATTTAGTTTCTTTCTATCTATCATAGATCGGTCTTTTTTCGATTTCGATCGCTTCCCCTCCCCCCAAGCCAACCAAGCCTTCCGTCGCTACTGGGTGGGTGTATTTGGTACCAGCATTTTTGGGAAGGATAAAGCACTGACTTCTCCATCG
Organism: Heligmosomoides polygyrus polygyrus; assembly: GCA_947396885.1. Lineage (NCBI taxonomy): Eukaryota > Metazoa > Nematoda > Chromadorea > Rhabditida > Heligmosomidae > Heligmosomoides > Heligmosomoides polygyrus. The sequence continues at coordinate 49,004,932 of OX377201.1, forward strand.
CTTGGCCACTGCAAGTGATTGTGTAGGACAAATACGCAGTCAAGTCGCCTCCAAGACTTCTCGTCGAAGTAGAGTGCGTGGCGCACCCCAATAGGGTTTCAGTAACGCCGTCCTTTATAGTTTTATAGGTATTTTATTGTATAGATCGATGTCCAATGATGGCTTTCTTGGCGCTAGCAACCGCTGAACTTGATTCCAGTGGAAAATGTGACCCTGAGCTTCTAGGAGCATACTCTAATGCTGGAGTGGAGTCCTTTACCGTAACTAGAAGGAGTCAGAGGTGGCTGCAATTTTAATGCGTTCCGAGTGAAATCGGGGCCTTCGACCGCAGTTATTCCCACCAGCATCGAAAATTATTTCAATTTCGCCCCTGCCCCAAACTTTCCTGGCAGCTCACGGCGAAGTGGCAAAAACGTTCAGCGGCAATTAAGTGGTGGGTATTCTCATAGGTTGCCACCTCATTTCATGGAAGTGCAGGAATTTCTCGACGACTCCGCCATGGCACGTCGTCTGTTTGTGTGCAAAGAGATAACCGCAGGCGGAGTACACGCCTCGAAATGACCGGGAACCCAGGAACGTCTTTGGTGCTTGGTGTCCTCGTTTCGGTGATCACAACGGATATTAACGAAATGTCTAACAGACGCTCAACTCCGGTGCTGCCCCGGCTTAGCTGATGCCAAACGTTCTAGCGGAGAGTTCATTTTCTGAGCGAATAGGCCTCAAATAGGCCTTCAGCTGTTATCAATAACCAGAAGTTTAGCGGCCTAGCGTCCGACAAACCTCTGGTTAGTGGCTTCGCCTCCAAGTGGCGAGAATAGAACAACTCCAACCTTGCTCCATTCTCCTTTAGGTCTTCTTACATTTACTAAGTAAAAAACCGGTTTTGCTAAATATATAGATTAGTGCAGCGGGATATGGTAGGGCAGAATCTTCACTGCTCCTATGAAGCCTATCCACCCTCTATCGCATGTACATGATTTGTTCTCCGAAGTGCCGGCGAGAAACAGATCAAGAGAGTCCCAACTCCAAGTGCTTAATGTGCAGAGACACAACTAAAATTAATCGGTATTGGTCGACAGGTCAACACCGTTTGCGGTCTGACAGCAAGAATACTTCTCCGATTCCCATGGTCACTCACCCTGTACCTCTTCCCCCCCCCCCCCCGCTATTACTTTCTTACTTATGTGCTGGCAAAGAAGCGGAGTGAGAGTCAAGCACGCACATGTGACACTGACTCCCAACTCATGTCTCTCCACGTTGCCACGACGTCTGTGAGCCCACCCTCTAGTGATCCTCCTTTGCTGATCCTCTCTTCACCGGTCCCCCTCCTACTGGTCCTCTTACTTGAAATCCCTACGCAAGTTAGACGACGTTTGCGGCACGTCTTCTGAATCCTGGCGAAGGTTGAACGTCTTCTAAATCCCTGCGCTCCGCACCTGATCCCCATTCATACCGTGACGCGTTACCCGCTGAATATATCGTAAACTTGGACGATCCGTCGCCAAAGATATAGTTCGCCAGCAATCTCCCATGGTTAAGCAGGAATAAAAACCGGCTGGCATACGCCACGCTGGCATCTCTTGCCTTCAGTCCCCTCACCGTGACGGACAACGTGGCACACGGATTAAGCGGATTATATAAAGTAGGATTATCTCGCCTACACCCACTTCGAAACGCCTCAAACGCCGCCACGCAGGAGCATTGCCTGCCGATGCCCTCTGAGCAGCTAACGACCAGGAATCGAGGCTTCCTAATTGGGTGGGACCAGGGACTTGATTCACCAACTGCTTACCGCCCTCCAACAGTGAAAATACTTCCAAACCTGATGCTTATGAATGTCATATCAGAGGTTCGGCGGTGTTTTCACCGTCAGATGGCGGTAAGCGGTTGACCCATTCTTCATCTAATGTCGAAGACCGCCGCTCAGTTGAAAACTCGTCGCTATACCAGTCCGAGGCATATCTATTACTGCATCATCTACAAACTTCGAAATCATGAAGACTTGGCCTGGGTTTGAACCCTATGGTCGCCTCGTGGTACGTCGTCGTAAGCGTACCGCGCCACCCCCGACAGGGTGTGCGATGAGATCCCAAAATTTCGCAAATCGTGATTCATAATGACGAAAATCCGTCGTAATTCGTTAATCGTAAGAATTAGCCGGTGTTTACTGCAATACAAATAAATTTTTAGAGTTTTTTTTTACAAGCGTTAAGCAACACTTATACATTTAGTGTGTTATTCTCAGCCAAATTTTTATATTTTCTATTTTATTTATCTTTCTTTGAAAACACTTTTCAAATCAATCTTCACGCGCTTCAAGAGGGTCTAAATAAATTGCTGATTTAAATTTTTGCCTTTGGTTGGTGTCCTAACCCAAGCTTACATCGTTTGAATGACCACAAACTTCCTAACCTCCCAATATTAGCAAAGACCTCCTCTTTTAAATGAGAAGGCATTTAGCAATAACTACCGCGACACGGCCGAATTCCGCTTTTTAACTGTAGAAAGATTGTAGCGTATTTTCTATGTCCATCTGCTCCGCGCTATGACGTACAGCGTTAACCTGATAGAAGCTTTAGTGGATCATTTTTCCCAAATAAGTCTAGGAACTGTTATAGACCCCACGAATAATATTCCACATGGCCAATTCTTTCCGGTGGCGTCTCTAAACAAAAAGAAACAAATCGACTAGGCTGTACTGGTTACCAAACAGGATGTGGATCGGCGAACGGCCGTCTTCCCTTTCGTGCCAGCCTGTCTCGCATGTCTGCTTGCTGGAACGATCTCTGACAGTAGGAATGCGAGGTGTCTTGTTGGCACGCTCCCGGGAGGGGGGAGGAACCCCATCTCATAACCAGGAGCTTATTTTTTTAATACAGTCCCCTCCCAGTATAATGCGTTTCAAGAGACCAGAGAAAATCCGCGTTGTGATGCGAGTCGCGCCTTAACCGGAGCTGGACTTCTTACACTCTCTTACGTGCAGAATTATCTAAAATCGCGAATAATGACTAAAAGAATTCAAAGAACATCTTCAGATTGTTAATGGGCTCCTGCGTTCGGAGATTCTATGTGATTTGACAAAAATACGAGAGGAATAACACGCAGCAGAGGTAAGTTGAACGAAAACACAGAATGCAACCACAGAACTGTGTAACACGATGTCACTAGATCTCTTGTTGCGGTCAAAATGCGCCAGGCATGACTCGAACCAGCACTCTTGCTTCCGCGCAGAATGAATCCCATTAATTACTAGCACTGTTATTAGGGGGGCCAAAAGTAATGAGACACCCCATGCCATGTCCATATATCTCCTATCCATATCTGGAGTGTGGTTTCGTGCTTGTCGTATTTGTATGTTTGTATGCTAGCTACTTACTGAAGCCCATCTGAGAAGTTACCACTTCCGCCCTTTCCAGAAGCATGCCAAAACCCCAGCCTGTCTCATGCCGAAACCCCAGCTTGACGAGTCGACCTGTGTCGCGCAAATCTCGACCAATTCCCAACCCCGAGCAGCCTGGGCTCAATATTCACGCAAGGTGAGAAGTACGTCTTCTACCTTAACCCTGCCGAGCAGCGAGTCTGGGTGAGGCCTGGTGACCTGTTACCGACCTTCGTTCGGCGAGATGTTCATCTTTGGAGCTTTTGGGTCTGCGCCCATGGGTCGGTTTACGGAAGCTGTTCCCCAAGAGCACTACGGTCAAATCCAAGGCCATGGTGAACGAAATAGAAGAGATGGACCGGCGACTCGCTCTTATTCATTCGCAGCGGTTCATGAAGGTTTCCTCTTCGACAACGCCGCACCCCATCGGGAACAAGTAACCACGGATAAGCTTGGCCAGCTGGGCTACGTTCACATGCCTCACCCACCGTATTCGCTGGACATCTCTCCATGCGACTACCACTACTACTTGAGCATACAGGACTTCTTAGTCGGAAGGGACACAAGAACCCAAGCAGTCCTTGACAACATATCGAGCAGTTGATCAACACCAGGCCCAAGCAGTTCTGGAAGGATGGGATCAGGAAGTTGGCTGAGCGATGACAGCAAGGTCCTTGCCCTTAATGGCAAATACATTCCTCAGCATCGTTGAGTTGTAATCTATTGAGTTATAAAGAGATAAAGATTATGTCTCATTACTTTTGGCCCCCCTAATAGATCGAGCCGCATCCATGATAGCTTCATTGCAACGTCCTAACAGCACTCTTCCGTGATATCGGGTTGTGACCAGGCAGCACTATTGCTGTGATCCTCCCAGAAAAACAGAGGGTGCAAGCGCAAGTCCGAGTTCACATCGCAATTAGACGTCCTGTAGCGTGCAGCTTCTTCACCAGCTGCTTAAAACAAACCTGTTGAACACAGTTTTGAGAAGCCTGCGTTTAGACACATCTTCCCCTGCTTCTGATAGAGGAAATCTGTCAACATGCGATCGTTTCTAACCACTGCCGAATACCTTGCACTCTGTTCGACATACTGCTGACTATAAATACAGTTGTGCGCTGTGCACGCGCGAAAAACGCACTGGTGCTGGCCGTGACTACGAACGAGGCAGTAGCAGGGCAGCTTTGATCATGAATGAACCCAGCATCTTGCTGGTCTGCCCTTTCTGTGTGGGACCGGAATTAGCAGTGGCCGAGTTTTCGCGGGAGTCATATCCGGAGTTGGTTTGAAATGGTCTGTTGAGAAGCCGGCCGGTTCCCGAGCCTTATCCGGAGGCGTTGTAACGGGAGGGGACTGTAGGTTGTTCTCGCTCCTCCTCGAAAACAACTCGGTTACAAAACGGCAGCCCTCACTATGTTAAAGAAATGGAAAAGTTAGATTAGCAGAGAAACCAGTCGGGACGCCTCAGCACGTGGACGGTGTCTTCTATCACGGGGCAACAACACTACAACAGAAAATCAAAGAAAGAAAGTTATGAGAGCTGACTTAAGAAGTGGGCACTTCTTTACAGCCACGGCCGCATCCATTCGGGCACCCCTCATTCGTGGATCAAAGATCAGATTTACGAAGATTTACGATTCCCGATCCAAAATAGCATGAATCGTTTAAAAAACGTCAAAAATTGCTGTAAATCGTCCGAATGGAGGTTCCTGGTTCAGCCTCCGCAAAGAAGCATGGAATACGGACTTCCCGTGGAATACGGACTCTAGGCCAAATGCGCTTAAAAGCGTCCACGATACCTCGTAGAAGTAGAGCGCGTGAAGCATCCCAAAGAGAAAAACCCAGACAAACGGGGGTGGCGTATTGCACGCTTTAGCAAACGAGCTTGGAAACGCGTGGAATGTCGCAATATTGCAGGTATTCGCCCACCCCCCCCCCCCCCCCTAGCGGTGTTCACTAATGTGAAGCAGAGAGACATCTCGTTGTTTTTTGTTGTGACACGAAGCTAGAATGTATAGGTGACCCGACTGGTCACTGAGCAACCGACACAATTCAAGGTTCGGGACAGCACAGCACAATCCACTCTCTTCGAATTTGCGCAATGCAAAAAGCCTGGCGCGACCCTGCGGGTGCATTGCAGCGACGGCGCTGTAGATTAGTCCCCGGGTGTAGCCATGACAATGCTATAAAGTCTGTGCGACACGACTGTCCGAATAATGCTGAGCAATAAACTATGTACCGCGATCTCGAAGGAAATGTGCTCGCAGTGAAATTACTACTCGACAGCTTATCTTGGGAAGTAAGAAAACAGATAAAGAAGCTCAGCAACTGACGTTCTAGGATCGGCAATCTGCTCGTTCTCATCCAGGCGCTGAGCAGCCGCATAGCCAAGCGACCCGAAACACCTGTAATCGAACAATATATGTACAATAAATATGAAACAGCTAGAGGGGAACTTCTGTAACTATAGCTGTAAACATAAAGTTCGAGAAACGAACTACACAGATCCCTCTCTCTCCTGAACCTCGAGCTTTCTGTCGCTTACGTGCCACCAAGAAAGCGGATAGCCTACCCTAGATGGAACGATGATGGTGTTTTTCCCTAGCTTTCTCTTATCAGCTGGCTCTCTGACATTCTGAACAAGGCAATGTGCATACTTTCCATATCTCCGGCTTCACCCCTACTCGAAAGAACTTCAGTGCGTCCCAACATCGCGCAAAAAAGCGATGATAAGAAAAAGTTTTCTACGGATTTAGGCGAACAAAGCTAGAGGTAGTTGATTCCGTCAGAGTTTGTCCTCTTCAAGGGCAGCTCGTGGAGTCATTTCAAAGTTCAAAATAATAAGCAAACATGGTGGAACCTCTTCCAATATGTGAGGCATTTCATAGTGAAGCGAAATTAACTACCTACGAGTTCTCTCTGATCATTCTATGAGTGAGAACAACGCACTTAGTAAATACTGAAATATAGTGAAACCTGATACCTTTATCCATTCAAGATTCTTGCTCATGGCAAATGAAAGGAGCAGATCAACTCGACGATTTTCCGTCATCTTCAAGCAGTCTATTTCATGAAGCCATAAAACGAATAAGCCAAATGATAGCCTCACTGGAGAGCATTAACGAAACCAAATAAGCGAATCTACACATACAAAGTATCGGAACGGCTTCCGCTTTGGTTCAATTCTCCCAGTGACTACCATGGGATTAGCTTGACATTGGAGGAGAATACGTAGAGGGCTCTTCTTCCAGGTACACTCTACCATTCACGAAAAGAGCAGAGCTTACTGGATGAACAGGATGAATGCAAGCAGGTAGGCTACCGCGGTCTGCATCGTGTTCGTTCCAGAAGACGCAGCGGCGATCGGCGGAGGTTATGAAGTGCCGAGTGCCACCGTGCGACCTTAAATACGCATTCCCACGGGGCGGAGCCGTCCGACTACCGAGCATGGTAGTGGCTGCAACCAGCAGGTCCGGCACGCTATGCTCCGACGGGCACCGGCTAGGAGTCTCCCACCCCCGGAACACCTATCGTCGAAACAAATTGAGTGGCTCTCTGCCCAGTGCGTGGTCTAATCCCGCCGCTTTGCAATAGGCTTTTCGCACTCCTACGACAAGGCGCCATGGGAGTGGACGAGCTTGGTGGCATGTAAGTCGAGGCTAGCGCCTTCACTGGTCACCTCACTCACTCCGTCCACGCACTTCCGAAAGTAAGCCACCGTGTTGATCGCGTCGTCCGTAATGAACACCCGCACTGCTTTCTCGGCTTTCAGCGGATCACTCAGCCATCATCAAAGCGCCGCTCCCACATATTGTTGGACCACCGACGCTCCTTCGTAAAAGGAGATAGAAGGGGCTTTCAATCCTTCAGTTATCTTCGGTAACTGCCACATGAAAACTGTAATACTTCATGAGATTTCCACTCAAGACCTTGTGTCCGATCTTCATAGCACACTTCTACACAACGATCTTAATTCTGCTTCGCTGCTGATTTTTGTTTCGATCAAGCATGACTTCTCGACGGCGTTACCGCTGTCATCACAGGTTTTAAACCCTCTATACTACAGCGTGGCGAAAAAGTTATGCAGCGATAAAAGGTAAAATTGAAGAAGATGACGGTGTTAATCAATCCCTTTCAGGGTGCGCCATGCACTCTACTTCACTCTACTTCTGTGGAGTGTTATCTGCTTCTGTGGAGTGAGGCAGTTCGAATACGCATTTAGCATATACAGTGACTTGGATCGCTCAGGTGGGAAACTTGAACCACGGAACTGTCATCGGGCACGGAACAGCCGACTCCTCCTCAGACTGCACTAATGGCGCGCTCCAATGTAAAATTGAAAGCCAAGTTGCCATGTACCAAATACGCTCAAATCCAAGGCATAGTGCTGCTGTGTCGACAGAATGTCGTTCGTCGTGATAGCAATCTTCTTTTTAAGCTCAATGTTCAAACAGGGCCAGAAGCAGTCGCTGAAACTTTTTCTGCCTTTGTACGGACCCTAAAACGCTAGCACTTTAAGACAACAACTTGGGCTTCCTTCCCTGAGTGGATATTTTAGCAGGTGGAAGCTCAACTATGCCTTCGTAGTGGGATAAGTAGCACACAGTCTTTGGGCTCATAAATGTGTCTGCTAGCAATCTAAATTCTAAATCCTTCCCTCCTTTGCCCCGAACACGGAAGCAGCCCTTCAGGCTGTACAGCTTACCCTGAAACTACACGCATGCGTGGTAATGACATATGTGTCCCGACCGTCCAGAAGAAGTTGCTGAACTACTGTGGACTGAAAGACCACACCAGAAAGCTTTTCTTTTTTCTCACCAAAGAGGATAATTCTTCAGATTCTTCCCTGAAGAGTGCACCCAGAAACAGGCAAAGCGGAGTGCCTTTTTGCATTTTTCAGACGATTGACACTCTTTGCGCCAATTAAGATAGCTATAGTAAGTCGATAAGGACCACGGTGACGCTCGTCGATGAATACGTTCTGCAGAGGTGCAAAGAAAAGCCCAATGTTTATGTCCGTTTTTATGATAGATAAGCTGAAGATCTAAAGCCGCTGGCAAACGCGAATAGCCTCTTTCTATGTTGCTCTCCGATGTGGCCTATTCTGACCTCTTCTAACTTATTACAGAACTAGGCAATGCTCAAATTGAGCTCAGATTTTTTACACTGCTTGAAACCACGACATCAACTGAACACGTATTTACTAGTATACTCGCCATTTTAGTTTATGTGGTTGAATTTCTAGTTTCGCATTGCTCACGCTTCTTAGTCAACTTATGATTATTCCTTTGGAAATAACAACATGTCTTTACATTTTGCTAACATACCTCCTTAAGTTTTCTCACTCTTCCCCTAAAATCACTATACCCTCCTACAAGACGTACAGCCGACGTTTGTATTAGGTTGATCGAAAAATCTTGCAACAGTAGCACAACAATATTCAAATTTGTCCCTAATTGCTGAAACAAAAATTCAGTCCACGATATATTCCCCATCCAAGTCTAATCGTAAGATCCTGCCCTATCTCTCAAGCAACCTTTCAATTCCTTTCTGCCAGAATTCTGAGGACTGTGAGGAAAAGAATCTAGAAACCTCCATTTCCAGTTGACATCGATCATCGAACTCTCTACCTCGAAGATGCTGCTTCAGAGCTCTGAAGAGGTGGTAGTCAGAAGGAGCGAGGTCTGGAGAGTACAGTGAATGGGACAGAACTTCCCAGCCTAACTCCTGGATTTTCTCTGGATTTTCTCGCGATTCACTTTTGCGACATGAGGACGCGCGTTGTCGTGCATTTTCCCGTTCTGGACGTTTTTCGCGGATGACGTCGGCCAAGCTCTGGAGTTGGGTGGCGTAGACAGATGCTGTGACTATGCTCTCACCATCCAGCAACTCCCAGTAAAGCATGCCTTCTGAGTCTGATAGAGGGGCGTCCGGAACGAGGTCGATCTTCGAAAGAGATATCTCCAGCCTTGAAGCGCTGATACCAACCGGCCACTGTGGAATAGTGAACGACTTCCTCCTTGAATGCAGCGCAGATGTTGGAGGCTGCAGTCCATGCGGAATGGCCTTGCAGAAATCCGTAGTAGACGATAGGTCGTAGGATGCTGCTGCTTATCGTTGACATTGTTGCTGTATTCGTACTCGACGAGGCCTTATATAGCATGCTTGAGGAAGCTTCGAGAATGTACTCCCCACGCAAGATCAATACTGTAAGAGCTTTAACAAATTTAACAGGCAGTAGCGTAAAGTGTTGCAAGACTTCGATCAACCCAATACTTTGTATAACAAGATAATTTTAGTGGTACTATCACCTCCATAAATTTGAAGCGTCAGAATTCTTCGAAAAGCTTTGCAAAGGTTTCTATATCCTTACTACGCACAGCGAAGAAGCGTGTTATAGAAAATTAAAAAATAAAATATTAAAAGCCCTAAGACTAGTCTAAAGGTAGACTAAAAGCTACTTACTTCCAGCCAGGGAAACCCATGATGCTTCGCCGAACTCCCAGAGCCAGGGAAACCCATGATGCTAGCCAGAGCTTCGCCGAACTTCAAGACTGAGCTTTGATGCCACCAATGGTTCTTGTCTTGCCTTTGAGGATGCGGAGGCTATCCATGCCCCGTCTTCATACGCTGACCAAACTGCAACTTTCGAATTTTAAAGTGGTCACCAATCAACAGCCGTTCTTCTCTTCTTCTTCTCCTCCTGAGCGTTTAGTCCCGCGCAGTCGCAGGGTCCGCTGTTCTTGTGATCCGTCGCCATCTCATCCTATCAAGGGCGTCATCTGGCGCGGCACCGATTTCGGCGAGATCTCTCTTGATGACGTCCTTCCACCTTTTCCTTGGGGCTCCTCTCAAACGCTTTCCGGGTGCCTCGAAATTTAGGGCCAACTTCGTGACATGATACTCTGGTCTCCAAAGGATGTGTCCGTACCACCTAAGGCGCTGCTCCCTCATCTTTAGCTGGATCGGAGCTGTCTTCCCCCCTGTTCCAGCATCCTCGTTTCGCACTCTGTCCCGGTGGGTCCATCCACATGCCCATCTGAGCATCCTCATTTCAGCAGCGTGCAGTTGCCGCTCCTGCGTCCTATCAAGGGCCCAGCACTCACAGCCATAGATAAGGGCCGGCCTCACTATTGTTCTATATAGCTTACCTTTGAGTGTCCTGGAGCATCTACGGTCGCAGAGAATTCCTGCGCACTCCCTATATTTGAGCCATGCTGCACCTATCCGTCCCTTAACCGTCTGGTCCATCGCTTCCGAGGTAGCGGAATTGTTCCACCTTTTCGATCGCCCCCCCCCCCTTGGAGTCTGGGATCGGTTCGGTGCACTGCTCAGAGCTGAAGAACTTCGTTTTCCTCACGTTCAGCAGCAGGCTTGCCTGCGAGGGCTCCTTGCCACAACTGCATCTTCTCCTCCAGCTCTTCTCGGCTGTTGGCTACTAGGGCGATATCGCCAGCGTAGATGATTAAGGCCTCTGTTATATTCTGTTCTGAGCATCCGCGTAAGGGCGGGAATCGCGCCGAGATCCCTCGCCTGGCTAATCCCCGCGCCCTGCCACGCCCGCCGACCGCGGTGCACCCTTAGTCCGCGGACGTTCCGTGGATGATCCCGCGGGAGTATAACAGAGGCCTAAGAGCGTCTTCTTCATGGTGATTCACTATGCAATCAAGGGTCAGCCCGAAGAGAAACGGACTCAGAGCCGACCCTTGATGCACCCCACTGTGATATCCATCTTCTTTGTCATCCCGTGTGGAGTTCGTACCGCCGCTTTCGCGCCTTCGTACATGTATTTAATACCGAGATCAGACGTTCCGAGACACCCTCCCTGATTGGTGTCCTCTGGGAGACCAATCAACAGCCGTTATTAGCCTTTTATAGTTTCGTAACAGCACCTGCCCACTACACTTGTATGATGTCCACTTTTCCAAGCGGTCGTGTTCCCGAGGGGCAAAGAGACGTCAATAGAATAGCGAGCTCTACACATCTCCGCTTTAGTGATCTAGCAACAACACCATCACAGCTCTCATGACGCTGTTTTGTTGCGATCAAAACCCTAGCACCAGTAGGAACCCGCACCATCTGCTGACCGAGAGGGAATGCCCTACGTCATTACACCGCCGGAGCTGTTTGATCGAACGCAACATCCACACCTCGTGGGGCCAGACAGCACTCACCCGTATGTCGGAATTAGCCGAGGATGAGAGCATTCCTGCTCGGTTTGCAGGTTGTGCGGTTTGAGTTCTGCCTCACCACAAAGTTTTCGAGTGCGACAAAACACCATTATGAGAGCCTGCAACCTCAGTAACAACCACATGAGGCCTAAGAAAATGAAATCCAATACCATTGTAACGCCAATAGAAGAGGGGATAAGCTCGACAGCATTTTCCTGACAGTACGCCTCTTAAGAGAAGGACCATTTGGTTGCCGAGGAGGACCATTCGATAGCGAGGTTTCCTCAGACAAACTGATTCAATGTCATTCGTTGGGGCGGCATCCTCCGCTTAAGCCATTCACATGTTATAATCACTTAAAATTTTCGACAAAACTGACCAGATTTGAAGTGTTGAAAATGGAACCAGTGGTGGTCTAACATTCTCGCCTTGCTCCCCCCCCCCCCCTCCCTCCACCACGCAGTTCATTCGCTTGCGCAGTTCTGACAGTAGTGAGACCAACCATGTACTCCTCCGCTCACGCTCTGCACATGCACCATTTTTCCAGCCGTCCAGCCGGTAGTAGATTTGAGCTTCTTCATCTTTTTTTCAAACGAACACAGTCACCTTTGAAATTTCAAATAATCGAACAAGCGAATGCATCGGTCCGCCGTACTTCGAGGGATCGAATGAGCACACCGAATTGATTTCGGTTGCGAACGACCAACATTTTATCGTCGACCTTGACTGAATGGACATCACTATGTACTGGAGTCACGATGCATGTTGCCTTTTTGGTCTAAAAAATACACTGGATGGACTTATGCCCAATGCTTTAAGCTTTTCTGGGGAAGGCCTTGTCGAATTGGCAGCGGAGATCCAGCCCTTAAAATGCGGACAACGACTTCATGAAATAGGGCTGTTAACTCCCTCTTTTGCTAGAAGCTGCCTGCTTTCATGAAAGCAGCTCTATCAATAGGCAAACTGAAAAGCAAGATGTCGGCTTGTGTTGAACAACGGCGGTGGCTTGTTAGGACAACAAGTGCAGTGTGTCTAAAATTTATCACAGGGTTTAACTGCTGACAAAAGTACAGTACCACGCATGTCCTTTGATCAATTGCCGAACAAGCCGCTTTGGAGCGTTGCAAAGCGGCCTTTTTGAATAACGTCTTTAGAAATCAAGTACTTGTGGAAATAAGCATAAATTTGTGCTCAGCAGCTCAAGCTCTATCTTTTGACATATAAATCTCAGTAAAGTTGCACAATGCATATAGGCCCGATACAATCAATCGACTGGGCGAGACAACCTGTAAAGCGAGCAACAGATTGTAGAGTGACCGTTTGAGGAGATTTATCAGAAATTTCTAGCTGTCCTAATTAGGAATTGTTCTAAGACTGTCCAGCTTGTCTTTGGAGTGCGCCGTAAACAATGCATACAGAAGAAGACCTATCAATCGAGTGGGGCGAGCGCTCGCAAGTGCACGCGCGGACGAGTTCGTAGCGCAATATCTCTATCAAGTTCGAATCTTTCAGACTGCAAGTCGAGGACATTATAGGCAGCACAAATTTCTTGGCGTTGTTTAAAGCACAGCCGTGTAGCTGATGAAAGGACTAAGTTACAGCGCTGCGAAAGTGCGGGCGAGGCTTGTGTGACGCTTTTTTCCGATTTCAGTGGACCACTGCTGGAAGGCGCGACGAGCAAACGGCTTCAAGATGCACAAGATGCATCAATGCACATACACTTTTGCTCCCAGCGCTATCTAGCGCTGTTGCGTTGTAGTTATCTGAACGTCCAGGGGTTTGGTTCGCTTCCGCAGCCAAGTCCTCAGCGTCCTACCTCGCCCGAGTGTTACTTGATGGAGACAGACATTAATGTTCCCATCAGCTGCCCCGTTATCCCCCTTTACGTGGGCGAAATTGAGTATTGAGAAGCAGCAGTCGGCAAAAACTGCTTTGCGTAACGAATTCCCAAGCAATTCTCGTCGACGTTTATCCTCTCATTACGCAACCTCCTTCAAATGCCTTTCTACACCGGCGCGTTTCCCTGGACAGTGACACATATAAGCGAACAGTGTGATTTACCTGAAGAAAAACCTTTGGGTCGCGAAGTACCACTCAATTGCGAGTTTTTTGATTTCCGTAGGCTTGAATCCACTTCATACATCCCTTTCAAGGAACATGGGTGACAAAATTCGGGCAAGATCTTGTGCTGATGCAGCCTTTCTCCGGATGTTAATCATGTTGGTAAGACTTGGCCTGTTATACGTCCCTTGTTACTCCCAACACATTCCGTTTTCCGATTTATCCTTTCTCGATTTATTGCTCAAAAATTGTGCGCCTTCGAAAAGAACTCAGCGCTTCTGTGAAACGCAAGTAATTTTCTCTGGATGCGAGGACCAATCATGCCATGAACTGCGCGAAACCGAACCTCGTAAACTAACGCAGTTGCGCTACATGCATAGGAATAAAGGTACGAGCTGCAAGTTTTCAAGGATTTGTACCAATTTCTTCATGAGGAACTATGGCATGCAAGCTTCATGATGCGCGAATTTCAGAGCAATTCAAGAATTTCATTCATTGTTCGGCCTGTTGTTCTTGAAAATACCGTTGTGAGATCAAAGACGCCTCGAAAACGAAAACGCTGATTCGTCTCTTCCCAAGTTGTGACTTCTGTTTAGTAGAACCACAGCTGGAGAATAACGGCTCATCTTGAGTTTAAGTTCTTGCTATGGATTCTGCCTAAGCCAGGTCAAGTGTTCCGTCTTCCCCAGGTCGGTGAACTAGCAGCACACGTGCTCAAAAAGGACGAACTGCTTATCGACTGCCTCTTTTCCAAAGACGCAGTCGAATAGCACGATGTCCCGTCAAACTTTTAGGTCGTCGGATTTTTTTTCGCCTGCTTTCGATTTTTCATTTCTCTGCTATTATTTCTTGAATCATGTAACTTTACGTTTTAACTAGCGCTTCTGATAGCATCTTTCGCCAAAGTTTCCTTCCGATTCGTTGACCCTTTTGAAGAATTTTTTTAGATTAACGATGATCGAGCAAAAGTACCGTGTGCGGGTTCGTTTGCTTCTGTAAGACTTCAAGCAAGGAAGAGCTGCTGCAAATACCCGTCATATGTTCTCTGCAGTATTTCGTAAGGAAGCTCCATCACTGCATCAGTGCCAGCGATGGTTTCAACGTTTCCGAGACGGTGATGAGAGTTTTGGAAGCGAAGAACGTCAACGGCGTCCTGAAGTTGTGGATAGCCAGGAATTAGAGGATGCGTCGCGCAGGATCCAATAGACCACACATGAGCCGCACACTTTGCTTGTCGCCACTCTACCATTGCCGATCGTTTGCCTGCAATCGGAAGCTCAAATCGGTGTAGAAAATGGGTACCACACCAGCTCATCGACACAAACAAGGCAGCACGAATCGCTATCGCTGGATATCTCATCTGCGAAACCAAGAACAGCGGTTTCTATGACACCATCGTGACGTCGGATGAGAATTGGATCCGCTACGACAATACTACATGAAAACGACAATGGTTGAGCCCCGGTGAGGTTCCGATGACAACGAGGAAGCCTGACATTCACGGAAAAAGTCACGCCTTGTACTAGGTGGAGCAGTAGAGGTCTGGTGCATTTTTAGGTGCTGTATCCAGACCAAACAGTTACGGCAGAACTTTGCAAAGAGCAACTGAGCCGCGTGGGTCTAGCGCTGCGTCAACAACTGTGAAATTCCTCCATGACAACGCTCAGGCGCACGCCGCAAAAATCACGCTGCAAAAAATTGAGGAGTTGGACTGGGAACTTCTATTTCACCGGCCTTATAGCCCAGACCTCGCGCCATCAGATTACCATCTTTTCCGGTCGATGCAGCACGCCTTGGCGGTGAAAAAATTCAAAAGCCGTGACGAAGTCAACATTTGGGTGTCCAACTTCTTCGAGTCGCAGACGCCGGGGAGTTCTTTAGGAAAGGCATCCATTTTTTGCGAGGACGTTCGCAGCATGTCATCAATAATAATGGAGATTACCTCTTGTATTAGGTATGGTCAATCTTTTCTTGCAGCAAAATTTCTTTTTGAGCAAAAACGACATTCATAACAGAATGCGTGGCCTGTCCCATAGAGAGGTTGATTAACATCGATCTTTATCCTTCGTTCTCGATTAAAAGCACGTAGAACTCATATCTGTCGTAGAAAACGCTTTTGTAATCCGAAATGGGTGATTGGTTGGGGGGGGGGGTGGGGCTTTATTCGGATAACGACAGCAAGCCACACTTTCGAGCATCTCTTTCTCAGCTCCTCATCTCGTCCTCATTCAAGCGTGGGAAAAAGCAATATCACCCCCATTGTTGTTATTGATAAATTTTACAACACGCTTTCCAGCAAGTTCTTTGCGAAAGGTCGTTGAAGTTGTCATTTTCAGAATGGAACGTTCCTTTAGAATCATCTGGCATTTGCAGGGTTGCGCACCTGTCGCATGCATCTGCTTTCAGGTTTCTGGTGCAGATCTCTCGCCTTACATGCCTTCGGGTTTGGTGAATTGGTACCAGCTCCGTCTAGGACCGATAAACACTCATCCTCCGTCGGCTAGCCACTGCAAACCCAAGCCAAACACGCATTCAAATTGCCTCCAAGACGTCTTGTTGAGGTAGAATGCGAGTTGCATCCCAGAAGGCGTCCTTTATCCTTTTGCTACTCTTTGATTATTTCCGGTCTTACTTGTTGTACATGGAAGTTCCTCATCATCGCTTTGACACCCTGCAAGTATAGCGCTTAGCCGAAAAACCGACTGCTGTGAGCGTATGTAGCACTGTCCAACCCACACTAATAGCACTGAAATCCATCAGAGACTGACGTTCTCTTGACCTACCGGGTGAAGTCACACTGATGTAACTCTTGTTGCACTCACTTCTTTGACAGAAACCTGGCTGATAAGCTTTTCCAATCGGAGGAAAGACCAATAGAGGTGGGACCAGCAATGGGGGACCACTGAAGGAAGGGGGGGGGGGGGTCCAGTGAAAAGGAGGCCAGTAAAGAGGGGACCAATGAAGGGGTCAGCAACAGTGAAGGGTAGTCCAGAAGAGGGGCGTGTAAGGGTGAACCAGTATTTTTTTCTCAGCATCGTCCAACGTGTATCGTACTTCAGGAAAGGTGCTACAGACGTCGTGCCACGTGTGTCAGGGTGCAGAAGACGTATAATACATGTGATGGCAACGTCGTGACACATGCGCCGGGACTCAGCAAATGCGTCACAATCGTGAAGCATTATGCGTGTGAATTTAGAAGGAGGTTATTCAACATCCGCCCAGATCCAGAACACTTAACACAGATCAGACCTTGCACAGCATTTGTGGGATTTTCAGAAGACTTTCTAAAGGCTTCGTGGCACGAGTGCGTGCGTGTTTTTTCTTTGTCCTTTCCAGAGATTAAGCACTTCGGATTGAGGCTCTCCTGTTTCTCACCACGTAGAGAACGTGTACTTTTGAGGAATAAATCGCGTACGTGCGATAGAGGGTGGATAGGCTTCATAGAAACGCTTTTGAAGATTCTGATCCATCGTATACTATTCTATGTAATAAAACCAGGTTTTTGTTGTAATAAAAGTACGAATGCCTAAAGAGGAAAGGAAGACGGTCGGGGTGTTCTATCCTCGGGCTTTGGGGAGAAGCCCCCAACCAGACGCTTGGCAACCCCTAGGCCGCTGAACGTATGGTTCGTGAGAAAGACGTATCGTTCCTTGTTTCTGTTTTGTCGTTCCTTGTTTCATCCCTGATCGTGAGTGCGAACATCAATGGTATGAGCTGAGAGCCTGTTCCCATGGCCGCCTGGAATTCTCAGGTGACCGGGATGTCTAAAAAAAGAAATCAAGCAGGCATCCCAGGCACTTGGAGAAGTGTACCTGAACCTAAAGAGAATTTCGCGACTCCGTCCCCTGATGCTCTCACGGACGTCAGCGTAAAAGGCCTACTCTCGTCAGTTGTGGGGCTTCTATCGAATACGAGTGAGCTCTCTGCTTGTTCAGCATTAAGAGCAAGCACAATGCTTTCACAGCCTTTAGGAGTACACTTCTTTAGGAGTACAAGTTTAAGACAACACTGTGAGCTACCAGTGAAACTAATACGCGTATCTCGTCTATCTAGCGGCTTTCCATGTGTTAAAGTTATTCGGCTCAAATCTGATAAACTATGGTGCAGAAACAGCATGCGTTTGTTATGGGCCTAGTCTTGCAATACATGTGAGCGACAAGAGCCACCGCACATGCATTGTAGCTGTGGTGTGATACATAAATATTGTAGCTAGGAGCATTTCCGTCTACCTCAACCTGCTCCACGGATTGACGGGAACGTAGGGATTGACTAGCCTTTCGGTATGAGTCATATTTCGCTCGCAGAATTAAACCTCCGTTGTTCGTTGCATGGACAAGAATAGAGGCTATTAGGTGAGAAGAAAAATCTTTTCGTTTTTTCAAAGATTAATTACTTTACAACTACAATGTCAAATCAATTGAGATAAACTCTATTTTGTTCCACGACACTTCTCCAAAGACTGGGTACTTTTCTAATTCCTCTCGCTTAAAGGGCTGCGGTTCTTGAGTAGTATCATTGCTGAATACAATTTTTGAGGTCTTCGTCCGTTTCAAAATATTTCTCTCCAATTTCTTGCTTGAAAGCAGGGAAGAGATGGTGGTCGGTAGGGGCGAGGGCAGGGCTATACAGTACCTTCCAGCCCAGCTCCTTTACTGTTTCTCTTGTGAGTCTTGCAACAAGTGGTTTTGCACAGAGTGTCTGACAGGGCATGTGGAATCCAAGCTCCAAATTTCAATGCAAAGCCACGATTTTTCAGATGGATATGCTATGAAACACTTCGAGCTTCTCTGCCAGTTGACGTGTCGTCTGCCTACTATCGGTACGAAGAAGATGGAGTCGTTCAGTGTCGTCCAATTCAGTTGGTCTTCCTTACCTTGCTTTGTCCTCGAGTGAATAGTCCCCCTTTAAAAACTTTCCGAATCACTCATAAGAGGCGCGATGAGTAGTAGATCCCAAGCCATGTATATGGTTAATTTGGTCGGCTGCCTGACGTGCTGTAGATCCTTTAATGAATTCATGAAGAATGCCGTCCCGAAAGTGGCCACGAGGAGATCTGGCATTGAGTCCGGAAGATTGGATAGATAACGAAGTACAAGAAGGATCTTGACCTGTACCCGCGTGCGAACGGTAGACAAGTGTGATAGGATTATGAAATCAGCAATCAATACTTTCTATTGTGTTCACAAGGGGAACGATAAAAAACTTCGAAGTGTGAGGAGACTTTTTCCAACCTAATAAATGGAGAAAGACTTGCATTGACAATTTACTTAGGATGTTGAACAAATTGAAATAGTAACTACTAATAAGAATAAGTGTCACTATTACTAACTGCTCTCTACTATCAACGAGAAATAGGTAAAATTTCACGAGGTATTGCTCCCTTTACGTCTCACGCATTCTGCATTAAGGTAAAAGAGTCTGGGCATAACAAGTCCAAGTTAGACCTTCGAACTAATTGCGCTGGCTGGCAGACTTTGGAGAAAAGATGGTTCCAACCTGTGTGGACTGGGCCCACTCCACCAACAGCTACGCCGAACTATCGCCCTGTTCGATTATGCTCGGGAGAAACGCGAGCATGTACCGCAGTCCGAGGCCTGCCGCGCCTGTCGCGCCCGCCTGTCGCGTGCATCCGATACCAGGTTTCCGATTCGGATTCGGACCCTGAGCCAACCAAGGCTCTAGGGTCGGCGAATTCATACCAGGCTTGTGTGGAAGTGATAATGTGCTGACATGTTCATCGGCTGCCACCGCTAGGAATTGTACGGCCAATTACGCCTTCATATCAGCTCTACGACATTCCGTACAAGTAGAGTGCGTAGCGCATCTCAAAAATGATTGAATAACGCTGTCTTGTAACCCCTATACTTAATCGAACAAACGGCGCATACAGTCGCTGCTCTGCGCTGTCCCTGATTGCACTGTGCAAACTTGCACGTCATTAACGACACTGTACCAAAGCTTTTGTACAGCAGAGGGTGAACTGCTACAACGTCAGATCGTCCCTTCTTGCTAACAGGATGCTTCAAAAATAGTGACAGTTTCTGCTGCTCCACATTTAACTGCCTAATGCACGCAATTTCCTGCGAATTCTAGAAATAGGTAAATGAGTTTTTGAAAGAACAGTACTGGCTTTAGCAAAATGTTTGAAAGCAGTGCAACAAAATGTGCAGGATTCAGTAACTTTTCTATCGCTTTTTTGACGTAGAATAAAGGATAAAGGACGGCGTTACTCAATCTTTTTTGGGATGCGCCAGCGCATTCTACTTCTACGGGATGTGGTGGAGGCGGTATGAATGCGTATTTGGCCACACAATGCCTTGCGGTGGCCAGCCTATGAACAAGCCAGCGCTTTATCCTTCCCAGACACGTCTGGTACCAATTCACCGACCCCGGAGGGATGGAAGGCTTGGTTGCCTGGGCGGGAAATCCGAACCAGGAGCCTGGTATCGGGTGCACGCGACAGTTGCGCCTTCTCCGAGTGCGCTACACGCGCCCCTGACCTAGAATACACTAGGATAATGGATGAAGAAATGCGTTACTCAATCCCTTTTGGGAAGCGCCACGCATTCTTCTTCTATGGGATGCCATGTATACGATTGCGTATTTGGGATGCCATGTAGACGATTGCGTATTTTTATTTGAGTGCGTATTTGGCCTACGTAATTCATTTATTTTTATTTATATGCTACTGGAAACACAGTAATGACTAGCGAAACCAAGCCGATGGGCAAGTCAGTTCTTTATCCTTTCCAGACGAGCCTGGTAGCAATTCACTGACCTAGTAGGGGTGGAAGGCTTGGTTGGCCTGAGCAGATAATCCCATCCAAGAACCTGGTAAGAGATCGACAAACCCGCAGCACATTCTTGCGGGCAATTCAGTTAATTGGGTAAAGAATTTACATTCTTACACGACACTCCTGCAAATGTACAGTACAGCTTTGATGTCAGGCGCATCATATAGTAAAGTTCCTGGTCGAGGAGGAAGCATGTGCTATCTTAAGGCAGACTAGAATGGAACAGGAAGGCGTGCGTTCAAGCTCACGTGTAGCAGGTGTATTCACATAGGAATAGAGATGAGCAAAGCTTAATAATTGCAACCTTCGTTGATCAGCCGACGGACTCGTAGTCACTAAGAGAAAACCTCTGTCATCACAGGCGCATTCACTTTGTTCAACAGCAGTAAGTCAGTTCCCATCAGTATTGTCGACTCATAAGAAACGGATTTTCTATGACAATAGGAGCATACCTGTGAAAAAAGCAAGCAAATGGGCTTCATGGATGCATTCCAAGCTCAAATTTACAGACAAGAAATGGTTGTGGTCAGGCACAACCTAAAATAGCGACTGCTTAGCTAGTGGTCTCCTCAACCATTCACGTCTGAGGATCCACCTAAAGCCCTTGAAAAAGGTGATTTTGTCGAAGCGTCGGCCAGTAAAAGAATTTACCACTCTCATGTGGCTAAATCAACTTTAATAAACAACAAACACCGACGCCCAGATCCAGATTTCAGATAGAGATTGTGGTCATTATTTGATCGAAATGCTCCTGTCGAGCAGTTTGTGATCCGATGAAAGAACTATGGCACTGAGAGATACCCTTTAGCCTTGCAGTCTGACTGGCCGCAAGTACAGTAAAAAGCTTGTTCAGGAGGAAAGGAAGCGTTCACGGCGTGCTGATGCTCAACTGCACCTTCGAAATTTGACGCTCCACAAGTTAGACGAATATGACATGAAAAATATTGCACTCCTGGAATAAGGCCCAAACTCCTCCAAACCTAATACCGCATACATCGTTATGTTGTAGCTTTCTCGTCGCCTTTTGGTTAAAAAACCGATCAGTAATAAACAAGTTGCAAGAAAGTTACTCTCCACAGCATACAGCTGGAGGAATGCGCAAAAAAAACGTCTGAAAATGATATGGACGTCAAGAATCGTAAAATTTGAACTCATCAGTTGAAATGCGAAATTTCAGCAGCGCAGGAGATTCGAACCCCGACTTTCCTAGCATGAGGAAATGTCACTATCCACTGCGAACGGAGCCAATTGAGGGGCATCGCGGAGAGACCACAAAGCAAGAGACCACAAAACTAGTGAGGCGCCGATTTCACTGTAACATCAAGGACCCCCTATTCCTCGATTTAACGACTTGACGAAAAGAAACACATTCTTATACTAATTAAGGGGTGGGATTCTTCCTATATGACTCCTTTCAGACACACGCTTCAAACCCTTTCCTTGTAAGAGCAATCATATACATATGTAGGTTATTTGCTAAACTAGTAATGAACCCAACCTCCCCGATTTTATCTCTTGTCGTCTCTAGATATCTAGAATGTCGTGACAGTATAGACTAAGAATCTTCACCAAAGACCTGAAGATCTCGACTCTTCTTACACCCTTTTCGCGTCAAGTTGGACAATTTTTAAATTGGATACATGTCAAATTGGATACATTTCAAATCAAATTAGGCACTTTTCGAATCAAATTGGACAACCTTCTAAGCAAGCCCGACGCTTTTGAAAACAAACTGAACATCTTACAGATCAAAACGGGTGTCTTCCAAAACACTACAGACTCTCCAACACCGATGAGTAAATTTTCCTTCAAGGAAAATTTGGTATAACTTTCTTTCACGATTTTTGAATTCACCTTTTCCAACGAACAAACATGCTGCTTGAAATTTTATAAAAATTTAATTTTTAAAGAAAATAATAATAATTTAATTGTTTTAAAACGTACAAAGACTAGAATCACATCCACTCAATTTGAATGTGGCGACTTAAAACCGACATCATCTTAGGGCGGACACAACATTAAGCGACACTCCCTACATCTGAATATCCCCACAATGCCCCTTTAGATTATTCTCCGCCGGGTGAGCGCTGTTACTCTACCCCATCCAGAGTCGAGTACGAGTGCCAGCAGGTGCTTCAATGGAGTTCTAAACCTCGTTCGGAGTACACGAAGGGAGCGCACTTTCCCGCTGCTCTTGATCGTCTTCGTGGATGCCATACCACGAGATCTCCATCAGAGCGTCCCTTTGTGCCGACGACGCAGTACTCGCATGCTAAAATAGCAGAAAACTCGTGCGACCGTTACAAGTCTCGCGCGATTGCATGATGAGATTTCGATTCAGTCTTAACTTCGGAAAACAGAGCACTTGATGACCGACGAAGATAAGCCCGGCTCCGGAAGGGAGAGCTGTCAACCTCAGTTTTCAAGTACCTGGAATCGTTGAAGCGAACTCGCGCATGAGTGCAGCGTAGTCACTGACGGGCGTACTCTGCGACAGCAGGATACCAGAGCGCCTCAACTCGAAGACCTTCCGAGTAGAAGAAATGTGAGGCGCATCAGAGCAGTGAGAACAAGGCCGCTGTTGGGAACATCGAGAGTTATGTGTTTCGACCGAGTGCGCAACAGCAAACAACGTCGCCCAGTGGAAGCCGTCTTCCCCTCTTCTGTAGTCATGCGGTTCCATTAGGTTTATTATCAGCCAACAACACATCGTGGTACATGGCAGACAGTGAGAGATCAGACATAGGTGGGGCAGCAGGGCTGGCTGGGAGAACTCTTTCTTGTCGTGAGCCAGCGCTGAAGTCGATCGGTGGCTGCTCGACGGTGGAGACGAGAGGAAGGTGGTGACGACGGAGAACAACGATGATCCTCCCTTCAGGCTCGCGGCTTTTATCCTCATGTGAAACACGTTCCGAAAGCTCATGAGTCAGATAAGAAGCTTCGCAAAGCTCTCCGCTGGTACGGCCACGTTCTTCGCGCGCAAGATAGCTGCGCTCAGAAGGTCGGTCATAGTCTTGATCTGGCTAAAAAGCGGCCCCGAGCGCCTGCAGCACACCGCTGGCTTAATACGCTGCGACAGTACTTGGAGTTAGCCAGGATTTTTACAGCTGGATATTCACGATTCTGTGGGGGCTTTTAAATTTCTCTTGCCGAACCCAACTACGGCTGGAATGGATGCAGTGGCTAGTACTAGGGTGCCTACGGACCCATCTCTGGGGACAGAAAAAGCAACACCACAACGAGAACACCTTCCAGTATCAAATCTCCTTGAGATGCTTTTGCGACCACCAACTTGACAGATACTCAGTTCACCTTTCAGACCCTTGCGCGCTTCCGATAATCGCAATAGGTTCCCGGAATCAGAAGATATTGATTATATTTCTAAGCAGGCGAACGAAAGCAGAAAAATCCTTTGTAGAAGCTGAGTTCAACGGAATGAGCTGGAACAATGCACGAGCAACATCAAATTTGACGTAAGGTAAAGGATACCCAAGTTAAGTTCTTCTATTCGATTTTGTGGCAAGTGGAGCTCCTCAACTAAAGAGACCCCATGGCAACCGATTCTTCCTTATACAGGACGCTTTGAATTAGATGCTAAAGTGAACAGGCTCCTATGGCCAATAAAGACAGTTGGACAGCCGTGCTCAAACACGTTCACGCGTCTATTAATATTTGCACGGATGTTGCTATGCGTATATCAGCGGTTTCTGGGAAGTTTCACTTAAAGGAAACTTCACAGAATCGGATTTAACAAGGATATTTTAGGATGCCATAGCAGAACTGTACAAAGCGTTTTCAGTTACTCCATGCCCTGAAAACTGGAACCGGAAACCTTCCTTCATATAAGCAAACGTCTCTGAAACTTCGTTAGCTTCATTGATCCAGTTCAGAACCCGAAGCGGAATTTCATCGCATCATCTAGCATTAGCAACACACGCACACCAGGTCGGATCGGACGTATCTGATGGCAATAAAGCAACGTGGGTTAAGAACAACCACGTCCTCCTCTCCTCCACCTGTATCGCCTGCCGTCTGGTTATCCATCGAGTGGCTCGAGCAGGCGCCGGCAACACCTCCAGTCGATCCTGCGGGGTGTCATAGTGACCTAGTGGAACTTTGTGACTCGGAGCGTTGAGCCGTTCAAGTTCACGTCCTTCACGAGGAATCCGGCCAACCGTATGTGGGCGTCCGGGCGTTCTTTTGACATCCCTCGGAATCCAGTACCGCTTGCGTCTGATCTTTGACCGGTCTCCAGCTTTGCATCTGACAATCGCTTGCGTGCTTACGCAGTGAAATGCCTTTCCGCTTCAATGCCAGGACCTCAAAAAGCATGATTCAATTACGTGCGAGCATTGCATGCTGTGGATTCCTCAAATTCTCTGGGCAAAGAGTTTTCTAATATGCAGTGCATCGCCGAGGTACCGCAGGAGCATGCTCGCCCACCAAAGGGGCTCAACATTTTGTGAACATCAGAAACATCTTCCATGATCGACTTCGTTAAATCTTGGAGTCGCCTTGATGATAAGCCCTTTTGTCTTTTCCACGCTCTGAAGGAGGGTGTTATGTCGAAACGTAAATAAATAATAACAAACCGGAGCCGAGTAAATCATGGATAACGAATGTAGTTCTACAGCTCGAAATCCGCACTTATCATCACCTTGGGCTAAAGAAAACAAAATACTTTAACCTTAAAATTGCTTCAATGTTTAGGCGAAGACCCCTTCAAAAGCTATTGCATGGCAAGTTATTGTTTAGCAATTGTTCTACAAAATATGATACAAATTTGGCTTGAAAACTGTTCCTTCACTTATCACGTCAACCTCAGGATAGTTGCGGATGAGCGTAAGAAAGCAGCCAAAAGGTAGCTACACTTCGAAGGAAGAAGACCGCAAGTGAAGCTCAGTATAAAAACGGTCTCTGACCTTTCAGCCTGGGGTTATTTAGAGCGTCGCCATCATTTGATTGATGAAGAACACGTCGGCCCATGTGAAGCAAGATTAAGTCAGCATCGCGAATTTTTATTGACGAACTGGGGTGGGCGAGGGAGGAAATCCTCGTGAAAAAACAAAACGGTCGATCCCCTCTCAGCTGCGCCATGCATTGTATTGTATAGTGCGTCATCACCTATATCACCTGTCGTCCCGTTGATCATCGACTTGCTCGGGCGAGCGCCAGCAGCGTCTCCGTTCGTCCCTGTCGCGTGCCAGAGTGCTCCAATGGATCCTCCTCGCTCGAGGGACACGAACAGCGTCATATTGGTCGTTCAGCACTTTCACGAAGAAGTCCGACCAACGCGTTGGTGGGCAACCTGGTGTTCTCTTAACATCCCCGCGGAATCCAGTCGGTAACGGTTCTCGTCCAGCGTGTATCTGCGAAGCGCATTACGTTGCCGGCCCTCCTAATTTTCGACAACATGGCCCACGAGGGCGGGTGTAGCGCAGTCGGAGGAGGCGCGACTGTCGCGTGCACCCGATACCAGGTTCCTGGTTCGGATTTCCCGCCCAGGCCAACCATGCCTTCCATCCCTCCGGGGTCGGTGAATTGGTACCAGACTTGTCAGGGAAGGATAGAGCGCTGACTTGTTCATCGGCTGGCCACCGCAAGTCATTGGCCAAATACGCATTCATGTCGCCTCCACGACATCCCGTAGAAGTAGAATGCGCTGGCGCATCCCAGAAGGGATTGAGTAACGCCGTCCTTTATCCTTTATCCTTTTATGGCCCACGCCACAGCGTCTCTGATCTTCAAACGTAGTCGAAGCTCGGAACTCCGGAGGCCTTCTCCCATTTTCGTGAATTGTGTCACTCCGAGCATCGTCCCCTCGATTCTACGCTGCGCGACCCTGATCGCTTGTTAATTTTGCTTTCGTATAGCCCATGTTTCGGAGGCGTATATTACGGCATTAAGAACAGTGGAGCCGAATAGGTAGGGTAAGCAGGAGAGGCGGCTGCATATCCCATTGCCTCCTGGCAGACTGCAGTATTGAACACTACGGATGAGATGAGGTTGGTGTCTTCCTGCGCTCTTCTATGTTCTCTACTCTGCGTCGACCATAACAAAAGCTCTCGCTGTTCTCGTTATACCTCACTCATTCCTCCTCGACCGTGTGTCTCGTGAGCGGCCGCATTTCTTGGCGATCTCAGCTAAGTTTCTCGTTTGTCTGTTTTATTTGTCTTTCCTTTTGAGTTCTGTATAGGATTTTTTCCTGTTACGCATTTTTGTTAGTTTTGAACTAATTTGCTTTTAATACATTTGGCAGTCCTCTACTCAGTAGGATTTTGCCATGTTGTCAGTGAGTGAGCTCATTAATGAGGTTCTCGTGAGGAATAGGGACCCCGTTATTGAAAAGATCATGTATGCGCTGATATCGAAACCAGCTCAGGAGATGTCCGAACAAATCGAGGTGAAAAAAAGGAGAGAAGTATTGTTATTGAGTGGCTCCCTGAGGCTGCCGGAGATCTCTCCCCCTCGGCTAAACAGCGCGACCTCGAGGAAAAGGTGAGTGAGGTTTTCGATATTCTAGATCTCGAATGCCGTCCCTTGGAGGTATATCGCATGGGGAAAACAGGAACGCGGACCTATTCGTAAGGTAAAGGTAGTATTACCCTCGAAGTCCCATTGGGCAGCTGCCCTTTCAAATTCTTGGAGGCTTCTGGGGTTTGCTACTTTCAGCAGGGTTCGTGTTCGCGGCAGCATGTCATCCGAGGAGCGGCAGCGAGAGTATGAATTGAGGCAGGAATGCAGGGAAAGGAACAAGCAGTTAAACGACCGCGTCTGGGTGGTATACCGTGGAGAGTTGAGGCGGATCGAAGACCTTCCTAAGCGCAGGGATTCGGGAAACGCATGGCTGGACACGGTGTACCACCCATTGCCTTGAAATGCTTTCTGTTCAATGCCTGTAGCCTGGCGAACAAACTACACCACCTTCACTTATTTTTGTCAAGCTACGAACCAGATTTGTTGTTTGTTACAGAAACTTGGTTTTCTAGC
This sequence comes from Heligmosomoides polygyrus polygyrus, assembly GCA_947396885.1. NCBI lineage: Eukaryota > Metazoa > Nematoda > Chromadorea > Rhabditida > Heligmosomidae > Heligmosomoides > Heligmosomoides polygyrus. The sequence goes on from OX377201.1 coordinate 49,032,327, forward strand.
AAAATATCGGACTCTGAAGTTTCTGCTGATTCTCCCTATAAACTGTTCCGAAAGGATCGCAAGGGTCGCAAAGGCGGCGGTATCTGCTGCCTAGCCAAGAATAGCTTAGTTCAATTGCTTTTAATGTCCCTGCCTGCCTCAATTCTGACATCCTTAGTCTTGATGTATTAGATTCTACTCTTATGGTAGCTTTCAGAGTAGTTTTGGCATATCGTCCACCAAATTCAAGCGCTTATGATGACGATGCCTTTATAGATTCTTTGCTGGAACTGTGCCTCTCCAGCAATCACTTGATTGTTCTGGGTGATTTTAACCTTGACATTGATTGGGCTCACTGCAATAGACCTCTCAGCCAGAACATAGCGAAGTTCGTGGAATTTTTTGAATGTTGTGGTTTAGCCCAACAAGTGAGGAAACCTACCCGAGGTGATGCAATTCTTGACATAGTCTTGGCTTCAACACCAATCCTTAAAGACACTGTCGTTCTTCCCCCTTTCGCATCATCTGATCATAATACAGTCGGTTTTGAAGTTCATGCGCCGTTGATGAACCAAAGAAATTTACCTCTTCCAAACTTTTCTAAAGCTGACTACTTCGGTTTAGAGCGCTATTTCAATTCCATAGATTGGTGGACAGTTTTTCAATCCTATGTAAACACTGACGATGTATATAAAAGATTTTGCAGCGTCGTTTACTCCGGTTTAGCTAAATTCGTACCGTTTGATACAAAAGAAATTCCTGCAAGCCGCTATCCGAAACAGATTTTCAATCTTATACACAAAAATCACGTCTGTTTAGCTATTTAAAAAATCCTCTTCTACACCTACAATATAAGAAGATATGCCAAGAATTGGATCACCACTTGAGGAGGTTTTTCGCCTATAAGGAAAAGCTTGCCTCCAGGACATACAACAAAAAGGCGTTGTTTTCTCTTATACGATGCAAGCTGAACACCCACGCTTACCTTCCTATTCTTAAAGATGAAACGGGGGCTCTTTATACTGCTGATGATCAAAAGACAGAAGCACTCGCAAACTATTTTGCTTCTGTTTTCACTTCAACTTCTGAAGAGGAACCAAATTCTTCTAGTTCGCTGGAGCAAATAGACACGACTGATAATTTGGTCGCAGATAATATGAACGAGATCATCATGCAGGCAAGAGATGTACTAAAGGTAATGGAGGGACTATGATGCTCTACATCAATACCATTCGACGGTATTCCGCAAATAGTCTTCAAGAAATGTGCTCGTTCGCTTTATAAACCTTTATCAGTGATTTTCAACGTTTCTCTGATTTATAGTGAGGTTCCCGAAATTTGGAAAGAGTCTACTATAACCGCAATTCCGAAGAGTCCTAATCCGTGCTACTTTCTTCGTTTCGACCGATAAGCATAACTCCTACCCCAATAAAGGTCATGGAAAAAATATTGCGAGAGATGCTGACCTCACTTCTATTCAAGAACAGATCTATTCCTGTCCAGCAACACGGGTTCACTGCTGGTGCTTCCACGGCCACTCAACTGTCGGACTTCATTTTTGACTGGAACCTTGCAATAAATAATGGAGATTCTGTTGATATCATTTACTTCGAATTGTCCAAAGCTTTCGACAAAGTGTGTCATAAGTAACTTCTTGCCAAACTATCAAGAAGGCATTAGGGAATCTCTTCTTGCATGGATTCGCTCTTATTTGAGTGGGAGACATATGCGTGTTAAGGTAGGAAACTCCTTTTCTAGTTGCTATGATTGTACAAGTGGAGTGCCTCAGGGAGGTGTATTATCTCCGATTTTGTTCCTTGTATCTACTTGCGATCTTCCTTCCTGTTTAATTACAGATCCTTGTGTGAAGGTGCAAGTGTATGTTGATGATATAAAGATTTACGGCGCTTACAATGATGGCAATAAGGTTCAGGTCTATCAAGCTTTATCTCAGTCCATCAACAATATGATGGTGTGGGCCAACGCTTGGGAGCTACCTGTGAATCTTTCGAAAACATCAGTTTTTCATGTTGGAAATTCGGACAGCAACGAGTACTGTTTCAACAACTGTGTTCTAACCTACATATCAGAGGTACGGGGTCTTGGGGTGTTTCTAGATCGTGGGTTAACATTTGAAAATCACATTGATACTATTGTGCAAAAAGCTTTTGCCACACTTTTCCTGATTTGCAGAAATATTAAGTGCGATGACCACTCTATACTGATCACTCTATATAAATCGTTTGTCATTCCTATTCTAGAGTACTGCTCTAATGTTTGGAGTCCTTTTACCAAAAGTCTCAATCCAAAATTGAAAAAGTGCAAAAGACCTTCACAAAAATTCTATTTGATAGATGCGTACGTACCCCAAACGACACACGAGTGATTCCCAACTATAAGGGAAGGCTTAGACTTTTTAACCTCAAAAGCCTGTTTTATAGGCGTGTTTTCAGCGACCTAGTTTTCTGCTTTAAAGTACTAAAAGGCGAATCAAGACTTAAAACTAGCAAATATTGGACGTTCTTGCCAACGCTGGGTCACCGTAATCACTATCGTTTTCACTATCCTAGGGTGAAAAAGAGATGTCGTGATAAAGTGTTCAATTCGCTTTTTTACCGTAGCACTCGCTGGCTGCAAATGTTGCCTGCAAGCTTATTAGAATCGCCAAATGCCAATGTTTTTCGTAGTAGGTTGAGGAAAATAAACCTACTCTCGACGCTGCATTTTAAGGACATTTCCTGAATATATGCAACATTGCTTTCATTTTTTGGCAGGTTTTACTTCCGTTTTACTTTTATTTACTTTAAAAACTTACCTTGGTTTTTTTTGTGCTGTTAAGTGTTTTTTGTTCACTTAGTGTTTGGTTTATACTTTACTTTAAGTTACTAATCTGGTTTCTGTATTGATGCCTAATTAGTTCCCCCAATGTTATCTGATAAGACCCAGAGACGCAGGTGGGATGCAGGGGATGGACTCCTTGCTCCTGCTGTGTCGGGTCGACGCGTTCCTTGTGCGTGGGAGCGGCATGTTCGTGCACAGTGTGCGTGGATGTGTCCGTGACTGTGCGGATTGTAACTGTGTCGGCTCGGCCAAAAGCTTGCACTCGGTAGACTGGGAGTACATGTAAGGCGATTCGAGGCCGCCTTAAGTCTCGCCCTGCCCCTTCGGGCAGTCTGGCTGGCTGCCCGGAGTACCCCGCCCGCACGACAGAGCCTGACTAGCTACCCGTGTTGTATTCCAGTCAAACACAGCAGCACTAAAGGGCCTCATTCCCCTGACCCCGAAAGAGCCCCCATTTCTGCAGCGATGGGAAGGACGAGTACGGAGAGGCTGGTAAAATCTCAGGACCTAACCAGGCTGCGCAAATTGAGAAGGACTAAGATGACGATCTGTACTTACAACGCCCGCACGCTTGCATCGGAAGCATCCGTTGAGGACCTGATGATGCAAGCCAGGAAGATCAAGTACGACGTCATCGGACTGACCGAGGCGAGAAGAAACCACCCCCTGCACGCCGCCTACGACTCCGGAGAAGAACTGTTCCTCGGAACATGCGACAGCAGAGGAGTAGGCGGCGTTGGTGTCCTCGTCAACACGCACTTAGCCATGAACATCGATTCGTACGAGTCTCTGACAAGCCGAATCGGACGTCTGCGACTGAAGCGATGTGGTTCCGTGCCAGCTTTGACTGTATTCGTCGCGTATGCCCCAACATCCGACTACGACGACGAAGAGGTCGAAGCCTTCTACGTGGAGCTGGAGAAGTTCTATAAGGAAGATCACACCTTCTACAAGGTGATCGTCGGCGACTTCAACGCCAAAATCGGACCGCGAAGGTCGCCGGAAGAACTTCACATCGGAACCCACGGTTTGGAGTGGAACGAGCAAGGTGAAAGGCTGTCTGAGTTTATCATGTCGACCAAGACCATCCATGGAAACTCGCAGTTCCAGAAGCCTCCCTCCCTACGATGGACCTGGGAATCTCCCGGTGGCCAGTTCCACAACGAGATCGACCACATCATCTTCAACCGCAAATATTGCCTGACCGACGTCTCCGTTGTCCCCAAGTTCTACACGGGATCGGACCACCGCCTCCTTCGCGCAAGGTTCCGCTTTTCGCGTCAAGGAGAGAAGGCCACGAAGTTCAAGAAGAGGAGTCCCAGAACGACCATCAACTGGGACCTCTACACCTCTTTTGCCGGTCTTTGGGAAGATGCCGTCATGGGCAACGTCGACGAGGAATACGACCGCTTCGTGCACCATCTCCACGATAGTGCTAAGGGAGCCGAGAGCTTGAAGACCACCAAGAGACGTCTGTCTCCGGAAACTCTCGAGCTGATACGCCAGCGTGGAGCAGCACGAGCGTCAGGCAACTACCAACTGACGTCCGAGCTTGCGAAGCTATGCAGAGAGGCGATAAAGGAGGATCTTAAGGAGAGAAGGGCGGAAGTGTTGGCTGAAGCTGCAGAGGCAGGGTTGAGCATCCGCAATGCCCGCCGGAACTTCGCCAACTTCAAGACCAAGATGACAGCTCTCCGACGTCCCGACGGAACCGTCACCTCTTCCAGAAGGACCATGGAGAGGGTCATCCACGACTTCTACTCCGATCTCTTCGATAGCCACGTCCACCTGCCCCATGCCATCTTCCGCAGGATGGATACGTCGTCCCCTCGGTTCTCCCTTCCGAGATCCGACACGCCATCTTGTCGGTGAAGAAACGTACTGCACCCGGTCCCGACAGGATCAGACCCGAACACCTGAAGAACCTCCCGCCTACGCTCATCAACACCCTGGCGCGGCTCTTCACACGTTACCTGTCGGAGTGCAAGGTTCCATCTCAGTGGAAGACCAGCAGAACCGCCTTGCTGTACAAGAAGGGAGACGTGCACGACATTGGCAACTATCGCCCGATCTGCCTGCTGTCCGTAGTCTACAAGCTGTTCACTCGAGTTATCCTGAATAGGATTAGCAGAACGCTGGACGAAGGACAGCCATACGAGCAAGCAGGATTTCGGAGAGGATTCAGCACGATCGACCACATACACACCATTACGAAGCTCATCGAAGTGTCGCGAGAGTACAAGCTGCCACTGTGCCTTACGTTCATCGACCTGAAGAAGGCATTCGACTCTGTCGAAACTGAAGCGGTCATCGAAGCCCTGCTCACTCAGGGCGTTCCTACTCAGTACATCAGAGTCCTTCGAGAGCTGTACAGTGGATTCACGACTAAGATCTCACCATTCTACAACGACGTCGTCGTCGACGTGAAGAGAGGGGTTCGGCAAGGGAATACCATATCCCCGAAGCTCTTCAGCGCCACTCTCGAAAACGTCATGCGCGAACTAGAATGGGAAGACATGGGAGTGAAGGTCGACGGCCGGCAACTACATCATCTTCGCTTCGCTGACGACATCGTGCTCATAACACCGAGCATCAGCCAGGCGGAGCGAATGCTGGCCGACTTTGATCGTGTATGTGGGAACGTTGGACCGCAGCTGAATCTTACGAAGACGATGTTCATGAGGAACGGATGGGTTTCTGATGCCCCATTCTCGCTCAACGGAACGAACATCTCCGAATGCTCCAGCTATGTGTATCTGGGTCGCGAAGTCAACATGGCCAACGACCTAGCACCAGAGCTGAGTAGGAGGAAACGAGCGGCTTGGGGAGCTTTCAAGAGCGTCGAAGAAGTCGCGAAGAGGACGAAGAACGTCCGACTCCGTGCCCACCTATTCGACTCCACTGTTCTTCCTGCCCTAACATACGCCTCAGAGACCTGGGCTATACGAAAGCAGGATGAACACGCGATCAGCGTCGCGCAGCGTGGAATCGAGAGGACGATGCTCGGAGTGACACGACTCACGCAAGTGAGAGAAGGCCTCCGGAGTTCCGAGCTTCGCCGACGCTCGAAGATCAGAGACGCTGTCGCGTGGGCCAAGTTGTCGAAAATTAGGTGGGCCGGCCACGTAATGCGCTTCGCAGACACCCGCTGGACGAGAGCCATCACCGACTGGATTCCGCGGGATGTCAAAAGAACACCAGGACGCCCACCAACGCGTTGGTCGGACTTCTTCGTGAAAGCCCTGAACGACCGATATGACGCTCTTCGTGTCCCTCGAGCGAGGAGGATCCATTGGACCACTCTGGCACGCGACAGGGACGAATGGAGACGCTGCTGGCACCCGCTCGAGCAATTCGATGATCAACGGGACGACAGGTGACAGGTGACAGGTGAATGTTATCTGATTTCTGGCATTGTTGTTCACTCAATTTCCTCAACCCTTTTCTTTGCTGTCCTTGGTTTTTTGTCAATCTTAATGCCTTTGTAAACTCATTTGCCACTTTTCCACTGCGTCCCCTAGCAGCCGTCATGTGGGCTTCAATGGGAACGGCGGACCTACTAAGATGGTATCCGGAGTCGTTCTCCCTTGCGACTTGCAGTATTGGCGAGCCACTGCTCGTGTCCCATTGAATTGCCCACTCCATAAACCCTTGTTTCTGCGTTTTCCTCTTCCCTTATTTCTAAGTCGACCCCTGTTAATTAATTTTTTCTTGTCAGCTATCATCACTAAACACTAGGTTGAGTTAATGAGAAGTTTAGTTGTTTGTTTTTGTTCTCATTTCCTAAAGATCGTTGCCTTGTTTTTACCGTGTCCTGTTTATTAACTGTTGATCATGGCGCACTATGTAGTGCAAATCATTTAGAAAGCTGCACCATCTAGAGGACAATTTCTCCCGTTGGTATAGGTCTCCGAGGCGTATGTCAGGGCAGAAAGAACGGTGGAGTTGAATAGGTGAGCACGGAGTCGGACGTTCTCCGTCTTCTTTGCGACATTTTCGACACTTTTGGAAGCTCCCAAAGCCGCTCGTTTCCTCCTGCTCAGCTCTGGAGTTAGGTCGTTGGCCATATTGACATTGCGACCCAGATACGCGTAGCTGGAGCATTCGGAGATGTTCGTTCCGTTGAGCGAGAATGGGGCATCAGAAACCCATCCGTTCCTCATGAACATCGTCTTCGTAAGATTCAGCTGCGGTCCAACGTTCCCACATACACGATCAAAGTCGGCCAGCATTCGCTCCGCCTGGCTGATGCTCGGTGTTATGAGCACGATGTCGTCAGCGAAGCGAAGATGATGTAGTTGCCGGCCGTCGACCTTCACTCCCATGTCTTCCCATTCTAGTTCGCGCATGACGTTTTCGAGAGTGGCGCTGAAGAGCTTCGGGGATATGGTATCCCCTTGCCGAACCCCTCTCTTCACGTCGACGACGACGTCGTTGTAGAATGGTGAGATCTTGGTCGTGAATCCACTGTACCGCTCTCGAAGGACTCTGATGTACTGCGTAGGAACGCCATGAGTGAGCAGGGCTTCGATGACCGCTTCAGTTTCGACAGAGTCGAATGCCTTCTTCAGGTCGATGAACGTAAGGCAAAGCGGCAGCTTGTACTCTCGCGATACTTCGATGAGCTTCGTAATGGTGTGAATGTGGTCGATCGTGCTGAATCCTCTCCGAAATCCTGCTTGTTCGCATGGCTGTCCTTCGTCCAGCGTTCGGCCGATCCTATTCAGGATAACTCGAGTGAACAGCTTGTAGACTACGGACAGCAGGCAGATCGGGCGATAGTTGCCAATGTCGTGCACGTCTCCCTTCTTGTACAGCAAGACGGTTCTGCTGGTCTTCCACTGAGATGGAACCTTGCACTCCGAAAGGTAACGTGTGAAGAGCCGCGCCAGGGTGTTGATGAGCGCTGGCGGGAGGTTCTTCAGGTGTTCGGTCTGATCCTTTCGGAACCGGGTGCTGTACGTGCTGGGTGCGTGTTGAAATCTTCCCTCAATGAATACTTACTCATCATTGGGTCTCCATCTTGCACCTGACTGCCTGTATCACCTCTGTCATCCGATCGTTGATCATCGATTTGAACGGGCGAAAACAACGTCTCCATTCGTTCTTATCGCATGGCATGCTAAAGTGCTCCAATGGATCTTTCTCCCATCGAGGGACACGACGAGCGTCATATCACTCGTTCAAGGCTTCCAAGAAGAGCTGCAGTCAACACGTTGCTAAGCGCCATGTTGTTCTCTTGACATCCCGCAGAATCAGTTCGGAAATGGCCTTCATCCTCGGCGAGCAGAGGTTGGTGTCTTCTCGCTTCGGTGAGTGCGACGCGTCGTTCTTTATTTTCCTGACTTGCTTCATCTGTTCTAGACAGCTGCTTCCGATACAAGTGTACCGGTGTTCTAATACAAGTCGTCGTCCTGTATAGTTCTTCCAATTTTACGCAGGCTGGTTAGGCACTGAAATTTTAGCAGGTTTTTAGCTTGCTCTTGTTGTGTCGGGTCTGAGCCTACCCGACACAACAGGGGCAAGGACTTAATCCTGTGCGTCCATCTCCGTAGTACATGGTTGCTTTGGTTTGCGATTCATTCCCTTATCCATCACCCGGGGAAGCGCAGTACCTCTGTCGAGGAGCCCGAGTTCCCTCGGGAACAAGCGAGTGCGAAGGCTCTAAAGAGGGAGATTGTAAACCCGCTGACCTACAAGGAGAGCACCCAAACTTGCGGTGAGCTTTTGCGATGCAATTCTTACAAGATGTAGGTGTTAATTTTTTTGGAATGCTCTTTTGTGGCCGAAAGAAAGAATGCGAAAACGTGAGCGTGAAGTTCATCACGCTCAGTCGCCAACCCACCGAATGGTGGCGGTTAGCGCAGTGGGTAGCGATGTCGCCTCTCGGGTGCACCGAGTGGGTTTTATGGTTCGGTTGTCACCAATGTTTTTGCACATATCGGGTCGTTATTATTATGTGTCTGCGTGTTTGTGCAATGTTACAATGCTTTTAGTAAGTAAATGTAGCCTTTTGTGCTTTTATTTGTGTAGCACAATCGGGTGAAAAAGGCATTTTAGTGTCAAGTATTTGCCGATATCAAATCAATCTCAGACACTGGCAGCGGTGACGAATGGCGCAGTCATCCTCGGTACAGATCAGAGGTGACTCTACCGTGCCGCCGTTGTGCATTGTGCACGGACCATTCCAGGGATGACAGCGCACTGGCAACGTATGCCATGCAGGAGATACTCCGAAAACACTGCACGTCACATGCACGTCCTGGAAGATAAGGTTTTCTAATCGCAAAAGCGTGCTGCGGTTGTTTTTTAGTCCACCACGACAAAAACGCTGTGGTGCGCTTAAGTTTTATATACGTTTGTGTAGATCTCGAAGAGAGAAATCGAAGAGTACCAACATTTTTTTCAAACAACTCAAAAATGAAGAAGTTATGAGCATGCGACGGTGCGACGAGCAAAAGACGGTTTGCGACGGATTTTTCGCAGGCGGTATTGTGTGCAGGCCGTACACGAAATTATGGTGGAACACCAGAACCATATTGTATTTTTTGGGCTAGGTATTGCTCAAGTAATGACGCTCATAGATGAGTGTCTTCAATGCAATATTTTCAAGTGGTCCAACGAATACTACAGGCAAGTCAGAGGTCTAGGTATGGGTCAGCGTCTGGCTCCTGTGCTGGCCATAGCATTTATGTCCAAAATAGAGAAACCCGTGCTGGAGCGCAGACCCTTACTGTACTGTCGGTATATAACGATTGCTTCATCGTGTGCCCCACGCAAAACGAAATGGATACCTGATTCGATTTGCTTAATCAATAGGCGGAGCACAGTAAGCTCGCAAGGGAGAAACCGACAGATCAGTGGTTACCGTTCCTCAACGCAGAAGTCTGTCTCTCTCTCTCGGAACACTTTTCAAACCAGGTGGTATCGGAAGCCCAGTAACAAGAACATCATCGTGCATTTCCGTTCAGCACATCCACGCAGTACTAAAAGGGCTACTGTTCGGAGCATGTTCCGTACTGCTGCCTTGGTATCTTCCAACGACGACTTGAAGTCTTCGTCAATGGCACTGGCATCCCACACTGCGTTATCTAATGGATATGTGCCGGAATACGCCTAGAAGAGGTCGTCGACCACCAACAGCACCAACGCGCTCTGCTCAAGAAGAACGTAACAAAATTCCCTACTCGGTGCACTTTATCACGGATGCACTGAGCACCGAAGTACAGGACTGTGTTCGCAGGGCAGAATTAGACGACCTTGTAAGGGTCGTTGACATTTCCCCGGCTAACCTCAAGTATTGACTTGTTAGGAACCGTCTCTATGATAACACCTGCACAACGCCGTCTTGCATTATCTGTACGGTAGGGAAGGTGACTGCAGAGTGTTTGGTACGGTGTATCTCATTACCTGCACCGAATGCAAGGAAGAGTACATCGGCGCGACGGGCAGACCTCTTTGGGTCATGGTAAAAGAACACGCGGATGGGTTGAACAAGTGCAAGGTCTCTACTCCCTTGGAAAAGCACAGACTGCGAATCCACAATGGCACAGCGATTGGGGTGGAGGTGACGATCTTAGCACGCGAGTCCAATATCGCAGCGGGGAAGACCCTTGAGGCGTTGTGGATTGCGTTCAAGAAAAAAACTCCAGGATGCCAGACTTGAACTGACTTGACTTGAACTGGGACGATAAAGGCTACCTTGTCGACGGTAAACGAATCAGCAACCTTCGCTTCGCCGACGATATTGTTCTCATCTCTACTAGCACGGCAGGCCGAAGTCGAATGGCAGGTATGAAGATTGGATTGGACATGAATATGTCCAAAACACAATTTATGGTCAACTAGTGGTGTGACACGGGACTCGTAAGGCAAAATGGAGTCGCTCTACAACAGGTCGACTCCTACGTCTATCTGGGAAGAGAGCTGAACATGGATAACGACCTCGCTCCTGAAATCGCCCGCAGGAGAGGCGCAGCATGGGCAGCCTTCAGTTCGATTCGCGAAGTTACCGATCAGGTCAAGGATCCCGGCCTCAGAGCCTCGATATTCAACGCCTCTGTACTGCCTGCGATGTGTTACACGACGGAAATCTGGCCCGACAACAAGACAATCGCCAGAGCGATGCAAACTACGCATCGTGCACTGGAGAGATGTCTTATAAGGACAAGCCTTCGTCAGCAATGGCAAGAAGGCCTACGAAGCTCAGAGCTACGGGAGAAGTCGCAATTAGCAGACCCGCTGGTACACAAAGAAGTCCAAATATCGCTGGGCCGAACACCTGCTTCGACGAAAGGACGATAGATGGAGTCTCCGTGTCACAGAATGGCGAGACCATAAGAGACCACTAGGACGACCGCCAACGCGATGGGCAGACTCATTCTCAAGATCTTTCAGAGAGCGGAGTCTGCCTCACTGGATGCAAGCAGCCAGAGATCGAGCGGTCTGGAAGAGTGGTGGCCCCCGCTGAGAAGACCTCCAGCCGACAAAAGGACCATCAATGTATCAAAGTAAGTATTGCCTCCCCTATATTACAAGGGAGGCAATAAGGGAGCGGAGGGGAGTCACCACAGCATGGCGCGGGGGGGGGGGGGGGGGCGGCGGCGAGTAGCTACATACAGCGAATGTAAATGCACCTTATCTCTCGTTTCGATTATAGATCCGCGTCTTATGTGCTTCCTAATTGGACAAGGGAGGGAACTCCAGGATGTGGGCAACTTTAACACGGATGCGTCACTTGAGCCACACTCTGGAGTCCCTTCCCTGCCTAAATGCCCCGCAGACTTCTGCGGCCAGCGGCGGGCGGCGGACGGCGAAATCGATTAGTCACGCCGCTCAACGGCGGCAGCCGGCCTGCCAGCGGCGCCGCTCAGCGGCGACGGCGAGGTACTATAGTCTTTTCAGTCGGGACCAACTGGTGACGCGCCCGTTTCCTCGTTGGATCCCCGCCGCGGAAGGGCAGAGCGCACACAGACTCTCCCGGCGCCGCTGGAGTCGCGCGGTCTCGTAGGATTCAAATCGTTTTCGGCGGTCCGCTGCAGCGGCGCCGCTGGGCTCGCCGCTGATGGCGAGCTCTGCGTCCCTGCCCAATGATGAAGGATAGGGCAGCGGCAACGCCGAGAAGTCTGCGGGGGCCTTAAATCTCTAGCTCTATTATGTGCTCTCCTCCGCGTCAGCGCAAAGAACAGAGCTACAGCACTATTTGTTTGTTTTCTCTACTATTAGTGTGCCTTGTCCCGTTGTTTTCGTCTTTGTGACACTTTTCATAAGGTGACCCCCCGGATTTGCGCCGAAGTAGCAGATTTCATCAACCGTTAGAAATTTCAAGGTTTCTCCCACATGCAAGTAAACTCAAAATACTCTGTGAAAAAGTTAGCCACTAAATGGCAAACAAATACCAACAGAACTTTCGACAGAGAACCACGATGAAAGGGTTTTGGATTCAAAAAACTTGAAAACATTGCAGGTTAAAACATAGCTATAGTGCAGGGCCAACGCGCTATAATAGAAAATCCGATCGCGGCGCGTGTCGCGAAGAGCGGCAGAGTGACGTCACGCAGCCGCTGTCTCGTCGCTCGCGAAGCTCCGCCCTAAAATGCCCTCCGAGCGTCACCCACAATGTCATAATTTGTCATCGTCCCCAGTCGTCACCTCTGCAAGTGTATGAGAAATGCATGACCTATCCCGTGAAGTGTATGTGTTTGTGTGCATTTACGGTGTCGTTGCTGATATGATACAGTGCAAATACGGTAAATTGAGAGGTAACTTAAATGGAATCACAAAGGGCTATATACACTTCCTAAAAGCAATAGTCGTGTACAAATTGACTCCTATGTATGATCGTGCAAAAACTTTGGCGACACCGGGACCGAACAATAAACACTCTCGGTGTGCCCGAGAGGCGACATCGCTATCCACTGCGCCAACCGAACACATTCGTTGTTGTGGCAGCAGGGCGTGATGAAATTCGCGCTCACTTTTTCACACTCCTTTTTTCGATCACAGAAAGCCATTTCGAAAAAACTAGCTATGGTTTAGGACTCCCGACACGGGACTCTACATCATGTCAAAATTGCATCGCCAAAGCTCACCGCAAGTTTGGAGGCTCTCCCTCTTATACCAAAGCTTTAACGTGGTGAATATGAAGAATGCGTCATACACTCGGTCGCTCACTTGGTGGATAGTGTAAGTGCAGTATAAATGCTGATCACTTCAGGGGTTTGGAAGCTCCTATAAATTTTTAAGCTTAACTTTTCAGAACATTCAATTTCGTCAATAATTTTGAATATCTAACATTGCCTACAACACCGTGAACAAGAACTGATTCATGAAAGAAGCAAGAGATTGAGCTTCTAGCCACAAGAGCTACTAGCTACGTTATTTTTCGTTCAAGAAAGAAATGGCTTCGTTGCCAAATTTTCGCGGCAAGGAAAGTAACGAATAGCGTCACAATTGCTTAATCATCCACTCATTCACCGTCAGTTGCAACACTCCTACCTAAAGCAGGATCATAGGATTAAAGATACGAGTGGGTGTAGATTGGCGTGCGTGTTACATGCGACCATGAGATATGCCATACAATTAGAGAGCTCATACCTACCCAGCGTTGAGAACAACGCTTGGCGAGGAAAGGAGTTGGAAAAGCTGTGACTCTTGTTCTCAGTCTGCTCTTTTCAGGATAAGACTCCAACTCTCAGTAGAATCGCACTCGATGATCCTATTCTAGCGCTACTGCTCAACATCAGCTCTTATTACGTTTTGTGTTGTTCTTCTGCTAGTTATCAGCCATTTGTCTTCAACTACATACTGTTTCTGCCTTTATTCCTGTCGCTGATAATAAACTTATTATTATTATTGCTTGGCCTTGATTAGGTTCAGTAAGCTGGTGGACGCCTTAATACAATTGTTTGCATCTCTCTTTGCTTGTCACGTAGCAAGAAGCACCTATCTTTCAAATTCTCTTAAATCGATCAATTTTGTACGAAATCATGTGTATTTATGGACAAAACTTGAACACAAAGTTGCGGTTGAGAGAAATGGATCAGGAAGTCTGTGGTTCGACAGAAGAGCTTCTGGTAAGTGCACACTCTGATGGATAGGAGTTGGAGCTGAGAGCAAGGGACGACGTCGCCAAACACGGATCAAGGCCTGGCATCACCGACAGTGACGGAACGACTCGCTCGCGATAGAGTTCCCGAATGGAGCTCGTGAGCTGCTTCTTCCACTTCGTTCTGTAAAGCAAAAACGGTTTCAGGACCAGCCAGCAGTTGGAAGTGTAACTGTGCACCTTCTGTTCTGAAACCAGGTCTTGATTTGAGTTTCGGTCAGGTTCAGAGTTCGGGAAAGTTGAACCCTCTTCTGCACGCTCAGATATTTGTCACTCTGAAAACAACAGCAGTCGCAATGCCCCGTGGAGGCAGTTGGCATCGTGACACAGGCACGACGACCATTCTGTTCACAAAACCAATGATTTCAGCTATGATTCACTCGTTCACTAGGGCGGATCACTAATGTGTGTGAAGAGTAATGATTCGTAATCACTTTCGACCGATGGATCCAATGAAATTCGCTCCCACCACTACTCCTACGGTCTCCCTCAACACTCCATTGTAGACACGTTCTCGCGTAGCCAAGGCGTTTTTATCAGTCCTCGAAACACACCTGAAACTCGTACTCCAGTTTCTCCAACTGGCGAGCGGTGTAAGCCTGCCGAGGTTTTCGATCCGCGAGCGCCTTCCGTGACCGCTTGTAGTCGTGCTTTCGAGCTAGAACGACAAATGCAACGGTCGCACACAGGCTACTGTCGTCGCTTGCCCACCTCCCAGCCCGAGCATCATCTGCAGCTCCACCAGCGACGGTGTCTTGATGTTGTGAGCGATCGCATACATGGCCAGCTGACTGGAAGTCACGTTGTTCCACTGCGAAAACGTGTCCTCGTACGGATCTGGAACAATCACGCTCTGGAGGCCAGCAAGCGAGTAAACTCTGGGGCGACGAGAACTTCATAACATTCAGTACAGGAAGAGCAGAGGGGAAAACTTCGCCGCTGCTCTCTGGAAGCAGGGGTGCGTGTAATTACGAGCTACGCTTTCATGATTTACGGCGACTTTTGGGATTTCATTTCACGATTTGCAATTGACATTTTGGGTCGTAAATCGGAAATTCCCGTAAATGTGATCTTTGATATATGGTGCGCTCTAGTTTGAGTATACTTTCGCCTCACCATCGACTTTACGCACTTTCCGTAAACCTTCGCGCGTGGAACACTTTACTGTCTTGATGTTATCAGGTTCTTGGAGAAGAGATGAGGGCACTGCAGGTACATATACGCTCCAATCAGGTCGAGTTCTGTCCCATGACTAGCCCGGCGAAGGCTTCCTTCAACCGTTTCTGGGTCGCTTAGTGTCATGCTTGCCAGAAATCGATAAAGGGATGAAATCTCCTCAACCGTTGTCAGAAAATTCGTTATGCAGGTTGAAATCACATGTAAATGCCACCAATTTCAAAAGCAGGAAAGTGAGGATTGGATGGCGCAGCACAAAGCAACAATCCGTGCCTTGTGGTGAGTCCGTGAAAAGGCGAAAATTCTAGAAGGAGCTGCTTATGGGAATCTACACGGAACCACTCCGTGAGACGCTCCAAAACATGGATGGAAAGTGGAGATTTCTGCATGATTGGTGACAAGTTAGCACACACCTTGCATAGGGGCATCGAAGACTTGACCACCAGGTTAGAGGTACGATCGGCAGAGAGTGCAACGGTAAATATGATCGTGGCGTAATTCACAATCTTCTGCTACTTAGGTTCTGAAGCGGTTCGAAACAAAGAACACTTATTGTTCCATTAGCGATTTAGCCATGTTCGACCGTCTTGGCGTATCATTGGACAGTGATCGTAGATCGAATCGTGATCGTTTCCCGGACAAACCTTCATTAAGAGTCTTGGCCTCGAGCATGAGGCATTTCTACGACCACTGGTTTAATCGAAAAGTAGCGAGTCTAGCCAATCTCCCCTTCCACCACAGAGCTCTACCTGCGGCCCAAAGTTTTATATACGCACCATCGGATAACCAAGTTTCCTCCTCAACTTTATGCAAACGACGTTCACACTACTAATCAAGTGCATAGCGCAACATTGGACAAGTGTGAGGTGCGACCGCAAAACTTATTTCTGGCGCCAAAAGCTCCAAAATCGTCGCAAGATTATCACATTTTTGCTTTATAAAGCAGGCGTTGGATAGTGAGAATTTTTTGAGGGCACTCTGTATTTCTACATAAAATTGATCGCTGTTCTTCCTTTACAATAACGGTACCAAAACTTGTTGCTGTCCAGAACGCTGACGAATGCCTTTATCCTTTTCGCTTGAATTTCGCTTGAATTGCGCTTGAATTTTTGGTTCAGCGTAGCTCAATAGTGCCAAGCAAGAAGTTCCTTTTGGCATCAAGCTTGACGACAAGTCGTCTCCTTTGACGGATTCCGCGCCCCGTTTCGACTGCCACGCGCTCGCTCTGGGTCTCCTCCTTCCCCGGGCTATTTCCCTGGGTTTCCTGATTTTCAGGGTCTTCCTAGGAATCAGCGCTCCCAGCCTTCTTCATGGGCTTAGCGGCCATTCGAGCGGCTGTGCGCGTCCGGGAGGGGTCGTTAGGAGGGGTTTCGCTCTGCGCGAGTGTTTTCGTCTTGGTCTCTCTCGTCTTGCTCCTTGCGCGTGTCCTTCTGGGTTCCGATGTGTGCATATTTTATTGTTCTCGTGTATTTTGTGTGTTGTTCGTGTAATCGTGTCGCTATCTCTCGTTGCATTGTTATCCTATCACATTTCGTTGCATGAATCCTGATCTTGCGTTGTGCAAGTTGCTTAGATGCGCTTGTATTGCATTGTATCGCCTTGTCATTTCCTCCTGTGGAGTCAGTGTCTTCCTATAGTGGGGGTTTGGCTCTTATAATTGTTTCTAATGTCCTTTGCCGGTTCATTTGGCTGGTTTAGGTTTTCTCTAGTGTTCTTTTGCTCTTGTTGAAGTGTATTTTGTTACCTTGTTTGTTCCTCATAGTTGTAGTCATATTTTGACTTCCATATCAGTCCGTTTCTATCGTGTTGTGTTACCATCGATGCTCTAATGTGTTATGCGTTAGTCTCGCGCGTATTGATCTATGTATATATTATAAATAAAGGTTTAATTACCCAAGTTTGAGGTGACTCCATTGCTTCTGGTCGCATCCAACTACTTATTCCGCGTGGCAGCATATTCCTATTTATTCGTCTGGAGTCTACTTCAATTGGTGCATCGGCCGATCTGTATTGAGCTGCCGACAACTGGTCCAGTGCGCGTTCGACTTCGAATCGAGGACCAACAACATCGGAGACAGGTCGGAATTTTAAACCAATTTCACTAAGTTGAGAGCGCGTTTTTGGTAGTCTAAGTCTTTCACTTAGTCTGTAGTTCTTCCTTTTTGGTAGCGCGTATTAGCTTCTAGAGTCAGGGGCTAATATCAAGTAGTTAGGGCGCGTGGAAACGTACTCGGCTTAATTTCCTAGTCTGGGGTTTAGCGCGTGTACTCTGTTTCTACAAGTCTACGTTTACCTTACAGTTTATTTCTACTTTGTGTTCTGTGTTCATATTCAAAACATCGATAGGCGCGTACAATGTCAACACAGTTAACATCATATAAGCGCTTGTTGACACAGTATTGCAACAAGTTGGAAGCAATAGTAGCGCGTGCCCAAGAGGACCAATCGGAGACACAAAGGATGGATAACACCCGCGCCCTAAACGACGACAAGGAGTTCTACAACAGCATGCAGGAAACACTAGGGGCAATAGAGGCGTATACTGCGAAGATCGAGCAGTTGTGGAAGGAGTATTCAGGAGCGTTGAGCAATATGGCAAGTGTGCCATCGAAGTCAGACAGCGACGACTTCGAGCAGTACTCCAGCAAGGCAGAGGCAATTCTTAGCTCTGCATTCGACATGACAGTGGTCATACAAGGTCGAATTCGAACCTTTACGTCGGCCAAAGGGAGAGACAGTGCAGGTCCTGACTCACGCGCATCGGCAAGCGCTCAGCAGGACAATTCTCCCCAGACTCAAAGGATCGACCTTCCAGCCATTCCAATCCCAACCTTCACAGGCAACATATGGGGCTGGGACAACTTTTGGGTACTGTTCAACGCCAACGTCCATACTCAGCCACTGC
This sequence comes from Heligmosomoides polygyrus polygyrus, assembly GCA_947396885.1. Taxonomy (NCBI): domain Eukaryota; kingdom Metazoa; phylum Nematoda; class Chromadorea; order Rhabditida; family Heligmosomidae; genus Heligmosomoides; species Heligmosomoides polygyrus. The sequence goes on from OX377201.1 coordinate 49,050,335, forward strand.
CTCCTCTCTTTAAATTCAACCATCTACTCAACGCGTTGAAAGGAGAGCCCCGTAACGCAATTATGCGTTTCCAAGTCACGGACCACAACTACCAGAAGGCGATCGACTTTCTTCACGCAAAATATGGCAATCAAGAGGAGCTGGTACACCACCTAACGTCGAGGCTGGAGACAGCAGCGTTGCGATCATCCTCGATAAAGGACCAGCGCGTACTCCTAGATCAGCTCCATGTCATTGTGTCTCAACTCAGAGACAAGGGCGAACAAGTCGACAGCCAGTGGCTACTAAAACAGGTCCTGGCGAAGTTCCCCGATCAAGTTCAAAGGAGAGTATTGGAAAAGAAGTATTCCATGGAGGGATCTTTTCTAATGGACAATCTCCTGAACACGTTGGACCAAATCATCTCGTGTGAAGAGAAGATTGCGATTTTCACATCGCATTCCGGCACACCATCAACACAGTATCCACGGAAGGAAAAGCCGAACAAGGCACAGTCTCCTCGTGGAAGTGACGCGTGCATGTACTGTGGTGAAGACCACAAAGCGAAATCATGTACAAGGTATGGCACACCGCAGGAGCGGGCCAACTATTTGCGAGAGCACAAATTGTGCTTCATATGCCCATCAGCTCAGCATGCAACATCGGAGTGCAAGAAGCGCCCGTGTTTCGCATGTCAAGGCAGGCATCATACGTCTTGCTGCTTTAAGGCATCAACATCGCCACCGACATCAGCACCGCAAGGGAAACCTAGCATTCCAGCGAGGAAAAAAGAGAAGCCGAAGCTCACCCAGAACTCAAACCCAACATCAACAATGGCTCACCAGCTTAGCTCTCAAGACCAGGATAATAATACAGCGCGTATAGAAGACCATGAGGATCCAGTCGCTCAACTACATTCGACCGAAGGTATTCCGAGTACTCGTGAAACCTACCTACCAATAGGAGAACTCACAATTATGGATCCCTCTTCGCGTGAACTAAGGAAAGTACCGGCACTATTAGATTCAGGTGCCGAGTGCTCCTTCATTGATCACAAGCTGGCAGAGGAGCTACGTTTACCGACACTGGGTACGACAACTTTGCGCGTAAGAACCTTCGGCTCGGATCGCGTAAAGGAATGCGTGAGTCGTAAGGTACCCTTGGAAATGTGGGACGACAAAGGCAAACTGTGGTCTTTGGAACTTTTAACCCACGAAACTCTGACCAGCAGCTTACGAACACCTCCAGTGTTCGAAGAGGATGTCGCGTTTATCAAGACACAAAACATCGACGCCAAGTTGGTGCGAACAAAAGCAGCCGTCAAGCCGTTGATTGTGCTAGGAAGCGACCAACTGTGGCAGCTTATTCGCCATGACGAGGCTCACATACGCCTTCCTTCCGGATTATACCTGTTGCCCACTCGTCTTGGGCACTTGTTAACGGGACACGTCATAGATACTCTCCACCATCCCACAGTGCAGGAGGGAGCACGGAGGGAACGGAGTCAGTCGAGGTCGATCAAGACCGACGTTAACGCGTTTTCAATCGAGGATCCGGAGGAGGTGCAGCCGAGACAAGCGGCCCTTCAGAGGAACAAGGACTCGGACGAAGCGCGTGTGTTTCAGACCGTGTTCAAGGAAGAACACGACCAGCTCCGAAACGAAGATAAGGATAACGAGAAGAAGCTGTCCGAGATGCAGCAGCAAATCAACGAGCTGACTGTGGAAGTTGCGCGTTTGAAGAAGCAGCTCCAACGAAATGCAGCTGAGAGGTCATCCGATCCACTGGAAGTGATCGCACAGGACGACGATCACTGGCAACGTATGGAAGATGAGGTAGCGGATGACGATTCGATGGAGCAGATACCAGCGTTGGTATCAGACGATGATGATGAGACAGACGAGGAGGACCCAGGAGAGCTAGATCTCCGTTCCGTTGAAGGCTCCGAATCAGATCTTGCGGAGGCGGAGGACGTCGAGCGCGACGTTCAGCACGGAAACCTCGTGGACGTCGTCCGCGATGTTCAGCAGGACGACGTCGAGAATGCATGCCCAGGACCACCAGAAGTCCGAGTGCAGCAAGATGAGGCCGAGGAGGCCGATCCGGTTCCGGAGATGCGTGTGCAGCAGGTGAACATCGAGGAGATGGACCCGGGACCTGAAGTGCGCGTAGGACAGCGATGCAAGGGTCGGCACAAGAGGTGCTTCGACTGTCAGAGAATCGAGGGAACAGCATTCGAGGACCTGATTCCCATAGACGAGGGTCAGCACGGGGCCCTCGGTAACGTTCTTCACAAGGAGCTAAGGAGCCAGGAGCTGGAGGACGACGGACGATGGCTGACGCTGGAGGACAACGGACGACGGCTGACGGGCCCATGGCAGTTCTTCAGCGAGCAGCGGGACCAGCAAGGACGGAGGACCACATCAACGCGGGCCGGAGTGACGACAAGTCGTCTCCTTTGACGGATTCCGCGCCCCGTTTCGACTGCCGCGCGCTCGCTCTGGGTCTCCTCCTTCCCCGGGCTATTTCCCTGGGTTTCCTGATTTTCAGGGTCTTCCTAGGAATCAGCGCTCCCAGCCTTCTTCATGGGCTTGGCGGCCATTCGAGCGGCTGTGCGCGTCCGGGAGGGGTCGTTAGGAGGGGTTTCGCTCTGCGCGTGTGTTTTCGTCTTGGTCTCTCTCGTCTTGCTCCTTGCGCGTGTCCTTCTGGGTTCCGATGTGTGCATATTTTATTGTTCTCGTGTATTTTGTGTGTTGTTCGTGTAATCGTGTCGCTATCTCTCGTTGCATTGTTATCCTATCACATTTCGTTGCATGAATCCTGATCTTGCGTTGTGCAAGTTGCTTAGATGCGCTTGTATTGCATTGTATCGCCTTGTCATTTCCTCCTGTGGAGTCAGTGTCTTCCTATAGTGGGGGTTTGGCTCTTATAATTGTTTCTAATGTCCTTTGCCGGTTCATTTGGCTGGTTTAGGTTTTCTCTAGTGTTCTTTTGCTCTTGTTGAAGTGTATTTTGTTACCTTGTTTGTTCCTCATAGTTGTAGTCATATTTTGACTTCCATATCAGTCCGTTTCTATCGTGTTGTGTTACCATCGATGCTCTAATGTGTTATGCGTTAGTCTCGCGCGTATTGATCTATGTATATATTATAAATAAAGGTTTAATTACCCAAGTTTGAGGTGACTCCATTGCTTCTGGTCGCATCCAACTACTTATTCCGCGTGGCAGCATATTCCTATTTATTCGTCTGGAGTCTACTTCAAAGCTCGTAATAAGTGGTATTCAAATAATGTAGCATTAGGAAAGTGTAGAAAATAGAGCAAATTCGGATCTCAGGGTCAGCTTTTGCCCCATCATCATACTATAATAATCCGCTAAGAGCTGTCGAACGGTGCCGTGCAGAAATTAGTCATCAAATAGGGGGTGGGGCACTAGTCACAAAATAGCGGAAGATTGCAGAAATACCCAGACGTCTTCTACGTGCCTGGGGATTCAGAAGACATGCCGAAGACGTCGCCCAACGTGCCTGGTGATTCAGAAGACGTGCTGAAGACCTCGTCCAAAGCGGCTGGGGATTAAAAACATGCCGAACACGTCGCCCAGCGTGCGTGGGGATCCACATGGTCGTCGATGGAAGGCCTTCAAAGCTGTGGGGAAAGCAATCAATACCGATCGATATTGTCGATTTTCTATCGGATTTAACCCATCAGGGTGGGAGTTAGGTGGTTATGATCGTCAACAGAAGGCGTTCACAGCAGGAGGATGCAATCAATATCAATAAACACTATCGATTTTTCTCATATTTAATCGATCAGAGTCGGAGTTACGTGATTATGATCGTCGACGGATGCGCTTCAGAGCAGGTGGAAAATAGCGATCGTGAGGCCGATATCGATCGATATTTTTGATTATGGCTTGAAAGCGACATTCCTTTGTTTGTCTGTCGGTGGCGGTTAGACAATTCGCCACTGCTGTAGCGGTCCCGCGTGGAAGAAATTTCTGCCCAACATGGGATACATAAAAACGCTACGAATCCTCCGTTCCGACAAAAAGACTATTCGTCGTGTGACCAAAACCGAGGAGACGCTCAGTGGCTATCGAAAACGCCAATTTTAGTCCGAGGTTGACGTTAGGAAATGAGGTGTGAAGGTGCCTGCAGTCAAGTTGGCGCTAGAGTGAAGTGAGGGACCGTGCTGTGGCGTATCAGGAGGGTTGTCGAAGAACCTGGGGGCGAAGCGGCCGAATAGCACAAGCAACACCACCACTGAACCGTCTGGAGATGACGCCGATGCTGAGCGTAGTAGCAGAAAAAGAAAATGAAAATACTGCCGAAATTCCTGATAGCGCGGCTTATCTACAAGCGATTTCGTGAAATGTTTTACCATATCGCTTGATAAGCCCCGCCGCGCTATCAGGGACTTCGGCAGTATTTTCACCGTTATATTGCTGTAAGTCGTTGATGAACCTGGCCCCTGATCTTAAGTAAGGTGGGACAACGTCGGAACATAGTAAGGTTTTTCTTTCTTCCTTCTGCACTGCTAGGAGGGAAGAAAGCTGCACAAGTAGAGCAGCCAGCTTGATGTTATTGTGTTTAGCTTACAAGAGAAGAATACTAGGTGACCATGGGACTTTGTGATGAGGCGCATGTCGTCACTGGATGCTGCTTCAAACGCTGATTCTAAATATATTTTCCGTTTCTGCTGAGCGCATCTGTGAACGGAGTTGGACCATTTTGGTAGCAGGCTCCTTTGCTCTCTAGGTCCAAGCAGAGCGGGCCAATTTCAAGAGAGCGAGCTCAAGTAGAATTGAAACTGCACTGCCTGCCGGGCAGTCGTGGTGCAGGGGGTAGAGGGTGCGTGGTTTTTGGTAGCAGGCTCCTTTGCTCTCTAGGTCCAAGCAGAGCGGGCCAATTTCAAGAGAGCGAGCTCAAGTAGAATTGAAACTGCACTGCCTGCCGGGCAGTCGTGGTGCAGGGGGTAGAGGGTGCGTGGTTTTTGGTAGCAGGCTCCTTTGCTCTCTAGGTCCAAGCAGAGCGGGCCAATTTCAAGAGAGCGAGCTCAAGTAGAATTGAAACTGTACTGCCTGCCGGGCAGTCGTGGTGCAGGGGGTAGAGGGGTGGTGAGACGGGTGGTTTATGGTTCGGGTCCCCTGTGGTGAAGGACTTTTGTACTTCCTAAAAAAGATCTGCCACGATCAACTAAAGCTCTCTATGCCAAATGGCGAAGTTTGGGCAAAATCGATTACTATGTCCCCACCACCCATACTTACAAGTGGGTGATCAGTGCCTTAAATAACCCCTTGGGCGAATTCCTTTTCGACACACGGGGTCGGTTAGGACAATACTGCCGACTTATCTTCCAAACTGTGTTCCTACCAGCTGTCGTGTTGGCGTGCCTTTTGGAGGAATTCGGTCCTTCCGATACTTCAGGCGCTCCTAAAGGCAAGAGAAGAAGACGGCAAGCACTTTCGCATTCATCTTGCGAGATGCGCAATGCGGGAGTATCGAGGTAGAGGATCAAGAAGATATCAGTGCGGAATCAGGAGAGGATCAGAAGAGAAGAAGGTATCAGCGGCACCCAAACGTTGTTCATGGTCGACGCTGGAAGCCGTTCAAAGATCACGAAACCATTTCATCAGTTTTGTAGATCTTAGGCGCCTTTTAGTCCTATGTTATACTCCCGCGGAAGCTTCCGCGGATGGGCGGAAATCGCGTCGGGACCCCGCGCCGGGCCACTCGTCGCGGCCCGCCACGCCCGCCTCCGCCGTGCACCATTGGTCCACGGACGTTCCGCGGATGCTCCCGCGGGAGTATAACAGAGGCCTTATACTCCCGCCGCGGCGCGGCGCGTCAATTAAGAGCGCGGCGCGGCCAGTCGCGCCGCGCCCTGAATTTAACGCGCCGCTGCGCGATTGCAGTTAGAAGGGGTGAGCGTCAGCGACGCGATGCCACGAGCTTCTGCTCACTATGGTTCGAGCACCGTGACGGATGACGGAGAAGGCGGTCCGTGAGTCAATGGAGAACCAAAACGGAAAGGATTCGTCTGGCTGATCAGCGGGACGCATCTTGCCAATGTTAGTGGCAGGATTTCTGTGGAGAACAACAAATCTTCTCTTAAGACTGAAGTCAAAGTCGGCAGCCCAACCTGCAGTTGAAACTGGTGAATGTGGTATTGGTGAGTTTCCTGTAATGCAAACGGCACTAAACGACACTTTATTTTGCAACTTGTGCGGGCTCAAAAGTAAAACTGTTGGAAGGTACTCATTGTCGATAATCACTCAGGATTCTTTCGTCATATATCCATTCCGAGATCATTGTGCACTGAACATATCTTTAGCGTTGCAGCTAAAACTTCGGGAATGTCTACAGATCTCCACTGCCTTCCTAGGTTACGCAATGTACGGGTGACTAAGGACATGGTTGCCGATTCCGCCCAAACTTCAGCGCAACACGCAAAACGGATGACAGATTCGTAATCAGCACCCCTAAGAACTTCCCTAGTCGAAGTTCGTACAAAATGACTCATCTCGGTGGTGAAATCTCCACTCCACATCGAGCCAGCCGCAGCTGATCGCGCAGCGCCGCGCTCTTCCCTCCAGCGGCGCGATTCGCCGAATACCGTAACCCGAAATTCCGTCAAATGTGGTGTTTTGAGGCGGCGGAGTATGAAAACGATGCGGCGCCGCCGGGCGGCGCGAAAAATCGATAGTTATGTCAGCCGTCATGCCGCGCCGCGTGGCGGCGCGAGTATAAAAGGCGCCTTACTGGAGTGAATCTGATGAACATTCCAGTAGGAACAACATCACAAATACAGCCATTAGACGCACATTTCTTCTTGCCATTCAAAAGCATGTACAAACGATCCACCTCTTATGTATTGACACACGGTATAAAGTTCTCACTTCACTCCCGCGACTCAATTCTTCGAATTGTATCGCTGATTTACGTCCAATTTTCTGCCCCAAGATTCAGAAGTTTTCTCACGTATGCATGGTACGCTGCAGATTACCTGCACAGTCACCCCGGGAGGTATGATACACCAATTTAATATTGTTTCCCTACTGACATCGTAGAGCACTGCCATTACAACGGCTGTACTGATGGATTTTTTTATCTCCTGCGGTCATTGCCAACAGCTGTTATGTTTTGAACATTTCGTAGTGCTATTTCACAGCTGCTAATGTAACGCATTGTTTGTCTTCTCGCCATGTTTTTAGCAACTGTTCATGATAAATTGTATCTTCCTACCAGTATGAAGTTGTTAAAACAAGTCCTTGCTGGTGACCTTTTCCGTTGCAATTTGACATAGAGAGCTTTAGTTGATCGCGAAGATCTTTTTTAGGAAGTGCAAAAGTAGTAGACCGCAGGGGAGTTAAACCATAGGAACCATAATCCACCTTGTCTCACCCCACTGCTCCTCTACCCCCTTCGCCACCACTGCTCGGCCGGCAGAGCAGCTTCAACCCTACCTGAGCTCGCTCTCTTGTGATCGGCCTGCTCTGCGTGAATCTAGAGGGCAAAGCAGCCTGCTACAAAAATGGTACATAACTCCGCTCACAGATGCGCACAGTAGAAACGGAAAATATATTTGGAATCAGCGTTCGAAGCCGCATCCATTGATTGACGTCTCATCTCAAAGTCCCATGGTCACCTAATATCCTTCCCTTGTTAGTGATGCTGGAACCAGGAGTGGGCGGAATTTATGTTTTCTGTTTTCTGATTTTCTGGCCATTTTGGGCAATTTTTTCTGTTTTCTGTCTTTTGTTAAAATGGCCCCAAAATTGGTCAGAAAACAGAAAATAGCATAGAAATTTTGCTGTAGGTATCCGACCGCCAGAATTCAAACTATTTCATGACATCGAAGCTTCAACAGCAAAAAATGTTCCAAGGCGATTCCAAATTCAAAACAAAAAGCTGTTTGCGCGATGGCTTTCATTACAAGTCGCGCCATGAACTCGTCTGATTCGTTTCACATGAAGTTGTCCGTTGGAATAATGAATGACTTCTTAAATTTTTCTACCAAATGTTGCTCTATGCAACAATTTACTGCAAAAGCTGTTTAACACCTCAGGTCAGATCGAGTGCGGCGCGTGAACATGAATTCCTAAAGTGTGCCTAGAAACTTACAATCATACCAAAGGGGTCAGAAATACATCAGCAACGGCGAAGGAGAATCCCGTTTCGGTGACACCAAAAACCCAATTCCTTGTCATGACACCATCACTTCAGAGGGTCATCCTATTTCCACTTGCAGCTATAGGCTGGTACAGCCGATAGGTTTTCATGCTTCCTTTAGCACATATGTTTTCATATCGATGCCATGGCCAACTTGAAACCACCTAGCAAACAAATCAGTTGTAAAATCAGCGCTACAGCTTGGAGTCACCTCAAGTGTAATTCACTAGATTCCGCTTCAAATTTGGATGAGCCAATTCGCTGGTTGTTACAGCTGCCTCACACTCTTGCAATCTTCGAGTTAATGATTAAGACAGTTATGCAGGAGAAATATTGGAAAGATTAGTGGCGCGGCATCCTTGAGATTTCGAGACTTCTTAGGATGAGTTTGTTTACTATTCGGTTATCCGGAAAGTTTTCAGCGTTTTGAGCGCTTCTCTTTGAACTACCATAACTTCCTCAAATCTTATCGGATTTAGTCGAAATAAGCACCATTCGAATCAGCACGTATTTGCCAACGGGCCACCTGTCGACCTACTCTATCAGCGAAAAAATTAGGTGATCGAGATTCGACAAAGTCCACGAAAGCTGTTTTGGCTTGGTCCTGATTGGTGAAGGTTTTACCAGCGAGAAAGTTCTGAAAGTGTTTGAAAAGGTGGCAGTCGGTTAGCGAGAGGTTTGGCGAATGTGGCGGGGAAGAACTTCAACCCTTCGTTCAATTTTCGAGTGATTTTCGAAACGTGCTGGCGGGCGTTATCGGGCAAAAGAATCGGGCCTCTTCTGTTGACCAATGCTGGCTGAAGCTGACGCAAATTTTCGGCGCATTTGTCTACTTCCTTGCTCTGCTGTGATCATTTGGCCTGTTGCCAAAAACTTGAAATGGACCTCACCAGCCGCCGACCACCACACAGTGACCATTACCTTTTTTGGTGGAGGTTCGTCTTTGGAAAATGCGTAGGGGGTTCATCGGCGTCCAACCACCGTCTTGTTATCATACGGAATCCACTTCTCATCACAAGTGATGATCCGATCCAAAAACGGGCTAGTTTTGTTGCGTACAAGTAGAGAAGAACAAATCTCGAAACTTGGCCATTTCGACCGCTCATTCAAAACTCTTCCGCGATCCCGCGAACTGTTTGGGGTGGTTCAGCTTCCACCAATTCCTTCAACTCATCGTCCAGGATAGCTCTACTAGGTCGACCGCTACGGGGGGCATCTTCGAGGCTGGAATCTCCGGTCACAAATTCACTGAACCACTGGCGCACAGTGCTTTCTCCAACACTATTAGGCCCCCACACTTGATTGATTTGTCGAGCTGTCTCGGCTGCGGATTGTCCCAATTTGAAGTTAGAATAATCGTTCGGAATTACTTCTTCGACATACCTCAATAAGCCCTTCATGATCAGAGATATAAACGACGTTGAAGCATAAATCATTTAGTCGGATAGAGCGAACAATTCTGCACAGAAAGTAGCACTAAAGTACAGTGCAAGTTGAATTCTCACTTAATAATAGACGAATGAAAAATAGCAACACAAAACGCTGAGAACTTTTCGGACAGCCTAGCAATTTTTTTAATGAAGGAGAGCACGATTTAGGTGGCAGGAATTCATACTAATACTACTTGCTCCCCTGCGTTCTACATTAAACCTGACACCCATCGTGAGGGTTGAAATTCTTGTCTCTAGAGTATTCAATGTCACTTTCTTGGAAAACTTATAATTCACCTTTACCGAAAACCAAACACAGTGTCTGACACTATGATTTTTTGTACAAAAGGATAATATATCGCATTTTTAGTGCAGGAGAGCAGCACATTTTCAGTGTGTTAGATGGCCTCATGCACTCGTCCAGCATCTCGATTCTCCTTTGACTGATAGCGCCATTTTCATTTACGTGTAGTTTGGCACACGAAAACGGTACAACCAAAACAGTTGTGGAACATGCACATATCCTTTCTGCTCTTCCAAATAAGCAGTATTTACTCTATCAATTAAAAAAAATTCGTAACAACCTAGGTGAGGACATGGTGTGATCTCTTCCTTGTTTTTATACACCCAAAAATTGATGCTTTACTGCTCGTTGAATCTACTGCTCGTTGAATCTATATTTGATGGAACGGAAGTTTGAGATTATATTTGATGGATTATTTTAACTGCAAAAATCAAAATTTCATATGATCTTGAGCACTCAATTTATTGTGGTATGTTGTTTATGAGTTTTCAAAAAAAGAGAGGATCTTCTTTAACTACATTTCCCTTCCCTTTTGCTTGGGAGGTGCTCAGCGTGATTTCAAGACTATCCAGTTTACAATGCTTTAACACATGCGTTTAATCCTGGAGCGGCCAATATGGAATCTACATGTTGTCATAGAACGTTCTGTTGCGATCAAATCTCAAACTCAACAAAATTTCCCGTGACAACATGTATCCAGTTTACGTCGATAAGTGTCCAGTTTGTCGTGAAAGAGAATAAAAGCGTTGGTTATTGGTGAAAGTGCATTCTTGAATACAGTAGATAGCTAGTAGTACAGTGCAAAGCGAGGATTTCGGAATTTTCTGTTCTCTGGCGTTTTGGCTTTTCTGTTTTCTGATATCTGTTTTCTGACAAACTCGATTTTCTGTTTTCTGGGAAAATTTTCAAAATTTCCGGCCATCCCTGGCTGGAACAACGCGCGAAGCGCGTAAGTGCGAGGCACGCCGGTATGCATGATGGAGCACTTGTAACGCTATATGACGTTGAACTATTCTAAATGGCCTTTCTAACGACTCACAAGGTAAGCCAATAAGCAAATCATACTTTCTCCCCTGAAAACCGTGCTACCAATTTACATACCCGAAGAGCACGAGGCTATTATTTCCAGTGGTGCACAGAAACATCTCTTGTAGACAAGGGAAGTACTTTCTCTGAGGCTACCTTCAAATTTCTTGCCTTGTTACCATTTGCAGTTTATGATTTGCGAAGGTTTTCTCGTAAATACGGTTTACAGTTTACGAAATTTCGGATTTCGCCGACGCACACCCTTGGCCGGAAGGATGACGTTCGCTGCCTAGAGTGCAGGGTACACGCAAGTGATTATTCTCATCTACGGTGGCAGCGACTGGATAGCGATGCGGGCTTAAGGCCTATGGTATACTACCGCGTCGCTCCAGCGACGGGCGCGGGGCAACTGCCAACGGCGCGCCTTCGATGCAGTGGCGGACGGCGCAGTGGGGCGCGGTTGTCAGTTGACGCGCCATCGCTCCCGCAATGCGTCGCAGAGGGGTGTTAAGGCCTTCGCACACTTTCGCCGCCACGCGGCGCGGCATCACGATTGCCATAGATATCGATTTGCCTCGCGAGGCGATTCTGCGTCTCTGCCCCATGCTTAAAGATAGGGCTGCCGCGTGGCGGCGAAAGTGTGCGAAGGCCTTTAGGCCTATGGTATACTCCCGTCCGCTGCAGCGACGCGGGAGTGCAAAGCGATGCGACGGCTCGCGATGCGCGTCGCGAGCCGTCGCCATCGCTGAGGCTGACATAGTTCATGCAGTTCTGCAGACGGAGACTTTTGCAGAATTTTAGCGGATCAGCTCTTTCAGTGCATTTTTTCCTGGATTACTTGTTTCTCGTTCATGATTTCGCGTTTTATCCCCGTTTCATCGCCTTCTGATCCTCGTACCGTTGTAGGAATGTTGTTTTCAAGGATATTTCGTCGATATCACGTTTTGCGAGGGGGGGGATCCGTCATGCCTGTGCCAACTCATGCATTTCTTTTGTTTCCCTTTCCACCCATAGGTACGGGAACCGACGTTTCTGTGCTTGACACGACCCGAGAGGATTTTTGTGACGTGTCCAGCGTGGAATCGTACCAGTTGAGGCTCAGTTTTTGCAAAATGATGTTTCGCTAGGGGTTTCCGCTAGAAAAACATGACTTCGAAGAAACCGGCCTTCAATTGGCACATTTCTGTGCCGGACCTGTCAATACAATCTCAATGTGACTTGTTCGGCACAGAAATATAGATTTCGGTGTCGGCGAGGAAGTTCAGAGGCGAAAAAAATGCGAGGATCGGCACAAAAGTGGGAAAACCCGGTCTAGAAAAATGTCTCCTCAAAAAACTAGCCGTTCAAGCAGTCGAAAAAACCCAAAATGAGTCTAGCCACGATGAAACCCCTACGAGGAGAACAACAGAGATAAGGCCTATGGTATGGTATGGATCGTGGAGGACACAGAGGAAAGGCCAAAGAACCAAGAACTGTAGAAGGGAACACTGGAAAGAAAACAATAGTGAATCAAATCGTTTAACAAACGTTGGAAACGGGGTGTGGATTGACTGTGACCACTTCTTTTCTACCTGGACAGTGGGTGTCCATTTTCAACGAAACATATGTGACAGAGTAAATGATTTTATCGCATTCGTATTGCCGTCGCTAAAGTCGAGTGTATTTCTGGAGACATTTTGGACATTTGAGAATCGTTGGCATTTTGTAAACAAGCCTGCTGCTGCTTTGTGATGTGTGTAGTAAAAACTTCGAAGCTATCACATAAACCGTCATCACTTTATACATTTGGAAATGCGTAATAAAAAACAATCTCTCAGTGTCCCAGTTTTTTCGAATCTTGAGTGGTGTCATCTTTTACTATATTAGTTGCGGAGGAAAATAAGGACAAAAGGAAATTCCTATTTAAAGCCCCAAATAGAAAGTTTGCCGGCTCGTAGGTTGCTGAACATCTGGAGAGTGCGCAAATATTGCTGCTACTTCAGATTTTTTCGACTATTGCAGTTGTCGTGGCAGATTTACTGGTTCTGCCGCTTCACTAAGTCTCTCACCGGCACAGTACGAGTCGCGTCTGCGGTGGTGGTTGTCACGCAAGCGGCGAGCAACCATGCCTCATGCTTAACGAACCTCGACCGCAGGACTTCAGTTGGGATTCGCCAACGGTCGACGCATGTGAATGCCAGAGTACTTTAATTGGGCTAAGAGTACGGTGTCATGAGACGGCTCTGCGCAATTGCACATCCATCACCCTAATTTACGCGCACAGCCGGCTGTATTTATAAATAAGGCCGGAGTATACGCAGAGTAACCGGCACTGCTTGCTGCCCTTCATGACTCCAGAGGTAGAGGAGAGGTCGAAAGAAAAACTTTTCCCAAACATCGCCCACGGAGGTTATTTGTGGTGCTGATCACGGGTATGATATCTACTTTTAAAATTCCGGTCGGTTACGGCAGGTGACGGTAGATATGGGTGACTAGAGCTGCCGACGTTAGTAAAATTGCTCTCTTTTCCAATGAAGTCAGACTTATTTTCCAACCCTCGACATTGAGATGCAAAGTAGTGCAAGGAAAGTGAACATTTAGAAAAGGATGACAGATTCGTGATCAGCAGCTTAAACAATTCCCATAGTGCGAAATCGGTGGTCGTGACCTCGTTACCTTATTCACCGCTAGCCAATAATACGGTAACCTACCGAAGCGGGGGCAGACATAACTCCAACGCCGCGCGAACTCCCCAGGATGTCGCGCACGGGCGCGGCGAAATTGGACGAGTTGTCGCGGTCCATATGCTTCCGGCAGGTAGAGCTGGTGACGTCATGGGCGCGTGGTAGCCGCTTCTTGCTGCTGGGGCGTTACAGCGCGAAAGTATGTTCCGGCGACGTTGACCGCGTAGAAGAAGGAGACTTGAGGTGAGGATGATGTCTTCTGGTAGGGAAGTGGAAGCGGTTGTTAACAAAGTGCGGATGGAAAGAACCAATCCGTTTCAAATGAGTGAAGGAAAACAGTCAGGATTTGGTGGGGAGAATTCGAAACAAGAATTGGGATGGGATCACTAACTAGAAGTTTCAGAAGCAAGTGTTTGCAAGTTTTTATTGTGGGAAGATGAGCAAAAACTTGAATACTCCATTCACACTCTCTAGATTTATAATATATTATCTTTACAACAAAAAACCAGGGGCATATGTTAACCGTATGTTTCCAAATTGTATAAAACTCGAACTAAGGGAAATTCGAAAGAATCGAGGGAAAAGTGCGATCCAGATAAGATTTGGACTCAGTAGGTGGAGAATAATCCTAAAAAGGAGAAAACAGGATGGAATAGCGACCCTAGAGAGCCTGTAATGTTTAAGACGTCTTTTCCACAGTTCTCTTTCGTGTCACATCCCTTCGGCGGCTCTTTCTAGTTGAGTAGCTTGAACACTGGCAACATTTCGTGCTCCGCGGCGAACCATGCGTCACCTAGCGCACGCCTGCGTTGCAGTGCTGCGACGTCGCCTGCGGCTAGCACGCGGCGTTGCGCTGGAGTTACGTCCTGGAGCCCCTACCGAAGCCAAAATGTACACTTCCTCTGCAAAAACGGAAGCACACCACCTAGCAAAATCCGAAACCTTTCCGGAATCGAACCCTCGACCCAATTCGCGTAAGTCCACGTTGCTATCCACTCGGTCATCCAATCGCTGCAACCATCGTTGCGAATGAATCATCTGAATGTACCCTGCAGTTTCGTCTAGGAAACGTCGGAAATTATCATACTACTATAATCTAACTTGAATTTGAGCTCCAAACCTCTTGTAGGTTAAGTTCTGAGCACAACAGGACCATTCCAGATGTCACTTTTGCCTTATCAGCTCGCCCTGAAGTGATACCATTTTTTGCCATTTTCGGACCACCAGTAGTCCCTAGCAAAAACTAAAAACACCTCAGTGCTCCTCGTTTCATGCCCTACAGCACCATATAAGTCTCGTTGAGAACCTTTGGGGGAAGTTCATGGGCATCCCTTGTCAGAGCGGTTTGCTGTGCAAGAGAGCCTGCAGTCGAAGGGCAATATTCTTTCTGCGAAAGTAGATGAGAACACAACGGCGCCATGCATACTTTCTTGGCGATAGCCTGAATTGGAGCGCTCTATCTCACTAAGTCAGTCACTAGTCAGTCCTTCCGCAGCATATCAAGAACCACTCACATCCTTCCTATACTTAAAGGAGCCCCAGGTTGTTCTGTGCACTTAATTGCACTATGAACGTCAAAATCCTCTACTACTTACTCACAAACGGGCAATCAGAAGTGTAGCTGTGGGAACCAATCTAATTGTGAGCACTAACACCTATTCCAAATCTCCCATGAAAATCGGCATTCGCATTGAGAAGCAGCGTCAATGGCCGAGTATTGCAACAATTACCAGCCACTTCTCGAAAAGTAGAAAGTGTCGAGTCATCATGAAAAACGGTGCTACACTCAAAGGAAGGTGAATGCGGAAGGTGCAATTCCATGCTTGACTGACGTCGATAAGCGGTATGAAGATGTGATTCAAGCTGTCGAACCTATGATTGCTTTCTTCGACAATGAAACTATTAGACACGCCTGTTTTAATTCTTGGGCGGTGGATGCATATGCAAATCCTGAGGAAGATTACGAAGTTTAGCGGATACATAACTGTTAATACTGTCGGTGGAACGACAGACTTTTACATTGAGAATTCAACACTCCGCCTCTAAATTATGTAAAAGCGCTCTACAGTTCATATTTGCTGCTTTCCCGTAGCAACCATTCTTTTCCATCAATAATTTCAGTCAGATATTAACAGTTGCCCGCGGAAAAAAATTCGTCATCCTCATCATTCTGCAAATGTTCAGCCGGAAAGTAGACAGGAAGCTCAGCTGGTTCACCGAGCTACGGAAGGTCGGCCAATTGATCCTCATTACTGATGAACGTAGAAGGAAACCTTTTGTTCATTACCGGCCATCAATCGGGGCTTCCTAATGTAAGAGCGCCGGAGTTCACGTTCTAATTCCATCGCATTTGCTGCCGGCCTGTGGCGCAACTGGCAAAATTGGATGATCCTATGTGCAAGGACGCTGAGGGGATAAGCATTAAAGCAGAGGTGAGAGGCAACGTTAACCTCACCGTGTCTGATGCAATAAAAAGCTCTTACGAGCATCAAACAATGTTAGCTCTGCTCGCTTCCGTCGTTTAGTTTCGAACAAATACCCGGTCAGCGTTGCTGCTCGATGTATGCAAGTAGGGTGCGCGGCTCACCCAAAAAACGATTGGTTAACGCCAACATTCAACAGCAATACTCCCAGCTCCCCTTGCCTTCACTGTTATGCTTAGATGTTACCTGAGTCGCGATGAGAAGTCTGGGGCCAATTCTGCAGATGGAGCGCTCCAGTGGCGGGCTCGACATTGCTAGAGGCTTCGGTGAGAGCCGGACGAGTGTCTTGGTCAGCAGCGAGAAGAGCGGCGATGTTGAAAGCCATCACTAGCAATGAGACTATCCGCTATTCCGCTCTGTCTAATACCAATCATATCCATGGGAAAGTCGGCAGCGCACCTGCCGACAGCGCTCTCGGTCTCTCGGCCTCCACCCGTCCCTCGATCGCCACCACCTCGTCGAAGCCACGACATTGGGTTACATTGTCAACACCGCACCGAAATCTTTCCCCAATCTGCCACCGAAATGGATCCTCCAGCGAAAATTCGTCAGCACCGACACGGCGGACGCGAACGAAGTACGCTTGGCAGCCACTTACACGGCGCCAGGCGTTTCTGCTGCCGAAGACAATCGCACCGCGGGGCGCTCGCAGTGTTTACCAGCAGCTGCCACTGCCTGTACCGTAATCGCGGCCGAGCTTATGCCAGAGGTAGCGTGCGAAATCGTTAATGGGTCGAGCATTCTAACGGCTTCTAGCCAAAACAAATCCAGTTCCAGGACTGCCTGTGGGAAAGCTGCGGGTTAGGACTGTGTAAAGCCAAGTGACTGTTCGTCAAAACAAGAACAAGAGCCGGAGTATAATTACTATTCGAGGACGATCTCCATATTAGGTCTCAAGTCGTGAAACGCTGTGGAGCAATGCTATTCATTAGGGTGATGTTATTTGAATCCTTAGATCTGCAAATCATTTTGTTCTTTTCGATGCGTATCCAGGTGTCACAAAAAACGTATACAATGTTTGAAAGCTGATAACTTTGCTCACAGCAAAGGCACTAAAAAAGTTAAGCACTCATATGAAAGCTTAAGAAAATGGAAACTTTCTGAGCGGTATAGAATGCCCTATGCACTCGCCTGAAATATTGCGCTTTACACCCGGTTGACTGTGTTTCGCCTGAATACTTGTTATAATTTCTTTATAAAGTGGACGTATCGATTGATTTGTGCTATCCTAAAAAATTCAGGTCCTGTTTGAAGGGTTCTAACATTGCTACTGGTGAAGCTTTTGAAGATGTTCGAGACGCACGTGAAAGCACGAGGTACCGGGACATCTGTGGCGTGCAGATAAAAGATTGCGCCATGTCTCGGCCCGAAACCTTGCATTTCAGACTCAATTGATTGTGCATGAGCTGAAGGCTTGTTACAATCCTGTTACTACTTGTCCAGATTAAACTTACTTCTTTTAACGTTTTCCTGCGATCAGTAACAGTAATTATGCTGATTAACCTCTTCATTTAACATATGGCTTCATCACCTATACCTGTCTGTATCACTTGTCGTTCCGTTGATCATCGACTTGCTCGAGCGGGCGCCATCAAAGTCTCCATTCATCCCTGGCGCGTGCCAGAGTGGTCCAATGGATCCTCCTCGCTCGAAGGACACGAAGAGCGTCATAACGGTCGTTCAGGGCTTTCATCCGACCAACGCGTTGGTGGGCGTTCTGGTGTTCTCTTGACATCCCGCGGAATCCAGTCGGTGATGGGTGTCTGCGAATCGCATTATGTAGCCGGCCCACCTAATTTTCGACAACTTGGCCCACGCGACAGCGTCTCTGATCTTCGAACGTCGGCGAAGCTCGCAACTCCGGAGGCCTTCTCTCACTTGCGTGAGTCGCATCACTCCGAGCATCGACCTTTGAATTTCACGCTGCACGACGCTGATCGCATGTTCATCCCGCTTTCGTATAGGCCAGGTCTCTGAGGTGTATGTTAGGAAAGGAAGTAAGTGGAGTCGAATAGATTTGCACGGAGTCGGACGTTCTTCGTCTTCTTCGCGACTTCTTCGACGCTCATGAAAGCTCCCCAAGCCGCTCATTTCCTCCTGCTCAGCTCCGGCGCTAGGTAGTTGGCCATATTGACTTCGCCACCCAGATACAGGTAGCATTCGGAGATGTTCGTTCCGTTGAGCGAGAATGGGGCATCAGAAACTTGTCCGTTCCTCATAAACATCGTCTTCGTAAGATTCAGCTGCAATCCAACGTTCCCACATACACGATCGAAGTCGGCAAGCATTCGCTCCGCCTGGCTGATGCTCGGTGTTATGAGCACGATGTCGTCAGCGAAGCGAAGATGGTGCAGTTGCCGGCCGTCGACTTTCACTCCCATGTGCTCCCATTCTAGTTCGCACATGACGTTTTCGAGGGTGGCGCTGGTGGCGCTGAACAGCTTCGGGGATATGGTATCCGCCTGCTGAACCCCTCTCTTCACGTTGATGACGACGTCGTTGTAGAATGGTGAGATCTTGGTCGTGAATCCATTATACAGCTCTTGAAGAACTCTGATGTACTGAGCAGGAACCCCCTGAGTGAGCAGGGCTTCGAGAACCGCTTCAGTTTTGACGGAGTCGAATGCCTTCTTCAGGTCGATGAACGTAAGGCACAGCGGCAGCTTGTTCTCTCGCGATACTTCGATGAGCTTCGTAACGGTGTGAATGTGGCCGATCGTGCTGAGTCCTCTCCGAAATCTTGCTTGTTCGCACGGCTGACCTTCGTCCAGCGTTCGGCGGATCCTATTCAGAATAACTCGAGTGAACAGCTTGTAGACTACGGACAGCAGGCAGATTGGGCGATAGTTGCCAATGTCGTGCACGTCTCCCTTCTTGTAGAGCAAGACGGTCCTGCTGGTCTTCCACTGAGATGGAACCTTGCACTCCGACAGGTAGAATGTGAAGAGCCGTGCCAGGGTGTTGATGGGCGTTGGCGGGAGATTCTTCAAGTGTTCGGGTCTGATTCTGTTGGGACCGGGTGCTGTACGCTCCTTCACCGACGAGATGGCGTGTCGGATCTCGGAAGGGAGAACAGAGGGAACGACGTATCCATCCTGCGGAAAATGGCATGGGGGCAGGTGGACGTGCTATCAAAGAGATCGGAGTAGAAGTCGTGGATGACCTTCTCCATGGTCCTTCTGGAAGAGGTGACGGTTCCGGCAGGACGTCGGAGAGCGATCATCTTGGTCTTGAAGTTGCCGAAGTTCCGGCGGGCATTGCGGATGTTAATCTGGCCAAGTAGTAACAAGATTGCAACAAGCATTCAGCCTATGCACAATCAATCGAGTCTGAAATGCAAGGTTTCAGGCGGGGCATGGCGCAACCTTGACTATTTGCACGCCGAAGAAATCTCGTACCTTGCGTTTTCCTATGGGTCACAATTATCTTCAAAAGCTTCACCAAAAGCAATGTTAGAACCTTTCAAACAGTACTTACAATTTTTTAGGATATCCTGCATCTTGCGCAAGTCGTAGTGTGTTTTCACGTCTTAAACCCTAAAAGAAGCACAAGTCGACCGGTACGGCCACTTTGTGAAGAAATCGTAACAAGTATTCAAGCGAAACACAATCAATCGAATGTAAAATGCAAAATATCAGACGAGTGCATGGCGCATTTCATACCGCTTATATGTCAGAAAATTTCTATTTTGTTAAGCTTTGAGACGAACTCCTAGCTTCTTTTGTACCTTCACAAGTAAGCAAAGTTATTATCTTTAAAACAGTGTATACATTTTTTTGAGACACCCTTTATATCGTTTCCGTTTTCTGAAAAGCTGATTACAAATCAATTTGGCTTTGGTTTTGAATTTGGTATAGCTTTCTTTGCATTTGTTAGTTTTGCTGCCTAAACGAATGTAGTCCTTCTTCTTCTTCAGCTTTGTCCTGCTTAGCGGCGGCGTCTGCCCTTCTGGTGTAATGACGCCACTTCGCACGATCAAATGCTTGACCGGGGTGAATACAGCACCTTTAAGTCCATGTGCAACGAGCGTATCAAGTCAGCGTTGCTTAGGTCGTCCCTTGGGCCGTTTTCCGGCAACATCTATGTTGAGGCCAATCTTCTGAACGGTGTCATCGTTCACACGAAGAACATGGCCATACCACCGTAGGCGAGCTTCATTTAGCTTATCGGAAGAATCTCGGGTGGAAACGATGAATTCACTCAGTGGAACGACATGAATTCAGTGGAGTCATCCAGCTAGAATAAAACACAGCTTTTCCCATCGGTTCGGGTTGTAATGCAGCCCATTCCCTGTGCTTCTGAGCCTGGATGTCGTGTATTTGGATATCTGTTAGACTAGAAATACTTGAATGTCCAGTGCTGCATGAAGCTACGAGCGGGATGCGGCGGGAGCGGGAAGGCATTGCCTGGTGTCAGGTGTCACTTATGCCTTAACAACCCTCTCTGAAGTGATACCATTTTTACCATTTCCGGACCACCCAGTGGCCGGTAGCGGAAACGAAGTACAGCTCTGTGATCCTCGTCAGATGCCCTACAATTACTATATAGGTCTCGCTGAGAATCTTTGGGGAAGTTCATGGGATTCCCTCTTTAACCCTTTCACGACACGCGCGATTTTCACGTGAGAGCCGCGTGGGACAGCGCGTATTTTGCCCGCACGCCGAGTTTCACTATTATTATTAATATTATTTGCTTATATATGAATAAAACAGTAGCCAGTAAAGTTTCCCAAGGATCGTCTTGACCCCAGATATTAGTGGACTTGGTGATTAATAGTATACTATTAAATGTTTGATACAATTCCACGAACTGTTCTTACGATGGTGTCCGACGACATTGTCCCACGCGGCAAAAAAATTTCCGACGGCGTCGTCGGACAATGTCGTGAAAGGGTTAATGTTCCTCCTTGCTCACGTCAGATGTCGGTAAGCACGCAGAGGAGTATTTCGCGCGGGTAACGTTTTCCGTTCAACATGGGATAATGCTGAATTCTGAATGAGGCCGCTCGTCACACGACGTCGCTGACACTTCTTCTCACTCTAGACCCTTGTTGCGCGACGTAGGGGACCCGTATACTGGATTCAGCTGGTCAGAAACGGGCGCATATACCGCTGTGTCAAGCTGCTTCCTCTGCTGCAGCAGCACCCCATGTTGAACGGCCAACATTGCCCGCGCGAGGTACGCTGCGCATGTTGAAAGATGCATTTTGCCAGCGCAGGGTTCGATGAGGCGTATCTCATCAGGTTTCTAACTTGCGAGAGATACGCCTCATCGAAGCATACGTGAAGGCTAACCACAACTATATTGTGGTAGATAGATTGCAATGCGTCGGAAAGAGATTTTACTATAAAAGAATCCTGCTTTTCGAATCCCATACCAGTCCACGATTGAAGCAGCCGGTGTTGCCAAGGAAAATGCGGAGGTAGGTAGTTTGTTTCATGTAGCTCGAACTAGAAAAGAATCTAGAAACTGCTTAGAGCGAATTCCCTTTGTAGACAACCGCAAGAAGTGTTCGATGGCTAAATTCAAGAAAATTGTTGAAAAGTGTGTTTTGTCCCATCAGCTTCATAGTTGATGGCACCTCCTTGAATGCTAGATTCTCTTAGCGACACCAGATTCGAGATCTGAGACAAACGTGGGATACTACTTTCAAGATTTGCGGTCCTATGAAGTAATAGCAAACCATTTCCCTTCCTCCTAAAGACGAGAGTTGCTAATCGAAAAACGGGATTGCTTCGAACCGAACAAGTGACAACAAGCAACGTTTGTAAAGCAAGTGTTTAGTACAAAACAGGCACTACCTAACGTTTCCAAGCAAGCGAAATCCAGGACAAGTGGTGATTGTGTAGGAAAAGCTTTTAAATGAGGGAAGAGAGCAGGGAGTCTTGGCAAACTTTAGAAGTGCTAATCCTGTCCACACAGCGAATGAGTAGAAAAAGGAGAACCTAGAGCTAGGAAATGGGAGTTTAGTCCCGTCTCCTCCGGTTCGAGAAGGAAAAAATTCAAAAAGATTTCGACGAATCAATGGAGACCAATCTGTGGAGCCTCTTCACCATGCAGAGATCAGCAACCCTTCGCCTATTTTCTAGAGAAGGAAGCGGAATGTCGCACGAGGTATGCGCCCGTACAAGAACCCTGCTAATCTAATCAATATTTTTCTCGTAAAATTGTTTTGAACCTTTTTGAGAAGGTCTGCATGCATTGGTTTATGTGGCGAGAAGACCGTGCCGTCGCAATCCAAAATTTGTTTGACATATGATTTGTACGACGTTAACACTAGGCTCTTATTCCTAGTAGTCAACGCCTTAAATACGTGTAAGGTACTAGTATAGATTTCTTGAAGATATTTTTTATAATGATGTCCGAAATCTAACTTGTTATTATAGGAAAACGCAGGATCCTTCACTTCCGTTACTGTTGCGGTAAGGGAGCTTTGAATAGAGTATGCACTGGAGGATTAGGGGAATCTAAGCCTATCAAGGGACGTCAATGAACGTCCCGTGGCAATTTAAAAACTGACCTATGGTAGTAGGGGGTCGTCTGAGAAGCACCGCAGTGGTTTTCAAATTTCCTTCGGACATCTGGGTAGGTAAAAAATTGCAAAAAACCGTGTCACTTCAGTGCGGACCGATACAGCAAAACTGACGTCTGGAACTGCTATGTCGTGATTAGAAACTAACCTGCAAAAGATTTAGGCAAAGCGGAATCACAGCGAACTCCCAATTTGCTCGTTAGCGATGCAGTAACCAAAGTGGAACATTGCAGTGCGCCGCTCACGAGCCAGGTGGTGGCCCAGTGGGTGTGGGAGCGGTCTTGCAGGAGGAGGTCATGGGTTCGGAACCCGGGGTTGGGATTCTGCACTGTTGGGCTCGCTCACTGCTCTTTTGCTACCCTGTTCGGCCGAATTTTCAAAAATGGATGCCGTATTCGTACTCAGCATCCGAAATATCAGTACTGGGCGATATTTGGGCGAAAAAAAATTTTTGACCTCTCCTCGACTTTTGGAGTCGCGATAGTGCAACACTGCCAGTTATTCCGTATCCATCCCTTTACTTGCACATACTCACCGTCTCCTGCTGTACCTTAACACCAAAAACGTTTGCCAGATTCGTGAACACCACCCCAATTAACCATCAGGACAAAGCTTGACAGAATCTTATTCTCTACCTACGAAGTCGAGAGGTCTTACTACAGGTACCTACATTAGCAATTCCCCCCCCCCCCACTACCTATCAGTATGGAAGAGTGACCGAGAAAAAAATAGGCTGCAATAAAACCAAACTACGGAATACCTTGTAAAAGAGATAGTAGAATTAGTACAATTTACAAGAACGCTCTCTATAGAAACCCGAAGACCGATCAGCACATCCGGGAGAAGGAATGAAGCAACACATCTCGAACATGTTCGTAAATGAGGAACACTTTCAAAACAGCAAAGAATATTACAAAAGGATCATAACGTTATAGCAGCTAACAAGAGCTTCCCAGTGAGACAAGCATGGTTTTTTTGGGAACACGACGTAACTCTATGGAACGAAAATCAGACTTTTTCATACCCGACAAAAGGTCAAAAAAGGGTTAGAAAATGAAAGCGGTGTCTGGCCGAGGTCAAAACGCATTTTACATTTTACAAAAACGGAAGGCAACCCGCAAACCCCTGTCCCGGATTCGAACCCTATACCCTTCTCCTGTAAATCTGCATCGCTATACATACGCCCTCCCAGTCGCTACCCACCTGCAGTGAATGATTTCTAACATATAACTATAATTAAAGCTCCATAGCTTTGGCAGGTTAATTTCTGAGCATTACAACGTCATTCAAGATTGGACACACTACCGCGACTCCAAAAGTCGAGCAGTGGTCGAAAACATTTTTCGCACAACATCGTCCAGTAGTGTTATTTTGGGTACTGAGCACGGATACAGTATCCGTTTTTGAAAATTCGGCCGATCACGGTAGGTTACTGTGGATGTCGCGAGTAGGGACGGCAGGGTCATGATCACTGATTTCCCCTTTCCTCGTCTATGGAAACTATTTAGGCAGCCGACCACGAATCTGCCATTCCTTTTTCTAAATTATCTATTTTTCGTCCACTATTTCCATCTCAAGGTAGAAGACTAGAAAGTATGCCTGATCACATAGCTGAAGAAGGAGATTCTACGTACTGACATTAATAACCTTGATCACGCGGGATCACTCAATCACGTGAAAACTTTACCAGATTTGTGATCAGCGCCTCAACTAGCCTACATGACGAAGTATGGGCGAAAATTGCTTTCGATCTCCAGAGTCGTGGGAGTACAAGTCCTTCGATTAGCAGGAAGTGATGGGGAAAACAGGCAGTATCGTTGCTAAATCGTATCATATGGGTTAAAATAAGGTTATAACGCCAGTATGGTACACTATGGTGTTCAAGATACACTTTAGATCGGCAAAAGAGCAATGGGCAAGCCCAGCAATCCAGAATCCCAACCCCGGGCTGCGAACCTATGCCCCTCCTCCTGCAAGTCCGCCCCCACACCCACTCGGCCATCGTTGCCACCTGGCTCGTGAGCACCTCAATGTTCTGATTTGGTTACTGTATCGCTAACAAGCAATTTACTTGTGAGTTCGCTGTAAATCCGGTACTGTTGCAGACCCAAACCTTTTGCAGGATAGATTCTAACCACGACATGGCAGTTCCAGACGTCTGTTTTGTTTTTTCGGCCCACACTGAAGTGATACGGTTTTTCGCAATTTTTGGCCCACCCAGATGTCCGCAGGAAATTTGAAAACCACTACGGTTCTTATCAGACAACCCCCCTACAACCCTCAATAGGTCACTTTTAAAATTGCCACGGAACGTTCATTGACCTCCCTTGTGAGGGCAGCTGCAATCAACATTTCGCTAAGTTTCGACATTTCAGACATCGATGGAAGGAAACCTGCTTGAAAGGGAAAGAGTTTTGACAATAAGCTCGTAACTGGGCCCATCTGCAGCAAGAGAAGAGGCTCCGCGTCAGCCACAGACTGAGCCAGATACTGCGTCAAGATTGAGGTTCGAGGGTCGAATGGGTCTCTCTCTCTCTCTCTCTCTCTCTCTTTGTTTTGGCACAGGATTGTCTCGTTTTTTCAGCTTTTGGGTGATGCTTATATTCCTAGTATGCTATTCTTTCCAGGTGTGGCTTCGACATCGTAGAGTCTCGCGCAGCTTCGTTCACTGAAGAAGACATGTTATGCGCGCAGAAGTCAAGTGTTGAAATACTAATTGTTCTACAGCACAAAATAAATATTTTCTGATGATGCTGGTTCTTCAAATCAATAAGGATCTTTTCAATATCTGCATATTTTTCGAATATGTCACGGGCACGACACATTTTTCTGCCTAAAGGAGCGACATCTGCGTTTGTAATTATACGCTATAAAATTCGAAAGTTGATTGCTAATGGGTTTAATTACCCAATTTTGAGTAGTTGCATGGCCCGGGGAACATGGCTCGTCCACACGTCTTCTTCGACATCACCATCGGCGGAAAGGCCAGTGGCCGCATGGTCATGGAGCTGTACTCCGACATTGTGCCGAAGACGACCGAGAATTTCCGTGCGTTGTGCATTGGCGAGAAGGGTGTGGGCAAGTCCGGCAAGCCGCTGCACTACAAAGGCTGCAGATTCCATCGCATCATCCCGAACTTCATGATCCAAGGCGGCGACTTCACTCGGGGCAACGGCACCGGTGGCGAGTCGAACTACGGTAAGAAGCTCCCCGACGAGAACTTCAAGGAGCGTCGCACCAGACCCGGTATCCTCTCGATGGCGAACGCCGGACCGAACACGAACCGTGCACAAGAAGAACTCGCAGTTCTGACCGAAGACCGAATGGCTGGACGGCAAGCACGTGATGTTCGGACGTGTCATCGAGTGTATGGATGTGGTGAAGAACATCGAGCTCCAGAGATCGCAATCGGCAAGCCGTCCAAAGAGTGCGTGATCGCCGACTGTAAGCAGCTGTAGGTGCGCGTTCCGCCAGTGATCTCCGCGCTGTTTTCTCCTTTTCTTGTTGTAATACCTGTGTGTTTACCAGTAAATGTCAAGATTGTTGTATAATTTATAGATTATTATGCACCATTCAATGGTGAGATTAAGTGCTTGCTTGCAAAGATTTATCGAAGTGCACTTCTGATGGCGGAGGCGCAATCAGGCTCAAGCGTGAGGTGCCGATTTTCGCCGAAAATTTACGACCCACCCCCCCCCTCCCTTTCCCAGAGCGGATTTGGTACGACCCCTCTTGCCTATATTACTGTTTTATTTCTTACCAGCGTCCGCCGCCGGCTTCACCGGCGCCGTACGCTGGACGTGCGAGCCACGCCAGGCTTCCCGGCTTCGGGTATGGCGGGCCACCCTGTAAACGTAGCCCAAACCTTTCGTTAAACTTCCGGTAAATCGTTAAATTTCGTTAAAAATGCAATTACCTGCAAACTATTATTTCAAGTGAAAAAAGTCAAGGAAAACGTTATACGTTCCAACTTCAACAGGTCAATAGCTAAAGTTCAAGGAATGTAGTGCAACACTGGGACGTAAAATACACAATTCAATATCAACAAAGTGTGGACAACAACATAAGCAAGACTTCAGCAATAAATTATCTATAGAGTGTGGAATAAGAACAGGTACGGAATGATCATTCAAGGTAACGGTACCTAGTGGGCTGGTGCCCGCTTCACACCGGCAAGGCATCTTAGAATGCGCGATCAGGAGACCCCGGATTGCCCTACGTAGCTCTTTGCGGAACCGGTTTGTATTCTACGATCATATACAATCTCGATATTGGCACCAGCACACTAAGTACAGAAAGAAGTAAGAAAATTACAATAGAAAGCCTATCAGTAGAATGTTAACACGTTGTCGAACGCACGATTTTCGCGTGTCTTTTGAGCGAGACCAACCCATTCTTTGCACCGTCGAGACCGTGACACTACTACGTCGCGTCACACGGCCCCGCACTGCCGAAAGGGTGTGACACGTCGTCAACGTGTTAACCTTCAGGAAAAGTAACTTTCCAAATTTTTGTTATTAGCGTCATTCCTGAACATATACTATCATAAAATGTGTTGTTAGCGTTTTTCTAAAATCGTTTGAAAAACCTCCAGCACCAGAAAACATTCCTTCCCTCTCGACTGCTCCTGTATGCAAGCAAAAGTATTCTAGGATAATGTTTTAACACATTCGTTGGAGCCTGAAACGGCTGATATAGAGGCTACATGCTGTAACAGGATGTTTTGTTGCGACCGAAACTGTTACGCCATGCGGACTTGAACCTGCACCTTCTGCTTTCCGGGCAGCGATGCTTACACCCTGGCGCTGTCTGACCGCATATAAGATACGCGACATTCTCGAAGCGCACATCAGCAGCCACCCATCACATTGTTACTAGTCCGGCTCCATACTGATATCAGCCGCCGGCTCATCCCGATATTGCGGTAGCGCTGACGCGCTCGCGTATGTTACTTGCGGTCAAACAGCATCGGGGTGTAAGGTGTAGCATCGCTGCACGGAAATCAGAAGGAGCGGACAACAAACAGCATATTCTGGGATAAGCAACGCCAAGTGAGGATAGGCATACAATACCGCTCAAATTCTTTGCAAAAAAGACGCTTTGCGACGGATTAATCCGTCACAAAGTGTCGCATTGCCATAACTCTTTTCAAAGTTATTTGTTTAAAATCTAATTAACACCATTAGAAGCCCCGTCTCATTTTCTTCCCAGCGATCTAAACATCATCTAAAACGATTGCACAGTGACCTAATTATGAAGCTTTTGCTTCCTCGGCTCCTTTAATTGATTTACGACCCCTCCGAGATCCCCAATGGCATGTCCCGAAGGCTTTTCGTTGACGAGGTTCATCGAAACTCAGAAATCCTCTATTGTTTCAGCAGATCTGTATTTGTTACGCGTCAAGTGTCATTGTGGTACTAAATAGTGTCAAGTTTGAATAACATAGGCCCAATTTCAGATAAGCGCAAAAATGCGGAAACCTAAGATTCAGTTAAGAATTACCCAACTAGTAGCCTGCTGCAGAAGACAGTATTCTGCTATTCCATTGTGGGAACTATGATCTTTATAAAACGTGTGAAATGGCTTTGAGAAATGGAGAGAAATGGCAAGATTTTCTTTTTTCCAACAAGGGATTGGTCCAATCTCAATATGAGGCGTAGGATTTCTCCTACTTTTGAACCTCGGTTGCTCTTGAACAGGATAAGTACGAAAGCCGTGCTTTTTGTAGTGTACAGTTAGACGACAAGCACAGTCGAATCTAAGAAGAACGAAAATATTTTGGCCGTTCAAAGTAGATTTCTATGCGGCCAAAGTTTGACGAAAGCAACAGAAAATTTTGTTTCAGTCGCTTACCTCTTTATGGATGAGTTTATTCGAAAAATCAACTGAACAGCATTTCTCAGCTCGTTGGGAGCTTTCCACAGATGTAATATTGTCCGTATTTGAACTGAAAACCATTTTCACCTCTTCGGCCGCCGAAACAAGTTTGGGGCTGCGCTTCGGCCCGAGCGCGGACACGGCGGCGGGCCGCTTGCTGCCCTTGCGACCTCCCGTGGCATTCCACATCTCGTATATCGCCTATGTACAGTATTCACACTTCCTGTGGAGTGCCGCGGGAGGTCGCAAGGGCAGCGAGCGGCCCGCTGCCGTGTCCACTCTCAGGCCGAAGCGCAGCCCCAAACTTGTTTCGGCGGCCGAAGAGATGAAAATGGTTTTCAGTTTCGATACGGACAATATTACATCTGTGGAAAGCTCGCAACGAGCTGAGAAATGTTGTCCAGTTGATTTTTCGAATAAACTCATCCATAAAGAGGTAAGCGACTGAAACGAAATT
>OX377201.1:49079458-49327524 GCA_947396885.1 Heligmosomoides polygyrus polygyrus
CTAAGCCACGAGTTGTGATGAATTTCGGATAGGGTGACTTAAGATAAAAACTATCCTCCATCAAATTTCCGAACAATTTCCAAATCAAAAGAAGCGTCTTCTAGACCATGACATTGACCAATCAATAATATCGGTTGATATTGACTGCTTGATGGAAGCTTCAACATGGTAGCTGATTACCTGGTCGACCTTCCGTCGGTCATCATAATCACGGAACATCCACACCGATCGATTAAGTCTGAGAGAGAACAGGTGAAACGATCGATAATACCGGTCGATATAAGGTCTGAGAACAAACCGATATCGGCGCTCATAATATCAATAATATCGGCCGATTGATTGCCTGTGCTAAACTTCGTCATGGTGGCTGATCTCCTGATCGACCTTCCGTCGGCCATCATAATCACGGAACACCCAGCTAGACCGATCAAGTCTGGAGAGAACCGACAACACCGCTCAAGAATGGATAATATCGATCGTTATTGATTTTCTGAGCGGCTAATAGGACCGACTCCCCAATCGAAACACCATCGGCCATCATAATGTGCTGTTGCTAATGTTAGGGAATCTTCTGTGTCCCGACGCACCTAGGATGACAGTTGCGACAAGTCTTCTGAATCCTGGCACCCGTTGTGCGATGTCTGCGGCACATCCTCTCAAGCACCAAAGTCATCTTTACTATATATAATAGGGAGAGGCATGAGTCATGTCTGAAGCTTCGCCGCGCTGTCCGAGGCCCGTGGCAACAGCAGGTCTGCCCTGCTGACGACAAATGAGGTGTTGACGGGAGACGTTGATCGGCCTATAGCATCTACTGTGTTTACGGAGTCATCATTATCATCTTTATCATTATCACTACTAGCATTCTGAAGCCACCGCGCTGTAAGGCCTACGGCATACTACCGGCGACAAGTCCAGCGACAGTGTTTTACGGGTAGCTACGAACTGCCTAGCTACCCACGTAACACTGTCGCCGAGACTCGTCGCCGGTGGTATGCCGTAAGCCTAAGAGGCCCACCGCGCTGTCCGAGGCTC
Organism: Heligmosomoides polygyrus polygyrus; assembly: GCA_947396885.1. Lineage (NCBI taxonomy): Eukaryota > Metazoa > Nematoda > Chromadorea > Rhabditida > Heligmosomidae > Heligmosomoides > Heligmosomoides polygyrus. The sequence goes on from OX377201.1 coordinate 49,080,494, forward strand.
GCCGCGCTGTCCGAGTCCAGTGGCGACAGCGGGTGAGCCCTGCTGACGACAAATGAGGTGTTGACAGGAGACGTTGATCGGTTCATCGCATCTACGGTGTCTACGGAGTCATCATATCTTTATCATTATCATTACCATAATTACGAAGCCCACCGCGCTGTCCAAAGCCCGCCGCGCTGTCCGAAGCCCGCCGCGCTGCCCGAGGCCCGCGGCGACAGCGGGTGTTTACTCCCAACGACATATGACCTGTAGATGGCGCATGTTGATCACATCTAGGGTGTTTATCGACCAACTACCAGAGGGATGGAAATCGAAGAACAATCCACGAGGTTTCGAATGACGTATCTGTTGGCGTGTACTTCTTCGTTCAGCTATCTAACATTAGCAACAGCATATTGTTATGGCCGATGGTGTTTCGATCGGGCAGTCGGTCCTATTAGTCCCTCAGAAAATCAATATCGATCGATATTATCCATCGCTTGAGCGGAGCTATTGGTTCTCGCCAGACTTAATCGGGCGGGTGTTCCGTGATTATGATGACCGACGGAAGGTTGACCAGATAATCAGCCACCATGTTGAAGCTTCCATCAAGCAATCAATATCAACCGATTTTATTGATTGGTCAATGTCATGGTCTGGAAGACGCTTCTTTTGAATTGGAAATTGTTCACACTGATCTCAAGAGCATATATACTTCGCGCGCTGGATTACTAAGCAATTTCTACCTGCCCAGGTCCTCCAATTTTAAGGGGTGGACCAGGATAGGTCAGTGAAGAAAGTTCGTCGGACCTACGCTCAGTTCGACTACGGTTTTAACCAGGTCTTGCTCCTTGGTCCTCAATATTCGGCAGTGCTTTGACCAGTTTCCATACTATTATATGCAGACGAGGATAGTATTTTTGTCTTAAGTCATCCTTTTCGGAAATTCATCACAACTCGTGGCTTAAAGCACGACGACTGGACAGGAACGTCAGAAATTCGATTAGGGTTGACGAGCTGCAGTAGGCTGTGAACAGAACCCCAGACGAAGCAGGAGTGCTGCGGACATTTCCCTGAGTGCTGTACTGGGATGTTACTGATATTCAGCAAGGCATCATTCGATGTGTAGAAGGCGTTCGTTTGAACATGTACGACATCGACACTAGGGATGCTTTCTTACCCAGCGTTGGTTGCCGGCGAAGCCGGCGACCGGCGCTGGGTGAGGAATCATCCCTAGCTAGGTTTAGGCTACGTTCCCAGCGTGGCCCGCCATATCCGAAGCCGGCGAAGCCGGCAAGCCTGGCGTGGCCCGCACGTCCAGCGTACGGCGCCGGCGAAGCCGGTGACGGACGCTGGCTGAGGAAGCATCCCTAGCTAGGTTTGGGCTACGTTCCCAGCGTGGCCCGCCATATCCGAAGCCTGGCGTAGCCCGCACGTGCAGCGTACGGCGCCGGCGAAGCCGGCGACGGACGCTGGCTGAGGAAGCATCTCCTGCTAGGTTTAGGCTACGTTCCCAGCGTGGCCCGCACGTCCAGCGTACGGCGCCGGCGAAGCCGGCGACGAACGCTGGCTGAGGAAGCATCCCTAGCTAGGTTTAGGCTACGTTCCCAGCGTGGCCCGCCATATCCGAAGCCTGGCGTAGCCCGCACGTCCAGTGTACGGCGCCGGCGAAGCCGGCGACGGACGCTGGCTGAGGAAGCATCCCCTGCTAGGTTTAGGCTACGTTCCCAGCGTGGCCCGCCATATCCGAAGCCGGCAAGCCTGGCCTGGCCCGCACGTCCAGCGTACGGCGCCGGCGAAGCCGGCGACGGATGCTGGCTGAGGAAGCATCTTCTGCTAGGTTTAGGCTACGTTCCCAGCGTGGCCCGCCATATCCGAAGCCGGCAAGCCTGGCCTGGCCCGCAGTCCAGCGTACGGCGCCGGCGAAGCCGGCGACGGACGCTGGCTGAGGAAGCATCCCTAGCTAGGTTTAGGCTACGTTCCCAGCGTGGCCCGCCATATCCGAAGCCTGGCGTAGCCCGCACGTGCAGCGTACGGCGCCGGCGAAGCCGGCGACGGACGCTGGCTGAGGAAGCATCTCCTGCTAGGTTTAGGCTACGTTCCCAGTGTGGCCCGCACGTCCAGCGTACGGCGCCGGCGAAGCCGGCGATGGACGCTGGCTGAGGAAGCATCCCTAGCTAGGTTTAGGCTACGTTCCCAGCGTGGCCCGCCATATCCGAAGCCGGCGAAGCCGGCAAGCCTGGCGTGGCCCGCACGTCCAGCGTACGGCGCCGGCGAAGCCTGGTAAAAGTCAATAGTTCTGTAGTTTTATAAAAACTTCTGTCAGAAACCATAAAAGCGAACAAAAAGGATCAGCCGTAAGGTGTGGAAACTGCAGTAAAGATCGAATGCGAGAATAAAGGGGAAATGAAGTGTAAAGGTGGACAAATCCATACGGAGCGCAAACGTACACCAACAGATACACCTCTCGCAACTTCATGGATTGTTCTTTGATTTCCATCCCTCTGGTAGTTGCTCGATAAACACCCTAGATGTGATCAACATGAGCCGCCTACAATTCACGTGTCGTCGGCAGTAAACACCCGCTGTCGCCGCGGGCCTCGGACAGCGCGTTGGGCTTCGGACAGCGCGGCGGGCGTCTTACAGCTCGGTGGGCTTCAGAATGATACTAATGATAATGATAATGATGATAATGATGATTCCGCAAACACAATAGATGCTATGAGCCGATCGACATCTCCCGTCAACACCTTATTTTCGTCAGCAGGGCAGACCCGCTGTCGCCGCGGGCCTCGGACAGCGCGGCGAAGCTTCAGACATGACTCATGCCTCTCCCGATTATAAATGGTAAAGATCTGTGTTGAATTTTTCAAGCCTTTCTGTGCTTTTTAATAAGTTATTCTCTTCAAGTGCAGCATCAACACATGGTGATTCGTCCACAGAAGCACACACGTCATTTAATGATTGCTCGAAATATTTTCTTTTGAAAAAAACGTTGATTAACGTTTTGAATATGTTGAATTTTGACAATAGTATCTCAATTGCTCAACAGTTAGAAATACAAAAGTTTTGCTAGTACTTTTCGAATTAATCACAACTAGTTGAAAACCGATTCATTATAATTTCTGCGTGCTATTCCTTCGCATTACTTAATTTTCCTACCAAGAAGATGTTTCACACAGTAAAATTTGTGGCAAGACTCCTATGTGTAATAATGCATTACAGCAGACTGATGTCGGTTTCTCCCTAAACATTAGTAACGTTATCTGTGCGTGGACGCGGTTGGCTCCACACTACTATCCAGGTCCATAACTATTAGGTTGGTGCATAAGCTCTCGGACATTTTGGGGCATGAAATATTTATTATCACAACATACGAACAACAATATCAAATCATTTGAAGTAACCACCCGTTATATCAATTGTCTTTCGCCAACGTGCTGGTAAGTCATGGATGCCTTTTCTCCAAAACGTGGCCGGTTGTGATCCGAGAAATGTGAGCAGTGCCTCCTTGACATCCTCTCAGTTCCTAAATTGCTGGCCGTCCAAATAACGTTTAAGGCTTGAATACAAATGATAATCAGAAGGAGCGAGATTTGGTGAGTAAGGTGGATGTGGAAGAACGGTCCATCCGTAGCCCGCCAACTCAGCCGCCGTCGCTTTAGCAATATGCGGTCTAGCGTTGTCGTGTTGAAAATACACCTTCACTCGCTCTCCTCATGTGGTTTGAAGGTGGGCCCTCAACTTCCTCAGTTGGTTGACGTAAACTTCTGCCGTCACTGTTATCCCTTCGTCCAGCAGCTCCCTGTATTCTACACCAAGAACGCTCCACTAAATGCATAGCATCGCCTTTTTCACGTGAAGGTCGGGTTTCTGAACGTCCTCTGCCTCTCCAGTTGCGTCACGCCGGTGATAATTAGAGTAGAGTATCCACTTCTCATCCCCGGTGACAAGGTTGTCCAGCCATCCGTGGGTACGTCTGAGGGTAAGGAGAGACAGAGCGACATCGGCTCTGCGATCCATGTCATGTTGTGTCAAGTCGTGAGGTACCCAGCGACCCAATTTTTGCACCTTGCCAATCGACTTCAATCCTCGAACGACTGTTGAGTGACTAACACCAAGGGTGCTTGATAGTTCGCGAGTGGTTTGGTATGGGTCCGCTTCCACTCTACTTCGGAGGCCATCCAAATCCAGTGTCATCGGGCGCCCTTCTCGTTCATTACCTTCAACGGAGAATTCACCAACTGCAAACTTCGAGAACCGCTGGTACACAGCAGTTCGAGCAGGAGCACTCTCGCTGTAAACACCCTTCAGGCGACGATACGATTCGTTGGCATTGAGGCCAGATTGATGCAGGAATAACATGACGTGCCAAATATGCGTCTCAGTTGGGATGAATTGCTTAGCCATAATAGCTGACGTTAACAACGCAGAAATAAATGTTAGTTTTGTAGCCCTTTCCTTTCTCTATCGATCGATCATTTAAGCGTTGATACATGTGAGAAATTTGGCGGGAAAATGCGCTTTCAATTCAGGAGGGATCAAGTGTCCGACAACTTATGCACCAACCTAATATATCCCCTTGCCACTGATATCTTCCGCTCTTGATATAGAGTTTGGTCACCCACTTCTCCGTTAGGTGAAAAAACACTACAGGATGGGATATCAATCCTAAAGGGGTTGTCTTGTGATATAAACTATAGGGTTGTACTTAGCCACACCTATTCATTGCACTATATGTGTCGCAGTGTTCAAGTGTAAATTGAAGGCACTGCAAGGGAAAAGGCCATCTGATTTCTGTTGCTTTGGAATGGAGGTATTCTAAACACGTTTTAGTATTTCGCCTTTCTATATTGTTTGCGAGTTCTTTTCATTTTATTTGTTTGTATCTTCAGCTATGTTTTAGAAAGGTGTTTACTTTGTTACTAACTTCTTACTTGCTTTCTTGTTTTTCCTTTGTTTTTTTCAGGACTGTATCTGTTTTTAGACTTCTATGGCGAACAGTACAAGGTTATGCGCATCTTTAAGTGCAATAAATAAATAAATAAATAAACTTGTTCATCTTTCGCGATTTTCCGAGGATTTCATGGATACCTGAAGGACCTGAAGGAGCAACATCTGCAGAAACTGTACACTATAAAGTTTTGAATGTTAATTGCTAGGACCGATTTAAGTATCTACCTACAAAAATTTTTGAGGCACTCTTCGAATCGCCGACGGAAACGCAACTGAAGGATGGTCTTATCGCGGAAAAAGAGGTTCGATTTTCGGCACGTACTTCCGCAAAAATTGACCAGAAATTCAACCTCCCCTCCCCGCGTGAAGACCCTTTTTTTCAAAACTGCTTCATGTACGATGAGAAAGTATATTACTTCTAGTTTTCAAAAAGTTCTTTCTTTAAATTTTGAAAAACGTACCGAGTTATGATAATTTTTGTGAACGTCCAACTTTGTCGCTCCAACCTGTTCGATTCAGAAAATCATGGTTTTTCACTGTGATTAGGAATTGAAACTTCTAGTGGCGAATTGCATAGACGGTCTGTTTAAGGTAGAAAATATTTATTTTTCTAGGAAAAACGAAAATTCTGAATACAATTCGCCCTAATCATATCGTAAATCGCTGCGAAGAAACTTGTTCTTTTACTGTGCAATATTCACGATCTAAAATTTGTATGGTACAATTTCCCATCTCTGATGTTCTTTCATTCAGAAGGTAGAAAGTTTTTTCCGCGAGAAGTCCATTCATTAGTTTCGTTCCTTGATATCAAAGAGGCAGTAGCCACACGTGAACGACCATAACTCGTAAATTTTTTGGGGCCTCTGAAAAATCGAAAGTCCTAACAATTGTGGATTCTATGCTTCAAAAAGCAGGTTCTAAAAAGCAAAAACAACTTTCGTTTCAGAAAAACATAGCTTTATCATTGTACGTCAAACGGGCTTAAAATTTTATAGAGTACGATTTCACTTCCTGGTGATTTCACTTCTCTTCTCTACGAAGGGAGAAAATTATTTTCGTGGCAAGTCCATCCTTCGTTTCCATTCCGTCATCGATTCGAAGAACACTTCAAAAATCTTGTAGGGAAAGCACATAGGACGTCTTCAGTGATTAACACTTGAAATTTTACAAATTTGGATGAAGACGTCGCTCCTTTAGATAGAAAACTGTCGTGTCCATGACATCCTGGAAAAATTTGAAAAGCATTTGAAAACCTCTCATTGACCCTAATTAAGCGGACAAAAGATCTTTATTTCTCACTGTACAACAATTAGCATTAGAAAAATTTAGTAATCAGTTCCATTTTTTAACTTCAAAAAACGAAAGTGCTTGTAAGTCTCCACATTGTCGTAGCCAGACCTGGGAGAAATAACTTATTAATAGATGCAAACATCTTAAAGACCTGAAATTGGAGAGAATCCGCTGCCAAAACCGAGAGTACGACCCCCTCCCGGAAAGCTGTGTCACAGTACGACCCCCCCCCCCTTCGATTCTTGAACCTTAAGCTTGACCATGGTCGCAACTGAATGATGGACTTGTCACGGGAATAATTTTCGCTCATCTGAAGGAAACAACTCCAGAAAAAGAAATTGCATCCTATCAAATTTCAAGTTATGAACATTATACAGCAAAACATCTAAAGGATTCCTTCACCAATCAAGTCGGATATCCTGTATGAGGAGGTTGGATAGAACACGACCGATTTTTCACCGACGTCATTGGAACGACTTGACAAAAATGACCATGACTTGGTTAATTTTTCGAAATTCGACAAAACCCACAGTTTCTGGAAAATGGAAAAATGCTTTCTTCCATATTAAAAAAAAACATTTTTCAAAGAAGAGATCTTCACGCTAGGCGTCGGGGGATCGATTTCTGGACCAGGCCCGCACATACCATTCACAGCCGAATAGTTGACATAAGTTTCGGTAGGCTTCAGCAGCGGAGTGGCTAGATTCGAGTTCGCAAACGAGTATATGCCGAGTACGGATAGACACTTCAGCTACTGTACGGAGAAATAAGCAAAAAAGACGGAAGCGGATATTCAGTACGCCATAATGGTTGCATGAGTAGTCGTTGTCGTGAGTGATATCTAGGTACAAGACGTTACCATAAAGGTTGATAAGTTTGTTATAAATATCATTTGTACTGCTGTTATGAACAATTAAAACGTCGCCCACGTCACAGGTCGGAAAGAAAAGATGGAGATTAGAATGGGTAACGGATTGAACTATCCGAATTACTACCCTGTGATACTCCTACCTTTTGAAAAAAACAAAACACACCAAAACAAGTGACCAGAGAATTTATGCACAGTAACTGTTTTTAAACAGATAATCTATAAAATAAAGCATATTGTATAGAGCAGTACTTGGGCGCGGCTACATAGCGCCGTCCAAGGGTGTGCGTAATTACGATTTACGGCTTTTTTGTCAAATTTCTTACGGTTTACGATTTACGACATTTGGGTCGCAAATCGTAATTCTTCGCAAATGTGATCTTTGATAGCTGGTGACCAACTTTATGTGGACCGGGTTATAAAGATGTGCTACTCTAATGGTCCCTCTTATAGCTCATTCCCACCTTCCTTTAAAGTTGATTTTGATGATCTGACATATTACTGTGTTAGACAATACCGTCCTGTTCACAGGCTTCTCGAATCCGATTTTTCTCTTCGCTAACTTTTCCATTTCTCTAACATTGTAAGGGCTGCCGACTAGAATCGGACAGGTTCAAGTGGAGAAACACGTACAATACAATATCAAAAATAAGCTCCTGTCTAGGAGTCTGGGGGGGGGGGGGCTGGGTTCCTCCGTTTCCGGTCCAGAGCTGCCAAGGCACATCGCATTCCTACTGCCGAAGGTTGTTCAATTTCAGCCCATAATCTTTGTTTTGTTTGTATTTATTTTTCCCATGACTGACTTATGCAGCGTATTGAATGAATAAATAAAAAATAAAAGGACATTGGAAGCAGTTTCTTAGAAAAAGAGAGACGAGTATTCTAACTCCATGTCCTGTTTGGTAATAACGTCGAGTTACTCTGTTTGCAACTGATACATGCTAACTCTATCGAATAGAAGTGACGCAATTCCACGACCGAACATCTTTCGTAATTGGAAGCGGGGTCCAGAAAGTTGCTATACTCATATGGAAAGGATAACCCACTAATGTCTCGGTACGTATATGTCGCGAAGACGGGCAGCATGTGAGATGGGAACGCCCCTTCCAATCAGATCGCGTTGAATGGGCATGTCATTCAGAAAGGGCGTGTACAGACGGTGCCCTGATCGGCTGACATATGTTCGGTCGTGCTCTGGTTATTACTGGCTGGCGCGCCTCCACCTACCAATGCTGCTCACCTTCGCGACATGCTTTTTGCTGGAATGCCACGCATAGGCTTTAGTATGGTTTTTGAATTTACAGTTTTTATGCTTTCCTGAAACGTGTTTAGTTTGGTTTAAAAGATGTTTTACTAGCAAGAAGCCGTGAAAAAGAAATAGTTTGGTAAGAAAACTGCTCAGCATAAGCTGAAAATAGCACATCAGCTAAATAAATATTGAATCACATCTGATTAACGTTAGCAGAAAAAGTTTCCGGAGGTCTAGTTCTACTGCACTACAGTTCACGTGACTATTACGATTTACGGTTTACGATTTAGATTTGCGACGGATTTGTCGATTACGATTTACGAAATTTCGAATTTCATTTACGCACACCCCTGGTGCCGTCGGAGGAGATCTGAATCAGGAACCTGATATCGGGCGCTTCGCGTGCGCCCGATATCAGGTTCCTGATTCAGATTTTCCGCCTAGGCCAACCAAGCCTTGAATCTCAGGGTCGGTGAATATTACCAGTTGTTTGGAAAGATGAAGCGCTGATTTGCTCATCGGCTGGCCTCCGCAACTTATTCTGTGGCCAAATACGCATTCAAAATCGCTGCTCTCTACTCCCTCCTTCCTTTTTTTCCGTGAGGTTCCCTCAGTTGCGTCAGTTGTTGTGTTGGACATATATGTGTGGTATATGTGGCATAGTTATTTTAGACCTAAAGAAAGGCTTAAGGCCCGAAACATTGAGAATAAAGATTGGACAACTTCGAGTTCAAGATTCATTCGCTACGTGTTGGCGAGATTTGACTATTATCGCAGGATTCAGTTCGGGAAGCAGTGAGGAACCGCCGCCTCTCTGCGATCTAGACTCTGCGATCGCTGAAAAGAAGTGTCTTCGAAGTAAATGTATTAGAGACATCGTCTCTCTGAAGACGAGCTTGAAACGAAGGGTGAGAGAGGAGTGCTGGCGACGTCTAATCAAATACCACACCACCAGTTCTGAATTGCTTCGTTCGTCCGTCGCCCAGAAAGCAAAAGCTTTTAGCAGAAGCTCACCCAGCTGAGGCCCTCAACATTTACGTCCTTCATAATACTCCTTTCCACTCCACCGTCAGGATGTACCATCATTGACGACAACCTGGTGGATGACGATGTAAAGACGGTGTTGAACTTAGTACCAAGCCTTTGTCCAAGGCCAAGATTTTCGGAAAAAAAGTAAAGAATGACATAGTCGCTGCTGTTCATAAATTTTGGTACACGGAAAGCTGGAAAGAACAAGTTGGTGCGACTGTTCGCACTCTTCAAGAATCCCTACGCAACTCTTCACCACTCCCTCGCCCGCATATCCGAGTCCTGCATCGATCCCCTAAAATTTCTGCCAGAATCGCTGCGTAGAAAGCTCGAGCTTCTTCAAGTATTTGATAAACACCGATACCGACCTATGAGCGATAATATGAGAGTGGAAGAACGAAGAGGTCTACGCAAGGCAATCAGCTTGAAGAAACTCTCTACAATTTTCGATGGGAGACAAATACGTTAAGATGCCTCATGAACGGGACATTTATTTATTTATTTATTTATTTACACGAGTACAAGTACAATCGTGCGCAAACTGTATAAAGAATCACCAAACGAGAAAAGCAAATACAATCTACACATATTATCTAGGTGAAAAAGTAAATGATAGACAACGTCTAACAATCTTTGTTAGTCACCCGCACCTACCGTAACCTACCGACTCCACCGTACTACCGAAATGAACGTCACATTCGTGATCAGCACCCAGATAACCCCCACAACGATGCTTGGCCGAGATCGGTAGTCATACCTCGGCGAAATTTCAAAAACGGATGTCACACTCGTGATCAGCCCTAAGTTACCCCCTAGGCTAAGTTTGTGCGAAAAAGTTATTTCGACCTCTGCTCGACCTCTGGAATCCTGAAAGTACAATAGTGCCAATAGGTGACCCAAACTTTACGCGACTCAAATTTTCCGCGTTGGTACCACTCGCCGCGAAGGTGCTGAAAGTTGTTGGGGTGAAACACATCCCTTTCTTCTTACTAGTGTATTCTTGTCTCGTCTTTCGATTACAGATCCGCTGCCAAATTGGCTCGCGGGTGGGGAATATTCAGTAGTGTTCCACCTTCGTGAGATCTTCGTGAGATAATTCATTTAATCCTTGGATCACGTTATCAGCCACGGGGACTGTGGCCAAAGCCAAGGGATGTCCTCGACAGGGCGGCGCATGCCAGCCGGTCTTTCCTTGAGCTTAGCCATGAGCGATTGCTCGCGAGCTTTGAATCTGTGCGGTGAATCACCTAAGTCTACGATATATTGGGCCGGCAACGCGACAGGGTGGGGATCAAGTGCCGAGCGCCGGAATTCGGAAGACGCGCGACATAGGTCGTGTCTACGTTGTGACATGTGCGCCGGGACTCAGGACTAATATATTCCTGTCTCCTCGTTTCGATTAAACATCCGCCAGCAAATTGGCTCATTTTTTTGGAGGGGGGGGGAGGAGTCATCATGTAATCAGCGCTTTTCCACGTTCGTTAGAAGGCACATGAATGTTGAATCCCCTCAGAATTGGCCTAATGCAGTGCACCGGAGCGGTAGAACAGAGTAGTGTCCAATAACATTTCAAATTCCGCGCCACACAAAATGCGATATAGTGCTGCCTTACGTGGTCACCCCGAGCCAATTTGCGCCGATCCGCCTGTCTTTTGTTTCTTCGTTAGGCAGGGGAGAAGGAACTCCAGGATGTAGGCAATTTTATCACGAGTGCGTTAGTCGCGCCACATCCCGGAGTCCATTCTCCTGTCCAATTCTCTGCAAAAGAAAAAACTATGCTGTAGTTGTGCTCTGCGCTCTCTTCCACTGACACGGAGGAGAGCATAGAACACAACTAGCACTGTTTGAGTACCAGTTTATCTCGTTTCTTTTTCTGCGTCACTGAAACTTTATTCCCCTTGTAATGAGGAACACTGCAGACCATTTGAGGATATTAGGATGCTTTCACATGGAAGGAACTGTTTTGCGTAAGCCCAATTAGAAGTGTGTGGTATTCTGAAGACCTGCGGTTTTCAAATAAGAACAGTAAATCTTTGCTTTCTCAACCTGTAGAAGAAGCAGAACACGCACGTCATACACTGTAAGAGAGGAGTCTGACAATGCGAGTACTGGTCGATCCGCCGTAACAGGCAGGCTTGTGCTTGTCTGTACTGTCTTGCTTGTCAGAACTAGATAGGATTTAAAAGCAAAGACAAATAACAGAAGATCGTTGTGGATTATAGGCTCTCCATAAATCTTTGAAAAGGACAAGGACATGTTCAATTTTTCCACGATGTCATGTAGAACTCGAGTACGTGGCGTCACGCATTTCAAAAGACATAGCGATATCATATTTTACTCCCTTAACATTTTGCGAAATTGAAGTACTAATCGAGCCTGTTCACTATAAGCACGTTTTCTTGTACAGCCAAATAAGTTATTCGTTTTTCGTTCATTCGAGCAAATTATTCGGCTATTCGAATAAATGAAAAATAGGTGCTTTCGATCAATCGAAAATTTTCGACATCGAACTCGCTCGACTCGCTCGATCATCCGTTCGGATATTTTTGACAACGAATTTATTCGTTCATTCAGTCGTTCGATAAAATTTCTCGAAAGCACAACTATAGAGTATACCATAGGCCTAAGCTAACCAAGCCCTCCACTCCTTCGAGGTCGGTGAAGTGGTGCCTGACTTCTCTAGGAGAGATACAACAACGGCCTGATATCGGCTAGCCACCGCAAGTCATTGTATAGGAGAAACACCCATTAAAATGGCCTCTATGCCATAGAAGTAGAATGCGTGGAGCATCCCAGAAGGGATTGACTACCGGCGTTCCTGTCCTTCATCCTTTACTTTCTTGTTTTACTTGCAGACGTGGAGGGCCGCCGAAGGGTGCCCATTCTCTATCACGGAGGCTCCGAACAGATCAAAAGTTCGGGCATTTCATCCATCCTGGTTCAGTCAATTGGCAATGGGCTGAAAATGGCAGACACTGACCTAATCCATTAGCAGGCAACTATCACCGGTCTCCACAATACCCAGTAGTAGTAGTATAGATTACCGTCCACCTTGACCGCTCTCTCATTTTAAGATAATAAAAATCGCTACCACCCACCGAACTCCGGTTCGATGCATTTGTGGAATCCGACCACACAGGAGTTCTCAGGTTGATTGTGGCCATCTTAAGACCGATTTGATTTGGCGTCTTGTGCCTATTTAAAGAATTAAAATCGCCACCTATGTATGAGGCCTTTGTCATACCATCGCTCATTTCCATCGCACCGCCCGATCGATATGGGAGCATATCATTAGGCGTCACTCGGGGTGAGCGATGGTATGACAAAGGCCTAAAAGAGTTTGTCGGTCGAGTGATCTAACTTAAGTGAGAAACGCCGCATCATCCACAACGAAGGTGGTGGAGTGATCTAACCTAAGTGAGATACGCCGCATCATCCTCAACGAAGGCGGTCGAGTGATCTAACCTAAGTGAGATACGCCGCATCATCCCCAACGATGGCGGTCGAGTGATCTAACCTAAGTGAGATACGCCGCATCATCCCCAACGAGGGCGGTCGAGTGATCTAACCTAAGTGAGATACGCCTCATCATCTACAACGCGGGCAAAATTTGCTATTGAACGTGAGATGTTGCTGCAGCAAGGAAGCGCAGTCCTTTACTGCTTAACACAACAGCACCTGCGCGCGTTTCTGAGCGTCCTGATTCAGAAGCCGTGCCGCCGACTTCGTATCATAGCATGAGATGACCGCTAAAAGGGGACTAAAAGTAGAAGGGGGACTTCGAGGGTGAAGAAGCGACAGCGATCAGGAGGGAGCGACCTGGAGGAGGCATCAGGATGGGGGTCGATAGGAGGAACAATGAAGCAGGCCTGAAATGCCACCAATAAAGGTTTAGGCAATAAGGAGGGACCAGCAAGGAGTTGCTAATCAGGGGAGGGGGCCGTAAGGAGGATCAGTAAGTCCATTACCAGTAAGGGAGACCGGGGTAGATGCAAATGCGCATTGCGCACGATTTTGGGGGCGCGAACAACGGCTGTGGCCGCCATTTGGGACAAGTTGTCGCGTTGTCTCGCGCTCTCCGCGCCACCATGCTCTCCTCGCTGTCTGACACACTCTATCACGATAGCCATTAGAACTAACCACTTGCTCCGCTGGCAATATGCCAGCTCCCGCTGGAATACCACGCAAACTTGCACATCAATCCGTGCCGAGACTGCTTTCGTCGCTGAGGGGACATCGGAGATGGGTTGTGCGCTCATCGTGCGCACAACTCGGCTAGGGAAGGGACTCCGGGGTGTGGGCCATCCAGGCGGCTCGTGCCAAGAATGCTTTCGTCGCTGAGGGGGCATCGGAGATGGTTGTGCGTTCTTCGAGCGCACAACTCGGCTAGGGAAGGGACTCCGGGGTGTGGGCCATCCAGGCGGCTCGTGCCAAGAATGCTTTCGTCGCTGAGGGGACATCGGAGATGGGTTGTGCGCTCTTCGAGCGCACAACTCTTCTAGGGAAGGGACTCCGGGGTGTGGGCCATCCAGGCGGCTCGTGCCAAGAATGCTTTCGTCGCTGAGGGGACATCGGAGATGGGTTGTGCGCTCTTCGAGCGCACAACTCGGCTAGGGAAGGGACTCCGGGGTGTGGACCATCCAGGCGGCTCGTGCCAAGAATGCTTTCGTCGCTGAGGGGGAAATCGGAGATGGATTGTGCGCTCTTCGAGCGCACAACTCGGCTAGGGAAGGGACTCCAGGGTGTAGTGCGTCCAAGGTGCTCGTGCAGAAACTGCTCCCGTCTTCCAGTGCTCTCCTGTAGCGGCGGCGGAAGAGCCGCGATCCGCCACCGACCGCTCAACGACCCTCCTCCATATCGACTGACCATGGTGTCGGTGGATATCGAAAATGGCCACGTCGATATGACGCGAAATCAGGAGAATCCGGTTAGATTTAAGTAAGACCCTCTATCACTGCCAACGTATACAACCATGCCACTCTAGCCGACAGGCCCCTATTTCACATGCGTGCTCTCTCAAAACGGCGATTGAATGGTAACAAATGACTGAAAAACTGAGGAACTCAACCGTTTTCTGAAAAACCTGGTATTAAAACAATGCCATATTCGATTATGCGCCTTAAACATCACCCACAGCAAACAAAGCAGTTTGAAAGTCACGTTTCCATTGTGTTTTAAAGAAATTCCACTAAAAACTAGATCTGATACACCTCGTCTAAATGATTCTAGCAAGTGCTCTTGGTCTAGCACAGTTCTTTTGACTTTGCGTGCTGGAGAACACTTCTGGCACGCAGACGTTGTTACAACGCTGTGTTACTATTGAACAGAATATAGGTTCCCGGTTTTAACTCCTTCCTAATAGAACCTATCATCGTCTATCGTCTACGATGATCCTCAAGCCTTGAGAGGTCAGGAGGCGTGACGCTACCATACAGCGGACGCACGGCAGTTCTCGTTCCACCTGTACATAGACCAGTTGGTCTCTCAATAAACTCTGGCTCGTCTCATGTACTCGCCATCATATCCACTGAACCACCGCATTATTCGGGCTATAATTCGTCCTTCGCCGTATCGTCGTATACAGAACCGATAGCGCCTTAGAATTGCGGAGTCCCATGTGTTCAGTCCGGAATCCCATGTGCTTTCTTTGAAATTTCCCATTGGCATATAATTGCAGGTGACGAGAAGTCTTGGAATGTCGTCAGGAGGTTGAAAGATATTCGAAGGAAGAAGCTGTTGTTATGAAACTTCCATTGTAGCAATTTCTTAGCTGCTGAATACACTTAAGAGTAAGCATTCCCATCAATGAAGAAAATTCGCTTTCGCAAGGTCGCTGCAATTATTCGTGTGAGGTAGAACAACGGACAAGCCGTTTTGTTATTGCGCGAGTCAATATCGAATAAGCGTCAAATAAATAGTATCGCTTTTTTAAGTTCTTTTATTTAACACCTAGCATCTCTACCACTCTGCAATATAAGTGTTTCATTGTACGCGTGTTCGTAGCCTTCTTCCCCTTTACGATCGAGAGAAGACCGAGGAAGCTCTTCTAATCAGCACCTTTAAAAACTTTCATTCAAACTTCTTACGTGTTAGGAGCCTTTTATACTCCCGCCGCGGCGTGGCGCGTCAATTTGGGGAGCGGCGCGGCCAGTCGCGCCGCGCCCCGATTTTGACGCGCCGCTGCGCGATTGCAGTTAGAAAGGGGAGCGTCAGCGACGCGCGGCCACGAGCATCTGCGCACTACGGCCCGTGCTCCGGAAACGGTCCACGAATCATTGAGGGACCAAAACAGAAAGGATTTTTCGGGTAATCAGCGCAATGCATCTTGTCAATGTTTGTCGTGGGATTCCTGTGGGGAGCGACGAATCCTCTCTTAAGCCTGGAGTTGAAGTCGTTCGCTCAACCTACGGTTGAAACTGGTGAGTGTGGTATTGAGTCGAATCCCCTGCAATGCAAACGGCACTAAACCACTCCTTATTTTGCGACATGTGCGGGTCCAAAAGTAAAATGCTGGAACGTACCCATTGTCAAGAATCACTCAAAATTCGGCACTAGTTAAAAGTTCCGACTCCACCGACAAGACTTCGGTCGAAAAAAAAAATTTCGCTAAAACTTTGTCTAGGGGGATTATTTCGGGTGCTGATAACGAGTCTGACATCCGTTTTTCGTTTTACGCCGGAGTTTGAGCGAAATCGGTGACCGTTACCTTAGTCACCCGTACCTTCCATAATCTACCGTACTCCAGCGTAAAACGAAAAACGGATGCCAGATTCGTGATCAGCACCCCAAATTGCCCCTTCCCCCTAGGCAAAGTTTTGGCAAAATCGATGATTGTGACCTCGGCAGCCTTAGTTGCCTTTAGCTACCGTAACCTACCGTAATCGGCCGCAATTTCAAAAACGAGTGTCAGATTCGTGATCAGCACCCCAAATAACCCCTCTAGACGAAGTTTCAGCGAAATCGGTTACCTTGCCTGGACCACCCATGTTAACGGTATGGGTGGTCTCCGACCGAATCGTGAAAAACGGATATCAGGTTCGTGCTCAGCACCCCAAATAACCCCCATAGACAAAGTTTCAGCGAAAAAAATTTTTCGACCGAAGTTTTGTCGGTGGAGTCGGAACTTTTAACTATTGCCCAAAATTGTTCCTGATATGGCCATTCTAGGGTCACCGTGCACTAAGCATATCTCTAGCGTGATATATGAAGCTACGTGAATGTCTACAGATCTCTATTCTGTTCCTAGGTTACAGAAGGTACGGCTAAGGTCATGGTCACCGATTTCGCCCAAACTCCCTAACCAACCGAACCTACCGTAATCGCCCGTAACTTCAAAAAACGATGTCAGATTCGTGACCAGCACCCTAACCCCCCCCCCCCCCCTCCTTCCCAATAGGAAAAGTTTGGTCGAAGAGGTGAAATCTATCACACCACGCCGAGTCTGCCGCGGCTGATCGCGCCGCGCCGCGCTCTTCCCCTCAGCGGCGCGATTCGCCGAATACCGTAACTCAGAATTTCGTCAAGTGTGGTGTTTTGCGGAGGCGGAGTATAAAAGCGATGCGGTGTCGCCTCGCGGCGCGAAAAATCGATAGCCATGTCGACCATCACGCCACGCCGCGATGCGCTGCGGCGCAAGTATAAAAGGCGCCTTAGTAAGCTCCATGTTCTATTCTAGCCTATTCTAGCCAAACGCTTTTGGTTGAAATTAGGCAGTGATTGAGCTTTATAACGCTCAGAAACATCCCCACCTCCAAGTGTTTGAACCAGCTGGCAATGGTAGGCAATGAAATTATGCTTACCTCTACAAATACCAACATATTAGAAACGTAAACCTACTAGCATTGTCTTGAAACCTATCCGACAAATCGCATAAAGTCGTCAATCTACAAAAACTGCGATGAAAACAACACTGGAATCGTAAGTAGCGTTCCCGCACACCCTGGTGCACTCTCTTCTACCTTGAAATCATCCCTCTCATGCGTGGGACAAGCCTCGACCCTCTTGACTCAATCAGCAAACGCGCTGGAATCACGTAAGCATCGCCGCGACTGCTCGTCCCCAGCGCTGGAGACCCCGCCCTCAAAATCGTGCGCATTCGTGCGCACCCGGGAGACCGGATTTGGAAGATTTGACACCGATGTCGCGCAATGGGCGTTCGCTCGCCGTCATCGTGCCGTGAGCATGGGAGGGCAACTTAATTAGAGTAGTAAGGTAGAGTAGTAAGGAGGATCCCGAGAGGGGAGAGGAATCTACCTGGAAGAAGGGACCTGGAGGCGGGACCAGGACTGGGAACCAACAAGAAGGGAACCGTACGTGAGCATGGAGGAGTACTAGGGAGTGGTGGAGAAGGGCAGTAAGGGGATCTCTAGGGTGGACCAGGAGAGCGACCATGAAGGAAAGGAACAAGTTGGAGGAGCGGCCGAGACGGGGAAACCGCAAGAAGAGACCAGTAGGGGGTCAGTGGTGGAAACAAAGAAGTGGGCCAGGAGTTGGGAGTAGGAAGGTGGAGAACTAAAGAGAGGGATGGAAGACCAGTAAATCCGGACCAGCAATTAGATCCAGCAAGAAGAAACGAGTGAGGGGGAACTTGGCTTCGGAAGACATGTCAACAATATCTGGAAACGCTAGCTGTTGAGCATGAGAACGGTTGCGGAGGAGCAACCTGAGGGACAGAAGTACTGCGCAGCACAAAACCAGTGACGTTAATGGCCGGTCCGGAAGGAATATCTATGATGAAGGTACCGAAGTGATAAACGGTAAGTACGCACCAGGTCCTAGATGCTAGCGAATTTTATGTTTTACGAAAACTACTTTCCATCGGTCAGGGATGCTGCAAAGTCGCGCGGAGCGCGCAAGTGCACTTGTTTTTGTTATACCTTACCTCACCTTCATTGTCCTCACCCATCGGAGTACCACGCCGTGCTATGGCATTCTAAAGAAGACGAAGGTCTCCGAAACGCAAGCCAGGACAATGCGCCGATTCGTTTCTGTAGCCATCGGATCGTTTGCGTCTGACGAATATGGGCCTAGTTGTTCAACAGCAAATGGGGACAGTGAGCGTCCCACGTTGCGAGCTTTCTGTTCGGTTCTCCAGACCGGACAGAAAGCTCGCTACGTGGACTGACCTTCACCATGCCGTCTTCCGGCTCACGGTCAGGGAGAGCCTTGCTGATCAACGACAAGGACGACCTTCAATCGCGACGGCTGACGGGGCGAGTTGCCTCGGGCATTGATCATGCTGGCACGGGTGGCAACCTGTACGTCTTCGGGAAGCTGCCGTTGCTCGGCACAGAGTCGTCGTGGCCTTCTCCTCCGATCGTCGTTCAAAATCACCTCACATTCACTGCTCTGTCCCTCTCCTAATCTGCTCTACGCTGAAAATCTACGCCTGGCCCCCTGCTGCTCGAGACCGACGGGCTTAGCTGTGGGGTCAGCATAGAGCAGCTCTGAACTATGTTGCAGTCCCAGACATGACCGGGAGCCTACATTAGCCGCAGGCCCAAACCAACGAACCTTACGATAGCCGTTTCGTCCACATCAGCACAGTAGTGGAGCGAGCCCCTTACCGTACAGGGAATGCGGGCACAAAGCGGCCAGGGGGGAGCGCGCTTTGCACTCAGTGGTCCTTCCAGTTACATGAGGCCAGGCCAGAGGTGGCCGTGCTCAGTCCACCATGGGGCGTGCCTGTGCACCAGTGCTGCATCCGTGCAGCTGCCAGCGTTGTAAGGCCTGTCCGACACGGCCGCCCCGGCCGAGGACCCGTCGCCGATGGGGCGCACGGAGACCCACGGCAGCCCGCGGTAGGCCGATCGATAGCGATCAGCGGAGGCCGCGGCAGTTAAAGGACAGGCACGGCGGCGCTGGGTCGCGGGCGCGGTGGGTTCTGGCGGGAAGAGGCCGCCGACGCCGCGCAATACCGTGCCCGGCGCCGGCGCTCTCCGAATTCGCCGCTTTTTCGATGGTTTTTTGCGCCCCCCACGGCCGATCCGAGGCCCTCTTCCCGCCGCTTGGGGCCACGGGGAATAGATCACTGATCGCGCCGGTCGACATCGGGTCCCCAGGCTCTGCCCGCTCCACCTGTTCAGCGCGACTCGAGACGCGAAAATTTAGGACCCGGGGCGCCGAGCGGCGCTTTTTGGGGGCTTTTTTCATGGCACACCGCGGGTAGAATCGCTCCGTCCAACGCGTCTCATACTGGTCTCTCGTGCTGCTGTGCGTGGCAGCGTGTTCTGTTCTCGCGTGTCGCTCGTTCGAGTCGGTTTGATCTCATTTTCTTTTCAACGGTTTTTAGGGTATTTTCTAGATAGTCTCAAGGCTCTTTTCATTTTTCTTCCGTTTTTCGTAATCTTCCCTTTTGTAACTGCTACTGTTCTGTATTCATCTTCAATTCGTTTCAATAGAGGTGCGTTTGGTTTTCAAAGTTCGATCTCATTAATTTTCCACTGATCCATTCTGACCGATTTCAGTTCAATTATGGAAGCCCATGATAGTAAAGTAACTCAAAACACCGAAGAGACTGTCAAGGAAAACGGCCACTTCAACAAGGGAAACGAGGACAAGTTCGTGCTTACCGTATACGCTTTTTCCGTCTGTGTAATCCAACGTGCGACGTCAGCAACATCTGAACCTGAAGTGAGGTATAGGTGCAATCGTAAGCGTTAGGTGGCTTCGAGTGGGTCACTTCCTCAGAAATCCGCAGCGAAATGCGAATTTATATGCAACGTTGTGATGCAGTACTCGAACCTATCCTAATCGGGAGGGGGAGGGCTGTTTTTGCGATTCTGTTCCCTATGTTGAGAATCTACGAGAGCTTCAGCTGCTGTCCGATAATGTGAGGGCTTTCATTCAAATTCAGTGGATATAGTTGTGTGGGATGACCTAGGGAATTGGCCCTTTAGGGTTGCTTCTCTCCGACTAGGATGGATCCCAGTACTCTGTCCGTTCAAAAACGACGGCAGGTTTTGGGTGTAGGTGACTTTGCAAATATGACGCATTAACACCTAACACAGGAGGATGGCATTCTCTACCCGCAGAAAGCTTCCGTTTACGTGTTCGATTCGCTTTTCCAGTTCTACTCCCCTCCCACCGCGCACTACGGTTGATCCCATACTCTTCTGCTATGGGGGTGCTAAACAGAGTTGTGCTCACGTCTCACCCGCAGATCATCTCTATATGAGTAAATTACATCAGCCACATACGGATGTTTCCTTCATTGAGTGCCCTGCTCCACATTATCGCAAACTTTGTTTTATCGCTTATGGTATAGATGAACATATTATCCTTATTCTTGTCCAGAGGGTAAAGAGCGAATACAAGATGACCCGTCCTGACCCTGTCCTCCACTTAACCAGCCATTACGTTGCCTTGCGAAGCAGCTGCTGGTCTGATCTAGGACAAGGTATAGCGGGGCAAAATGTTTGCCAGGGCTGTTTCCCGCATCGAGATCCCACATGCTCGTACAACAGTCGCACGTTTGACAGAATAGGCTAACATGCGACTGTTGTACGAGCTGCTGTCCGTGTTAAAATTGCCCCATTCTTCAGTTCCTTCCCTTTCCAAAATATGGAGGCAACTTAAAGTAGGTGCGTGATAGTAAAGAAGAAATAACAGTGCATAAACATGACTGATGTAGCTATGCACCACGCGGACGTGCCACGGATGGGCGGGAATTTTGAAAATTTTCCCAGAAAATCAGAAAACAGCGAATTTCGACACTATCATATGACCTTATTATTCTACCAAAAGCTTTATTTTTCCAGTAGCAAATGTTTTTGAATGACTATGAAATGTTGTAGAGCATCGTTTTAATTTGCAAGCGTTCATAAAAATTTCTAATACTCTACAAATTCAATACAATCAGTAAATTGTAAATCTTATCTGATAAATCCTGGGAATCTCGACATTTGAAGTACGCAACATTACTCATCAGCTCCGTTTCACCCATTTCACTGCTAACGCCCCATTTAATGCTTCCACTAGTGAGAAACAGGCCTTTCAGAGTACCGAACCCAATGATGCCTCATTGGCCATCATTTGCATGTTTCAACTCCATTGCAGGAAGTTGTAGACACACTCGCAACATAGTCTCGAGTTGTTCAGAAATTCGTAGTATTAGTGGCTGCGCTAGAATCTATATTCTTAGTTCGTCTTGTTCTTCGAGAATACCTTTCCTTGTAGGTGGCCTAGTTTCCGCGTAGCTGAAAAATTTCAGGTCAATTCACCAATGCTCTTATAGCACCTAGTTACCCCTTAGACAAATAAAGATGTTGTGTACTTCTTGATATTTCAAAGAACAATACGAAATTGTAACTGAACGGGCTGTCGACACAACAGCTTTGGGGTGAAAATGCTTCCTTGAGTGCGTAGAAATTATACACAGAATAGGTTCAAGCATATGCCGTCTCCATCATATTAGATCTCAGTGGAAGAGCAGTAGAGACTTCTTGCTGTACAAGAAGGGAGACGAGCACGACAATGGCAGCTATCGCCCGATCTGTCTGCTGTCCGTAGTCTACAAGCTAATCACGCGAGAAATTCTGAGTAGGGTTAGCGGAACGCCGGACGAAGGATCCATGCGAACAAGCAGGATTTCGGAGAGAATTCAGCACGGTCGACCACATACACACCATTACGAAGCTCATCGAAGTGTCGCGAGAGTGCAAGCTGCCGCTTTGTCTTACGTTCATCGACCTGAAGAAAGCATTCGACTCCGTCGAAACTGAAGCGGTCATCGAAGCTCTGCGCACTGAGGGCGCTCCTACTCAGAACATAAGAGTACTTCGAGAGCTGTACAGTGGATTCACGACCAAGATCTCAGACGAAGAACGACCGACTCCGTGCCCACGTATTCGACTCTACCGTTATTCCTGCCCTAACATACGCCTCATAGTCCTGGGCCATACGAAAGCAGGATGAACACGCGATCAGCGTCGCGCAGCGTGGAACCGAGAGGACAGTGCTTGGAGTGATAAGATTCAGGCAAGCTAGAGAAAGGCCTCCAAAGGTCCGAGCATCGTCGAAGATCAGAGACGCTGTCACGTGGGCCAAGCTGTCGAAAATTTGGTGGGCCGGCCACGTAATGCGTAACAACTGCTGGAGGAGAGCTGTCATCGACAGGATTCCGCACCAGGACGCCCATCGACTCGTTGGCTGGACTTCTTCGTGAAAGCCTTGAACGAACGAT
This sequence comes from Heligmosomoides polygyrus polygyrus, assembly GCA_947396885.1. Classification (NCBI taxonomy): domain Eukaryota; kingdom Metazoa; phylum Nematoda; class Chromadorea; order Rhabditida; family Heligmosomidae; genus Heligmosomoides; species Heligmosomoides polygyrus. The sequence goes on from OX377201.1 coordinate 49,103,048, forward strand.
ATGACGCTTTTCGTGTCCCTCGAGTCCCTAAAAGGATCTATTGGAGCACTCTGGTACGCGACATAAGTATGGAGACGCTGCTGGTGTCGGCTTGAACAAATTGATGATCAATGGGACGACAGATGATACAGGTGATTCATGGAAAATTTCTTGTGTCACAACTGTATATACATCAGCAAAATCAAAGCTAATTAAAACTTTTCTATCTATAATTTTGACAACTAAAAGCTGATCAATGTTAAGAGTTAGAAAAGTAGCTTCACCAAAGGCTCTGCAATATGCGATCATTGGGAATGACCGGCCGACAATTTTCAATTTTTAAACCAGAGGTGGAGAATAATCCTATCCCCAGTAACACTAGGGACTGATTAGTTGGTACATAATTAAATGGTCCTCAGAAGAATAGTTTTATAGATTTAATATAAAATTGTAAGTATTTGTAGGTGGTCCAAACTACTGTTAATATCGAAAACAATACGAAGCCAAATTGCGAAAGTGGAGAAATGTCCTATGAAGGAACTCCTTGTCAGCAGCACTTACACAATCAATCAAGCAAACAAAGCGACATAGTTCATAAGTATACGGCGCAATTACTACATGAGCACATCCAGAAACGCCACATGTTTGTCATTTAAAATACTTTAAAACACTATTTTGGAGTGATAAAACACTATTTTGGAGTGAAACTCATGGTTCATTGATATTTTTTGAATTGTTTTTGCTGGAGTTCTATGATATAATTTTGTTCGCAGCTCTATTTTTTGGTCAATTTTCGGCCATTTTCCTAGAAAACCGGAAAAAATGTCCAAAATGGCCAGAAAATCAGAAAACAGAAATTCCGCCCTCCCTGGTACGCGCCACGACATACGACGATGGCTCCTCCAAGTAACATAACGCCGAAGAGATTCGGGGTCTGGCCGGTTTAAGTTGCCTGCTTTAAGATTACTCGCCAGTGTGATGCAGGCATTTGATCTCCTAAAAGAGAACTGCATCTCTGCACGGGTTTCGCTTCATACCGGTAGCCTAGATCCCATTTTCTCACATCTGAAGGGAGGCCACTAAGATGTGGTTTTCGAGGTCCACCGGATATATGCTAGAAGTATGCACGTACTGCGATTATTTCGTCGTTCTCCGCTGCAGTTGGGTATGGGGTGTTTTGGGTGTTGAGCAGGTTTCATTTCCTTATCTGATCCTATTCACTACAATCTCTTGACACTAGTATACTTTATGTACCGCCCTAAATCTTGTTCAAAATAGGTCTGCTAGGGATAATCTGCCATGAGAACTACGAATATCATAACACAGCATGCCGTGGCGCTCAGGCGTGGCGACTAGCTACACACAGCGAATGTAAATGCACTCTTATCTCCTCGTTTCGATTATAGATACGCGTCTTATTTGCTTTCGTATTGCGAGAGCGAGGCAACTCTAGGATGAGGGCAATTTTAACACGGATGTGCTAGTGGGCCCACACCCCGGAGTCCCTTCCTCTGCCTGATTCTGCGCTCCGCGTCAGAGCTTTTAAGGCTTTTCGAGATTTCAAGGCTTATACCCTGGCTAACCTCTGCTGCAGTCTAGAGGCGGCGAAATAGAGCGCATCGGTAGGAAGCGCACACCCCGCGTCTCTTTCCAGCGCGCGCTATTTCGCAAGGTCTTGTGCAATTCGAATTTAATATAACGGGCTTATAAAGCAGTGCCGCAGAAATCAACTATGATGTTTGTTTATCCCATGGCAGATTACCCCTAGTATACCTATTCTGAATAAGATTAGTGGGATATGCTATGTGCAATAGCGCCACAAAGGCTGACGGTAACCGTTCCAGGTTGTCACCGTTGCCACAGCGCTACAGTTCTTTTATTACCTCCTACCCACAAACGCCCTGCCTACTGATACATCCCACTGTTCTTTCCTCTTTTACGGCTGCTGTTGTTGGTCCACTTATTAGCGACGCAAAGAACAACAGTCGTCGAAGCGCTGTCCAGTTCTGCACAAGTACGTGCTTAGCAATGATGAGTACACTGTTCATCCCTACACAGATTCTATGGGAAGCGGTATTCCGCGAGTGTCGTGTCCCTCACTTCCTCGAACGCGGGGCGGCTGCCTTATCTCCAGGCGAGCTGTCTCTGGTCGGTGTCTAGGGTTGTCTTCCACAGAACTTTACTCGCAGAACCGCTACCCGCGGTCCGGACAGAGCACACAATGAACATACAACCACTGATGACGCGCCTTTCATAGGCACTGGGGTACGGTAAGACGCGAGGTTAGTAACTACTTGTAAATAAGGGGATCCCCACAGGACCTATACAACACGGTACGAAATGAGATAACAATAACGTCATAAGAACATAGGATTTGTGGAGGAACCGGATTCGTTACACGAGTCATTCAAAGGCTTGGCGCCCACGTAGACGGATAATCTTTTTATCGAGTTTTCTGAAATGTTGCATTTTCATATTCCAACGGAGATTAGGTCGCAACAAAACGCTGTGAAAAGCATGTCGTGTTTCTTTCCAACGACTGAGTCGCAGCTCAGAGCTTTATCCCGTACGCTCATATTAACTGGAATGGGAGCGAACGTCAGTTGACAGATTGCTCAGCCTTCTGTTCAGTAAGAGGTGGAGTTAAAGTGTGAGTAGGGCCTTAATCAAATCTAGCATGTTCAGCATTACCTTAACTCTTTAACTGGTGGTTGTCCTCCTAAGCCTAAGGAGGACAACCACCTAATACAAAATGACTCCCTCCAGGAGGCTTTCTTTTCCTTATGCTCCTCCAATATTTTCCCTTGAAGGTGCATGAAAGTACACCGCAAAACATCTGCTGTGTCTTCGAGGAAGTTCGGGAGATGTGATGCTGAGGCAAAAACCTCGGCCGCCTAAACTAGGATTGTATCGCAATTCCTTTGGAGGGAGCCCAACAAACTGGCCTTTTCAATTGTTTATCATTCCAGTTCCAAAATCTTGTCTCAGCCCATTGCGCCCTTCATTTCTTGTTAAAAAGCATTCCTAGGTGGGATTAGGCTTAAACGGATGTGGGCAGTATTGGCTCTTATCAGCGTGTTACGGTCTTTCTCTTCTCACTCCTCTGTACCCTGTGTTATTACCCCTCCACGTTCACGATTGAGGTCTGGGCAGGACGGAGCTATTGAATTCAACGGGTGAGGGACGTTCTGCCTGAAAGCGGCGCGAGTCGACGCTAATTGGCTCCGCAGGCATTGTTCGTAGTACCGTGGTCCTTTGTTTTCTAGAAATTAGCTTTTGCTGTGTATATGTGAACAGAGCTATAGCATTGTTTGGTTGTTCTGTTTAATATCAGTGTGTTACCGTTTCTTTTTTCGTGTCTGTGACACTTTTTGCAAAGTGACCCCCCCCCCAACTACCATAGCGCCCACTTGCTTAAGGCGGTATTTCACAATTGGAGTTCCCTAAGGCTGATTTTTGCAGAATCGGTTTTCTAGATTACGTTCCTGTATTGCATCTTCAAAAAAAAAAACGCAAGGCATTTAGGAGCTATCTCATAGGCGCAGCAAATGGGCCCGAGGGGCGCCATCTAGGACAATCCTATGCAACATTTTGTGTTGTAGAAAATTAAAAATTTTTATGTACAGTGATACGTGCTGCCCCTATGGTGAAATGAACTAGGCCATTTCTGACTACGCTGATCTGAGGTAAGCCTGATGTAATTGGACATGAATGTGCTTTCCACCAAGGCGAAAATACATTGAATACATAAGTGACCCACCGCGAATATTTGCGCCGTTCACTTTCCCATCCAAAGGTAGCAGTGCCTTTTCATCTAGACCTGACATTTTTACGCGGACACCATGTCCACTGGCTGCTTGGGGAGGAGGGGGGTCGTCGATGTGAAGTGGATGACGACCTATTTAAAATAGGTTTGAAACAAAACATGTTGTGAAGAATCGTGTTTAGAGAGGCTTCACGGCGTTGTGCTGTTCGACAGATATGGGCAGATACATTTGTTTAGAAAGATCTTCGTCGGTGGTATCGCGTACGATGTGCTGAATGAAGATCTTACCAATCATTTCCAACAGTTTGGAGAGGTCGCGCAGGCCCAGGTGAAGTTCGACCGTGTCACTGGCCGCTCGAGAGGTTTCGCCTTTGTCGAGTTTGCGACAGGAGAGGGATGCAAGGCGGCGCTTGCTGCCCGTGAGCAGACTATAAAGAACAAACAGGTGGGTATTTGTGATCTATTCAGTTGCAGCGATGTGTGGCTCGAATGCTCGAATGCTATTTCGTTTCAGGTAGAGGTGAAGCCGGCGAAGTCACGAGAAAACAAGAAGGTGTTCGTCGGCGGACTGCCATCCGACTACAACGAAGGCGAGCTCCGAACACACTTCGAACAATTCGGAAAGGTTGAAGACATCGAATGGCCCTTCGACAAGCAGACAAAGATGCGCCGCAACTTCGCGTTCATCGTGTTCGAGGAAGAGGAAGCTGCCGATAAGGCGTCAGCCCAAGCGAAGCAAACATTCGGAAGTCGCGAATGTGACGTGAAGAAGGCTGTTCCTCAGGGCAAGCGCTTCGCTGCCATGGGAGGCCGTGGCAATGGAATGCGGCCTTATGGTGGGCGAGGCGGTGTAAATGGAGGCGCTGCTTGGTATGGCGGATGGGGACAGATGGGAATGCCGTACGGTGCGGGAGCCGCATGGGGAGACTGGTACGGCGCTGCTAACTCCTTCTATGGTCAACAGAACGGCTCTGCTGCATACGGGAACGCGTACGGAGCAGGAGGTGAGCTTTCTGCATCTAGTACTGAGAAAGATGATCACGATGCTCTGTCTCGGGGTTTTTCTTACGTCTGCTCAATGAGACATCAATTTTCGTCGTTTTACCGAATAAGCGTTTAAAAGTGGATTGCTGGCATGTGTTAAGTAACTAGACCCAGTCTGAGTTTTAATTTCTCGGTGCTACCGCAAGCGATTCTTCATAGAAGGATTCTAACTGTAGAATACCATGAGTGAGATCTGGAATCTGCTGGTGAACCTTTGTTGCTCCGTATATTCGGCCTTGTTTTCCTATTTCATTGTGGAATGAGGTACACATACGATTGCCATTGCAGCGTCGTATGTGGTTAGCCATAATATGGTGCACCTTGTTTGAGAAATGCATGCACTTTTGAGATAGTCTTACCATTAGAGTGGTAAAGGCAAAAGGGACCGATTATTACACGTAAGGTTATGGGTATAGGTTTCAAATGCGTTCTTTCTATACGCGGGATGTTTCGTACATTGACGGAATGGGCGAGCTCTAGACAGAGATTAGAAATAGAAAGTGGCTGTTTTTGGCACTCGATAAACTGAAACTCCGCCTGAGTAACAATTTTGTTTTCATGAAATCGCATCTAGAAATTTTATCTACTGGTGCAGTCGCAGTTTGCCCATTGAACAAAGGTGCCGGTGGAGGTGAGAGTATAACATAAATTCCATGTCTTGTACAGCGGGAGCATAGCGGTAGCTCGTCCTCTAAATTGTGCCTAGTCCCTCCCTATCCATGAAATAAACACAAAGTAGCGCCTGTCGGAATCGGACAGAACTTATGTGACAGCCTAATATTCAATGCTCCGTTCCTTTGTGAAGGGTCGATTATAAGATGTGCATACTTCTGCATTGGTCGTTAGTATGTTTGAGCTGGGCTGGCGATGTGCTAATGTCGATTTGATTAAGGAGCAGGATACGACTCATACCAGCAGGGAGGTGCCCGCCAGAACGGCAACGCGAATGGACAACGTTATCAGCAGGCGGCTCAGCAGCAGTACTGAACTCGGACAATGTGTACGCTTGAAAATAACAAAACTACAAAAATTAGTCCTCTAAATCCAACACGCGGTTTCTATTGTCCCTGGCAAATGACTAATCCTCATCGAAAGCCATCATTCAAAAAGTCAGCTTCTTAGACATGCCTACAGTTTCGTTCTTCCACCACCAGCACCAGCATCAGGGTGTTTTCTATTAGTGTCGTGAATGTCAACGAAAAGCGAATCATCCAGTTTAAAGGTTTCTGTAGCGTGAAAGACGGCCGTTTTCCACATTGTCTATGCTCCACGTTGCAAATCCCATGTACATAACTGCATATCGCACGCGGCTCGGGGAAGACCAGTTTCTAAGCGCTATCTCTGTCTCCTGAAGGGAGTATTGTCGGCCTTCTCCGCAGCTTAGTGTTTCTTTAACATCTGTGTATGCTCTTATGTCAGCGAGACCACTAAGTCGTTCCTACCCACCACTCGTATTACCGGCTTGTGAGTATGCCGTATTTTGTTTCTTCCATGCTCCCTTTGGAGGGCGCTAAGTACTGCCGCTGCTACCTATGCTCTGTCTGTCTGTGTCTCTTTCGCCCCTTCGAATTTTGTTGTTGCGAGTTAGCCATCGCAGGCGATTGTTCTCTTTACTCTGTTTATGATGACTGCCCTAACCACGCACCGATACGATGCCGCCTTGCACCGAATCGTATGCGATCGTGGCGATTGTTATGAACTGTTATCCATTATACCTGGTGGTCAGGCACATAATCTCATTGTTGTCGTTTGCCGCTTGTTGATTGAGCTTGTCTCACGTGTTATTTCATGAACCGGTTGACTGCATGTCTCTCCTCGGTGCTCGTGCACGCCAAAGTTCTTGTTAGGCTGGCCCCTGTACCTGAGCTGGACTGCTTTTGACTTGGTTCTGAACTGCCACTGTTGATAAGTAGAACAATAAACCTTTGGAGGACTACCTCTACAGTACTTGCATCACAGGCACCGTCCTATCAAATCTACATCACACCCAGTTGGCTTTTCGATCGACGCACTACGTACTGCCTTCAACCAGCTTGCGGTTGTGCTATGCTGAGGGGCGTGAGACAGACCTTTGATGGTTGTTGACTGCAAGGCTGTGTAGGTGTAGGGACTACTCTCGGATACTGCTTCGGTGGACTTGGAAATGAAAGTTGGCCTTTCGCGGTGGAGTGAGCAGACGGTTTGATTTCGCGGGCTCCTTCCAATGGTGGATACGAGGAAGCGCAAAAGCGCATAATACCTCCCACACCCTGAATTTGAACCCGTCGTTTCATGATGCGAACATGGATGCTTTCGGATTGAGAAAAGATGATGGTGTGGGAGCACACCCTGTAGCGACGGAGTGTCGTTTTTACCCTCAGTGCACCTAAGGGGCGGGCAGAGGGAAAACGCGTGCTCTCTTCCCCCTCACTCCCTTTCGAGGCTGACAGGGGCAATAAGCTTATTCGAGGTTGATCGCTGTTGAAATGGTCTGGAGAGAGTGGTGTTTGCACGAGAGCTGAGCACAACGGAAGCATGGGATGTCTTTAAAGTGGACCTGACCGATGCGTCAGATTAGTAGTATGGGAAGCTAGTCTTTAAGGGTTTCAGATAAGTGGTTGCACATAGGCAGTTTACATGAGCTTTTGGCAAACTACTGAAGTAAGACTGAGTGGTCATGTAGAGCAATAGTCTTCTCGAATCTGGCTACTGATTAGAGCTAATCGCGTCAGCATTACGTAGAGGGTCCTCCGTCCTCTCAATTGTGCGAAAATGGGTTTTTAAAACAGAATTTATCATTGTTAAATGCGCACTCTATAAAGCGTTTGGTGAATCCATTTATATGTTCGATCTGCACGCGGGCATTCACGCGATTACCATTAAGAAACAAATTTGGACCAAATGAAATTCGAGCACACAAGCAGTATAATAAACAAGTGATTAGAACATGATTATTAGTTTATGTAGCCAACTGAAACAAGTGCAGGAACAGCAAGTTTCTTGAGACAGCTGTCAGCTAGTTTTTGGATTGCTTTAGAATGTTTGGTGGGTTTTTTCTTCTTCCTGAGCTTGAGGGGCTCAACCTTGCTCAATGAGTGAACAAATGAGGATCTTATATACCCTTTTGTTTTGGGAGCTAGGATTTTCCATCAACTACCTCCTGTGTTAAAGAGGATAGCGAATAGAACAGAAATGCACTCTACCATTATCAACTTATAAGAACATTGGTGCCGTATTCTAGTATATCCTAGCGGGGCTTGTGAGCTAGCCTAAATGCACAACCGAGTTCTAAATAAACTACTCGGTCATCTTTTTGCAGGTCCATAGTGTTCCTTGAAGGGATGAAAAATGATTCGCCGCCCCTTCTCAGTGCAGAGATATTTACAGATCTAGAGGCTACATTTTGTACATAGAATTTGGTGGGATGTAATATAATTTTGGCGTCTTTTCTTCGAAAGAACGACCATTTTCTTATGGGAAACATGACGAGCCTCGGAAGTGTTCTACAGCATCGCAAGATTGGCATACAAGATTTGCAGCTGCCAGCCAACGACACTACCGAAGAATGGGTTGCGGTCGCCACTCCCTCCGCTTCTCGTCGTATATGAAGCAGATATGGTACATGAGTAGTTCCTATGAAAACCTGCAGGAAGTAACTCTTGAAATCAGGAGACTTTACTTTGGAGGATGAGCCAGGCTTGGGACGTTATGCGAGGATAAATGCTGAGGCTGGGAGGAGCGGTTGAAACCGGTCTTTCAATCAGTAGCAGGGCTGGGGTGTAAGGGTATGTGCATCCATATGATTGGATACTGTCATCTTCAAAAGCTGGGAAAGTTTCAAAGGACGCATGAGAGTTCTACTCAACGCATGGATGGTCAAAGACTGAAGACAGATGGATGCCTGTAAGTTATTGCTCTCCAGAAAACGCCATTTCGGAGGGTTCCGGAGCACAGTCACTAGAAATGGGAAGGAAGTGCTTTTCGCGAAAAAAAGTGGATGGATGCAGGAGAAGAATCTGAACCGGCGTCAAAGGAAAGTCTGCGAAAAGAAAGTGATGTTGTCTGTTGGTGATGTTGGTCGGTCGCCGGAGCTGTATATTGCGGACTCTTCTCACATGGTGCTACTGTTACGGCTGACGTCTACTCTCTATGAAGGAATGTATAAAGACCACTGGATCAAAGTACCGGGCAACACATTAAGGCCTACTTCACGCATCGCAACGCCCGACCATGTGTTGCAATCCAGACACGCAGGTGATTGATGGGCACGCATAGTAGGCATAGGGTCGGATGTTCGATTCCTTGACCTCGAAGTAATTTTGCATTTTTAGTGTTCATTCCTTTGTATCGTTCACCTTCCCAACTTTCTCAATGCGTATAATCCACTATAGGCTGAGAAATACGTGTTCAGTGAGAGATTTTCATCAGCTGCTCCCTCTACATGCGATACTTTGTATTTTCTGCTGATTTTTGGTAGGGCCTTTGGCTGCATGGGGGAATGAACCTTCCCAAATAGACATAATGCAATTAGAAGAGCATATGATGGCACCAGTCCACAAGCTGAGAATGGCTGTCCAGTCAATCTCATGTCATCTACCATGTGTACCACATGATCAAAAAAAGGCAGCCGATCATTGCACACGTCCAGTTGAACCATACTGCCCGTCGATGATGTACTAATGAACTAGACACACTAATGATGATGGGCTGATAGCTACTGCAATCCCGGCAGGTCAGCGAGTATGGGTCATCGTCATGTTCTAACGTATCGCTAGACGGCGGCACGTTGGACTTGAAACTCGTCTGGTGAGCCGACCGATTTAAAAAAATGTTAAATATAGAGGTTTTTTATTGAAGATAGGGGTGCAGAGATATCTTTCAAAAAGTTTATCGCGATGGTTCGCCGTGACATGAGTGTACGCTCCCTTGGTGTGCGATTGTCAAGGGTAAACCTGAAGCGGCACTATTGAGCTTTCGCGACCCTTAGCCCCTTGCTCGAGGTCGAGAAGGGTTAGGAAAAATTTTCACCCAAACTTTGCCTAAGGTGTTATCCGGGGCGCTGATCACGAATATGATATCCATTTGAGAAATTTCGGCCGATTACGATAGTTTTGCACGTGTACGTGTGATCCCATAGTAAACTTTGAGGCTCCTAGCTCCTTGGTTTTAAGGACTTTGCCAAAATGGAACATCCCTTCCTACTACTTGAAGGGTGGAGATTCACACAGTGGTATTCGTTTCGCTGTCCAGACATACGCCTGAGAGACCTCCCTGCTCAGATAACGCGGCTTACCGCTCACCATATCGCTTGATAAGCCGCGCTATTGGGGACTTTGGCTATAATTTTCTCTGTTAAATTGCTGTAAGTCGTTGATGAATGCGGCACCAGATCGTAGGGCACCCACATTTCGAGCTTTTTCACCTGCCTTTCAAACAATAGCTAGCGGCTGTCTTACTCACTCTTAGCCCTTTCCTCCCCAATCTGACGGACTGTTTGCGATGGATTAGCTTCCACGAAGGCCTTCAAGCTGTCGTTCTGGATTGCTGTAGGTATGCCGCTTCGGGATGTTTCCTCAAGGTTGAAATCTCCAGAGCGCAACATCTCGAACCAACGTTGCACGGTCCTTTCTCCAATACTGTTCGGTCCGCACACATGGCCCCCATTGCCGGCCTTTTTCGCTGTTGGATCGGCTCAGTTGAAATTGAATTAAAATATTGTCCGGATTTGCTTTTTTTAACATACTTCAATAAGTCTTCGATGAAACACAATTAATAAGCAAAGATGAAGTACAAATTATTCCGCCAGATAGAGCGAAGAATTCCGTATTAAGGGCTATGTTAAAACGCAGAGTGAGTTGAATATTGGTTCAGTAATAGTAAAGTAAAACGAAGGAAAAGTGGTTGCACAATAACTGCCAGAACTTTCCGGCCAGCCTAATACATTTGCAAGACACTGCGTTCAGACTTCATTTCAAATAATAATCAACTATAGTAGGCATTATCTCTTTGGCAAAAGATTAGTTACTGAATATATCGAGAAGTATGTGTACCTCGCTCCGGACTGTTTTCTACTTGAAAATTAACAGTCTCCAACAATCAGAATGAGTTGTCCACGCCTTTGCTGAAGCTAGTACTGTCCACACCACTTGCGTTCAAAGTGAAGCCCGCGTTTCAGTCTGGCATTTGTTATTCCATGTAAAGAGTGGGTGATTTCCAGATTTAGGGGGGGGGGGGAGGCAGTTGTTGAAGGATAGTGGGCACTCGCCTAATATCGTCGGCTGGTGGAGTGGTGCTGAATATGTTTGCTTAATTGGCTTCAAATACTTACGCTTTAGCTTTCATAGCTGTATCTCTGTCTGTGAAAGATTGTGCTTGCAATAAAAAAGGAATAATATGTGAACGTCGATGAATGTTCTCTTATTAAATCAGGTTTTCGTAGTTTTTTTTTCAGTTGATACCAATGACCTCCACTTTGGATACGTTTATGAATCGTGTCATATCAGTCGTCACTGGCGACGGAAGGAACATAGTTGGGATGATGAAGGTTAGACAGGCTGTGATCTCTCGTTATGAATGTTTTTTATTGCGATACAATGAAAGGAGGATCGTTGTCTGCAGAAAGCTTTTTCATGGAATGGTCAGAGTTTTACCTTGAGAAGTGGTTTTTCAACGCAACTGGGATTTTTAGGGTTTTGATCAACTTGTAAATGTTGTTCTCGAGGACTCACATGAGCGAGTTTACTCTGAAACGCAGGGTGTGGAACAAATACCACTTGGACTGTACATCATTCGAGGTGACAATATGTGAGTTTGCATTGGTTGTGTATTTCTAAGCGAAGAAGGAGTGTATTGGCGAAATTGATCCGGAAATATCGCAGTTGGGTGGAAACGAGTCGGATGTTTGATTTCTTTTTGGGCACTGCAGGTACAGCACAACAGGTACAGCACACAACCTCACCAATTCGCATTGTTTTGCAAAGCATCTTGTATCAAACATGGATATTTTACATGAGAAGTTCATTGATTGCAAATAAAATCTACAACTCCCTTTCACTCCATATTGGATTCAGGCTGCAGATCTCTGTCTAATCCCTTCTCCTCAAAACCACACAGGAAAGAAGAACATGAATGTAAATAGTAAAATTGGACCTCCAGGAGCTTCATTCACAGAAGGGCTTATACCTTCAATCGGACGCCAATTTTTCGGATCGAACTGCATCTCCCGGACCACTTTTTCGTTCGACAATTGCCGGCTGATTTTGTTCTCGCCCTCCACATTTGTACCATTAAACTTAGGCTTGCTCTATTGTTTTCCATGGAGGACCCATTGGCTGAACATTGGTACCTCTGCTGTAAATCCAGAACGAATTGAGGTTTTGTGAAGTGAACCTCACCAAATTTTCCAACCTCCTTAGCCTAAGCTTTCTTTTCACACAAGTTAGTTCCAAGTCCTAACGGGCAGAGGTCGCCTTATTTCCAAAAGGCGTTCCCCGCCTGAGGGTAAGCGGGATCACCAGTTGCAGTTGCCTCACCTACTACATGAGCAGTAAACCATACAGTTGGGGTGCCGTATGGACGATCGTATAGCGGACTACGCTGGGATACGACTCTAAGTGATATCTCGCTGATAGCTAGCTCAATAACTGCAACTGGTTTTATAACTGCTTACCATTAGACACGGCTGAATAGAGGTGCTTAGTTCATAAATGCAAACGGGGTACTAAGAAGGATGTTTTTGAAAAAGGGTGTGGCTGCCTTTTCGAACTCGTCTTCTCTGCATCCAGATGAACACTTATGGACGTGAGCATTAAGAGCAGCTATCTCTGGGGCTCTTTTCGAAAACCATTGCTTTCCCTTCCGTGTACACAACCATGTAAAATGTTTCTTACGTCTGCGCTTTTGTAAGGTTTAGCTGGAGAGACTGTTTCTGGAAAAGCGTGAGGTTTCTTTTATATGATTCATTGTCGAACGAGGTGGGTCAGTATTGAGTTACCTAACGCTTGGACCCTTTCATTGTATTCGCACGCATAAACGTCTACGGCTCGCCATGCACGGTTGCCGACGTGTTCGGCTTCTCAGTACCCCCACTCCATGGACCGTATGCCAGCAGAGGAGGGGCTAAAGGGCGACTTCGTTGATGTTTTGGTATATGTGATGCTTAGTGAGGTCATTTTTGAGCAGCGGTGTTTGGCATTTCTGGAGTTCGACTTTTCCTTCATTCATTAAGTAAAACAGGCACTTACTGAGGCTAATTTTCAAGCAGGTGGGATTTTTTTTTGTATTTTCGTTGGTTGTTGGGTATAAGAGACGCCTAAGGAGGCCACTGGTTGGACCACTCGTGTGTATGTGTATATTCAATGCGGGTATAACAAAGTCTAGCCAGGTTGTTTTTATGTCAGTGCTTGGTTGAATATTTAATACTTTTAAGGCTAAATGTTGCTTGGACGTTTTATCCTTGAATGTTTACCGTAGAGATATGGATTCTCCCAGCACAGTTACGGGTTTTGGTGCTAAGCGGGCTGGTGCACGCTTCATTATGAGACCATGGTCCTGCTGAGCACAGAAGTAGGCAAGGAAAGGAACTCCGGGGTGTGGCTGATCTTACTTACCCGTTTTAACATACCTTCCCGGTGTACAGCGGGCATCAGCCACTTAGTACCCGGCTTCTCGATGTTATTTTCATCGATGTTGAGAACTAGTACACATCTCAAATAGTTTGAAAGGCTTAAGCCGCGTGCACACTTCCGCTGCAGCAGTGCTGCCGCCAGCGGCCGCAGCGGCAGTGGCAGCGAGGAATGACCCGGTCAGACCAGCTCCGCCCACATTCTACTGCCCGCTGCCCGCTGCAAAGTGTGCACGCGGCTTTATGTGACCTGTTGCCAGCAAATAAAAGGGCATAAACTCCATATCGTTAATTGTCGAATGGAGCCGAGGAAAAAACGCTTGCAAATGCTTGTTTACTCCCAGCTCCACCTCATTCAACTAGTTCATATATGCCCTTATCTAACTAACAAACAAAACTGACTGATGCCATGCGACGCATAGCTATGACTTGTTTAACTCAGTACCACTATGGATCTCACTTTGTCGTTGTTGCAAGATGATTCCCAAAACCCGTAAAACAAAGGAGAACAATAAATAGGTGAGTGATCATGTGCATACAATGTGACATAACAGCGTTTGATAGGCTTCATAGCGAATCCAGTATCTAATTGATAATATACTCTCACGTCTTTCGTCATTCCTTGGCCGTCCCTTCACCCGGACTAGAAAACAGCTGATAATTTCTCCGTGATTTGCAACGCTTCCTCTATGTCTGTGTACGAAACATTTTTAGTACGGCTAGGTAGTTTTCCGACTATATATTTTTCGAGGTGCATTGCAGGAAGGGGCACCCGTTCCGGCGAAGAGTCATTGGATACACCTCCCTCAGAAAGGGGCGGGGCGAGGGGCGCGCCGAGGACAAGATGTCCGGGTCCCTGCTGTCATGGAGGCATCGCATTTCTAATCATTTTCCTTGGCCCTGTAGCGCTATTCTGAACTGATTTCGTTCTTGAGACAGAAGTCAGAATCTTGTTCACCATATTTGGAGGAAAATAGTTTTCAGTGCAGCGCCAAGGCTTTCTTCAGGTCCCGCCACATTGCTCAGTACTAAGGCGTCGTTCGCGTTTTCCGACAAGTGCAACAACATCTTAGCGAGATATGTCATGACAACAACTCGACCACTAGAAAGTTCTACAACACAAGAGGAATTGTCTGATCCTTGGAAAGAGAGGGTGGTGAGCCGGTTTTGCGTACAATTACGAATAACCCTTCAATGTAGAGCTCTTGACCGGAATCACCCATAGCCTCTAGTTGAAAATTGAAAGAATCTAGAGAAAAGAGCGACGTTCTTCCCTCAACTGCCTCCATAACCGAACCAACTGGAAAATGACTTCAGAGTTCCCCGAGATGCGCTTCCCAATAGTCTCCTACCAGCTGTTAGGCTTTTGGACGGCTTCACGCCAATTAACGACGGTTTCGCGCGCAGCAAACTTGTCCAAATAGGGCGGCGCGGGCAGGGCGGGAAGTGGGCGGCGTGCAGCACGGCGTACCGAACGACTGCCCCCCCCCCACCCGTTCCTGCCCGTTACCGGAGAACTGGTCCGCTTGGCATGGTGCCGAGGCGGCGCGCGGTTTTTCGTCGTGTCGTCTCTCGCACTCCACGCCTTCCTGCTCGCCACACCCCGGAGTCCCTTCCCGAGCCCCATCTGTGCTCCCCTCCGCGATAGCGGAGGAGAGCACAGAAAAGGCCGGACTCTGCCGTGCGCTCACTCTGCTCATCTGACTCTCACCGCTCGCGCGTGACGGAATTTTTCGGGGACCAGTTCACATGTAATCGTTCCTGCCGGGTAATTTCTCCTGGGAGAGAGCGCGGGAAGTCCGCCCCGCCGTACGAGGTATGCATACGACCCCAGGGCCCGTATGCATATCTCGGGGTGCCCCACTCGGGGCGCCCCAACTGCAGGTCGTAACCAGCAGGTTTGGGGCCCCCAACCCGCGATGCATATGGCTCCCACCACGGTCGGGGAACTTCCGAGCCGTATGTGATATGCGTAGTACGTAGGCACGGATTAGCTTTTGCATATCTCGGCGAAAATGTGAGCTGCTTGCTGTCGCGCATTCATGCGCATTTGAAGAAAAAAGGGAGTAAAGGAGGTTAGGGAGGCACAATGGGCTGGGAATTATGTTGTGGCGTTAAGAGTATTTTTTATCTTCTATTAACATGCCGTTTTACTTGTGTTTAACTATTCGCGTGTTTGTCTGTTTGCGAGTTTTAGTTTATCCGTTTATTTCTTTTTATTTTATAAGGAATAGTGCCGCAAGCTACTCAGTCTGCTATTTCGTTTTGAAGAAAGTATAATTTGACATGAGCCAGTGGGTTACAGGGTACGGGTCAACCATGACTCATGTTTCGGCGGTTTCGTCATGCCGTCGGCGCCCTCTCGATTAGAGACCCCGCCCGTCTACCTCGCTGCATCTCTCCACCTTTGCGCTGGAGTCCAGACGAAGGAGCACCCCCGCGCTTCTCTACTGCAGGCGAGATGGGGCAGCTCGAGGACTGCGCTTCATAAACCATTATTTCGCATACGAAGGATGTCGGTTAGGCCAATGTTATACTTCGGCGACGCGTCGGCCGACGTCGGCGAGAGCTCCGCAGGGGGGTGTTATACTTCCGCCGCCGACGTCGGTGGCGACGTCGTCCGTGGGTCGGTCGCCGCGCTGTGCACGGCGACGGGCCGTCGCCGGCCTCATTCAAGGCTGGGAAAAAATGCGCTCAGAGGGAGTATTTTGTTTTTGGGTGGGTTCTTCGTTCCCGGCACTGTCAACATCCTCGGCGGACCTCGAATTACGAAATCGAAAGTGCAAAAACGCCCATCTTGCGGGCACAAATGGTGCCTTTTTTACTCTTCATGTCCATTTAAAGTTAGTCACATGAGGACTTCACAGAATTCTTGTGGTTTTTAATATGTAGCAGTTCTATTCCAACGAAAAATGTTTTCTTTAAGGCTTGCAGAAAAATATGTAAAAAGTTACTTTGGTGTGTTCTTTAACAAACAACGAAATTGAGGCAGATAACAGAGTTTCAACAGAAAAAAGGCATAAAAATATACGTATCTCTACCTGATAGACGGAAGTGAGTGTTTTTTTTTATACTGCCTAATTCTAATAATACTGGGTGTCTCAAGAAATGAATGCACTGTTAGAAAGGTGATAACTTTGGTCACAAAAAGGTACTGAAGAAGTTAAATGCTCATATAAAATCTTAAGCAAATAGGAATTTTTTGACGTATGAACGTATAGATTGCGCCATGCACACGTCTGTTTTTATCTGCTTTTTTGATGTTTAGAACTTGACAACGACGTGAAAGACACGTAGCATGCGAGTTTAGTGATTACAGAATTTAAATGTGGGCAGCAGACCTATTTTCCGAAACGGATTCTGGGGACTGATGAAGCAACATTAAAGCTGAATGGAGAGGTTAATCAGCATAACTGCAGCTACTGGGCGGCGGAAAAGGCTATTGGCCAATGGCGTATACCCCGCGGCATATCGCGGGCAGTGACTTCAGGGTATCGTGGGTCAGATAGCCTGCTATAGGCAAATTATAGCAGCTATACCAGGGGGCGTAGCTCTGCTCATGGCGGACATAAATACCCGTTACGAGCGTACCAGGGTGGTCTTTTTTGTGGTAGTACATGGCAGTTCTGCTAATTGCAAACTCATTTGGTGTTGCTTCTTTCATCTCGCAATTGCATGATTTATTGCACTGAAAGACTCCGCAAAGTAACGCTTAGTTTGTTTATGTTCCGAACTCAAATATGTCGTCTTTGTAAGTAGTAGTATTACTACCACTGATTTGAAAGACTGGAAATTACATTCTATGCGGTTTTCTGCCGTACATTCTATGTTCGTTTTTCATAATGAAATTGGAGTTCTCTCTCTAATTGTTCTTTGTAAGATATATTTCTAATTTTTCAGGCAGACTGGTGGCCAAATGATGACATTGAAAGCGCGCTCCGATGCTAAAAATGCGCTCCGATGCTCTCCTGTCAACGACGTCCCCGACGCCGCCACAGAATCTGTTGACGTCGCCACCGACGTCGCCACAGACGTCGGCTGCGTCTGTGGCGACGTCGGCTGCGTCTGTGGCGACGTCGGCGACGTCGCTGGTGACGTCAGCGTCGGCCGACGTCGGTGACGGGCCGTCGCTGACGTGTCGCAGCGTCGGCGACGCGTCGCCGAAGTATAACATAGGCCTTAGGCGACCTCTCCTATTAGAAAGGTTGATGCGATGGGATAGTCTTGGCTTACCTTTTCGACTTTTTTAAAAGAATGTCACGCCAAGGACATTGGTAATAGTACTCGCAACCAGTGTCCCGGCTCAAAGCTGAGATCCGATTCCTCCTGTGTTGCGAGTTTGGGACGCGCTGTGTACTTGCCAGAACGTCACAGTGGTGTGCTTGATTGGTTGCACAAAGTTACACACAAAGTACTGAGCGGCTTGGAATAGGCTATATCGCTTTTCCTGTGAAGACCAATGGGATTTCAAGTCCGTTATTTCCCAAAACGTGGATTCAGAACGCTTCCGAGTTCAATTAGTGCAGTACAGGGTGGACTCGGATAGGTTTTTTTTTATCTCAAAGCGAGGGCCTTTTTAGAAGTTTTATCTCAAGGTTCATTGCTTCTAGCTGTATGCAAATGAGTGTATTCCATCACTATAGTCTGTAAAAAGAAACAGATCTAAGGCTCCCAGAAAAAACGGAAGCTTAAGGATCAGGGATCGGCCTTAAGGATTGTCATCTGTTCATAAACGCAAATGTTCTGCCCAAGGAAGGCGAATAATAGAATACCATGAGTATGATCCACTTAAGTTCGCTGCTTCCTGTCTTCCACTGGCAAATGCTTCCATGAAAACCTTGTCATTATGTAAGCAGGACCCAAACGTTGTCCCCACCAATTTCTTTTTACAAATCCAGTTTTGACAGACCTGCGTACCTCAACTAATTGATGTCTGTCGTGCCACCCAAAACGTAGCAGCTTCCAGACGGCTGTTTCGTGACCTTTAGGAAGTTTGTAAGCTGCGAAGGTTACAATTCTCCTCCTTGAAAGCCAGTTTTCTTGCACTGCACACCTCCGCGACTGCTAGTGGTTATGGAGAAGCAGGCGACGAGAGGGTACTCTCACCCGCGCGCTGAGTCAGCTCACTCGGCCGCCAGCCGTCGGATCGCAGCAGGAGTGTCTGTTTCTCTGCGCTCTCGCCTTTCCGCTCGTCTGGGGCCGTATGCTCGTCCACCCGAGTCTCCCCCGATGGGGGATTGGGGCGTGATAAGATATGCTGATATTGATTGAATTTCCCCCATTGGGGGAACACGAGCATATGGCCCCTGGTTGACCCGTGTCCTTAGACGGAGCCAGTGTGAAAAGTTAGATTTTTCGGAAATTCTTGAAAGCTCTGTCTCCTCTTATGCAGGACTGCTTTTAGACGCTCTCATTTCTGAACACAAGCTTCATTAAAACTCGTCTTCCCTGATTTTTTCGAAGAAATTTCGTATCATAATCCTATCCAGCCTTATTCCAAACAAGTGCTCCGACACGCCTGTTGGCGTGTCTCGCACTTGCGCGCTTCGCGCGACCTGCGACCTTAGAGAGTCACTAAGCCAAGATCACTCACTTCAAGCAGCTGCTCTGCTTGTGCAGCCTTCTCGGAACCTTAGCAGTAAAAAGAGGTATTTCAAAACCTTAGCAGTTTCGAACCTTGGTCTACCTTCTTTAAGATCAGGTGAGTAGTTCTTAGATATGAAGCTGTCAAGCTCTCTCTCCCTCCATCCTCAGCATCTCTTCAACGTCGGCACAGACAGTTCAGAAACGTAATTTATTTGCGTTAATCAGTGCTTTCGTCCTCAGACTGTTGTGGAGCACTCCTTCGGCCATAGTACCCGCGTGTCCCCCACCCCGATCGGTTAAATCCGGGAGAAAACCACCGGTCAGGCGATTGATAATATAGATCGATAGTGGCCTCCACATTGAAACTTTCCACCTGATGTGGAGCACTCCTTTGGCCATAATACCCGCGTGTCTCCCACCCACTCCCCACCCCGATCGGTTAAATCTGGGAGAAAACCACCGGTCAGGACCTCGATTAGCCCCAGGGCTGAAGTTTCGGACCGCTTGGAGGACATTCATAAAAAGTCGATACTTTGGTCGATATCGATTGATAGTGATCTACACTTTAAAAACGATCTTCATAATCATGTTCAGCGACCTCGATTACCCCCAGGGCTGAAGTTGGCGACGTGTTCGGCGCGTCTACGGCTCGCCATGCATGGTCGCCGACGTGTTCGGTGCATCTACGCCTCGCCATGCATGGTCGCTGACGTTTTCAGCGCGTCTACTGCATAGCCTGCCACGGTTGCCGACGTGTTCGGCACGTCTACCGAGTTGCCAGGCACGTTTGGCGACGTGTTCAGCTCGTCTACTGAGTCGCCAGGCAGGTAGAAGGCGTCTTGGTATTTTCCGCTATTTTCTTGTCTTAATTTGTGCCCCGTAACTCCCGTAATTTCCCCTATTTTATGACTCATCGCGTCGATCGATAGTGTGACTCATCGCTTAGCGGATTATTATATAGTATGATAGTCTGACTAGAAAAGTTACATGTTGAGAGCACATAATCGCTTAGAAAAAAATGCACCTGGCAGCGCAAACAATGGGCCACTTTACTGTTCCCTACTGCGTGATGAACATAATTTGTCATGATGAATTGGTTTTGCAATAGAATAACAAATAATGCTTTTAAAACCTAGAAAAATCGAGAACTCAGGCAGCAAATATTCCTCTCTGAAACGAACATTTCAGTGGTGCGCAATAAAGTAAGAATAATGAAAATCAAGCTCTGAATTGAAGAAAAATACACCCAACTACCTCTTTTTCTCACTTCACCGGCAAAATTCTGCGCGAATCATATGTTTTCCTTCGCTGTCCGCAGCATTCCCCTTACGTCGGAGTAGGTGGCGCCCCGACCCCGAGGGGGCTGGGGAATACGGTATCTCCCCGGAGGTGTACATCGCGGGATTCCGCCGCCCTTTAAATTACTCCCCGACGGGAGGCCCCGAGCGAGATGTGCATACCGGCCCAGTTGTGACGAAAACACGCACGCGCGCACATAGACTGCTCCTTTATATATGGTAGGATAATCACCTCTAACGTCTACTAGGTCGTTGAGCATTGTAAAGCTAAGATGTTCAAACTATATATTAGGGTGTCCCACACGGAATGTCGCGTATATTGTGGCCTTGTTTCACAGTTATTCACATCGGTTATGACTTCTAGTTTTTCGCGTCGTTTCTTCTTTTACATTTCCTGTTTTTACTACATTATCCTCTCATCGGTTTCTGAAATTATAGCCTTCAGAATATAGTAGGCCAGAAAATAGTTGTGCTCGCGTGCCTACTCTAGGACTTCAAATTGAAGAAATCCGCGAAGGAATCGCGTCGTTCGTTGGAGCGGCATTTGGCGAATTTGTTTCCAAAAGGCAATGCGAGCGGTGGTTTCAACATTCTGCCGCCGCCGACGAAAGCCTTGAAGACAGCGACCTTTCACTGCCGTTGAAGTTGATCCGACAAGATCGACTCGGGAGATTGCAGTAGAGCTTGTTTTCTTCAAATCTTATTCCAAATTCTACTCCAAATCTAAATGCAAATCGAGTTGTTGACAGGTCCTCTACCAACTTGCTGCACGATAGTGCGAGGCCTCATGTCGCAGAAGTCGTTCAGCAGAAAATTGAGTAACTTGGTTGGACCGTTTTGCCTCACCCCGTACAGCCCTGACATTACCCCAGATATTCCCCTCGATGCAGCACGCCTGGCTGAGAAAAAAGTCGCCGATTATGGTGAAATCTGGATTTGGGTGACCACTTCCTCGATTCGCGGCCAGCTAATTTCATTAAAGACGGGATCCATTCTTTGTGTGTACGTAGGATAAAGGTTGTTTGTAATTGTGGAGTATATGTTACCAAACTAAGTTTGGTTCTAATTGATTTGTATGAACTTAACTTTTCGGTCTGAAGCGATATTCTTCGTGGGGCACCCTAATATATAGTACACATGTATAGTTAGACCTCGTTTTACATTCCTGAGACTGAAACACATTTGCTATGTTCTTGAGAATGTGAATGATTGTAGCAACACAAGCTCATTTACATTACGGCAACTCTGCAGAAGTGAAATAACGTGTTTGTTTTCAGTTAAGAAAATACACTTAGTAATTCAAGCAAAAGAAAGGAAGCTGCTTCATTGATTATTTTAACGTCCGCTGAGAAAACTGTTGCTGTACTGTTTTGAGAACTCTCTATATGTAAATAGCGGAAGTAAGAGTGATTGACCGAAGGGAATGCTTTGCAAAAACATGATCACCAGGTTCTCCATCACGTATTGCTTGTTTTTTCTACGAAGGGTTTGGATCTTTGACCTGATTCGATAGTTCTTAGGTGACATTGCTTGAGCACTCTTATAGGTTAGCTATGTAGGACCGTCAACTAGCATTTCCTCCCAAATGTTCTGAACCGCCCAAAACAGTACGGAACCTCTCCTTTCCGTAGTTCCGCAGCTCCATCATTGATTACCGTAGAGCTGGCATGGTGCCAGCGCAGAACCAGAGGCATGGTGGTCCGCAACGACTGTTGTTACGGTTTGAAAAAGGCGTTCTTACTAGGGTGGTACCCTAGTAAGAACGCGGATCTGGTACGCCCCCCCCCCCTTTGTCTGGATCACCGGTTTATTTCTTATCTTTGCTGAATTTTTAAATTTTTATACAATTTTTCTACCCTTTTATGGATTCTTCTTTCCAGGTGCAGCATTAAGTCGACAGTGTCAGATTGATTAAAGAAAGACGTGCTATAGAGTAATTATTTGAACGAGTTATTTGTAAAAAAAAACACCGATAAAGGTTTTGAGTATGAAATTTTTGATAATAATATTTTGATTGCTTACAATTGAAAATAAGAAAAACTTTTGCGAGCAGTTTTCGAATTAATCACGAGTTCAACCTTTCAGACTCTCTGAGGATCTCATGGACACGACACATTTTTGTACCTGAAGGAGGAACATCTGCATTCGAAATTGCACTTTAAAATGCCGAGTGTTAATTGCTAAAGCTGACTTAAATGCTCTCTCCACGAAGTTTTTGAGACACTCTTCGAATCGATGACGGAGACGCAGCTGAAGGATGGACTTCTCGCGGCAAAAAAATTCTAACTTCTGAAGGTAGAACATCAACGAGTGAAAATTGTGCCATCTTAAAGTTCAAGATGTGATTAATATACAATAAAAACAAGCTTCTTTGCAGCGATCTCCGATATGATTAGGGAGGGTCGAATTCCAAATTCTCATGTTTCATGAATAATGAATTTTTTACCTGAAGGGGACAATCTACACAGTTAAAATTTGGCCACAAAAAATTTCAGCTCTTGACCTATGCACAATTTAAAAATCATGGTTTTCTGAAACGAATAGATATAGATCCCTGGTCGTCATGGCACCGACGTCATTGGAGTGACAAAATTGGACGTTCACAAAAATGATCAAAACTCGGTAAGTTTTTGAAAATTTGAGGAAGCCAATGGCTTCTTGAGAACTACAAGAAAAGAGCTTTCATTCAGTATAAAAATTGTTTTTCAATAAAGAGGTATTCTATAGATGAGATTGTTCAGCTGTTGACCAAGATTGTCATCAACTTTATTACGGCTGACGTTTCGGCGTCGTCGCCTTCCTCAGAGCCTGGAAAAGTCGGAGACACTTGTGGAACTGTTCCCCCAAACACCATTTCTTACTACAAAGTACTCTTCCTAAGGAAAATAGAGGCAGGATTCGATATCCGAGGAATAACTAACCTTCGAGGTGGATGACGTTGGACCACCAGACACACGTAGCTGGAAGGAATTGTGGGTGAATGAGCTGAGGTCCTAGGGACCACCCGACTTAAGTACCTCAGGGCTCAGATCGAGCAGATCAGAACCCACAGAGCTCCACTAAGGGTGCCAGTTCTTGAGTAATCGCGATGCACTCTTCCTTGCGATTGACCTGCGGATTCTTCGCCACAATTCAAAGTGTCTCTAGCGTCCTGCGTGCCGAAATGTCACTTTCGCGCGCCATGATCGAGACAGACACCTGAATCATCGTGCCCCCATAGCGCAGGACCCTGTGTTCTCCCCAAGGCGTGCGGACATTGGCTTTCCCAAGGCCATCCAGATGCTCCTTGATCCTGACACAAAGGGTCTGCCCGTTTCCCCTATATAGTGCTCCCCACATAGGGGAATTAAACGCGAACCAAATGCGACCGTGTACTGCCCAGAGACGCATGTGGGATGCAGGGGATGGACTCCTTGCTCCTGCTGTGTCGGGTCGATGCGTTCCTTGTGCGTGGGAGCGGCATGTTCGTGCACAGTGTGCGTGGATGTGTCCGTGACTGTGCGGATTGTAACTGTGTCGGCTCGGCCAAAAGCTTGCACTCGGTAGACTGGGAGTACATGTAAGGCGATTCGAGGCCGCCTTAAGTCTCGCCCCGTCCCTTCGGGCGGTCTGGCTGGCTGCCCGGAGTACCCCGCCCGCACGACAGTGCCTGACTAGCTACCCGTGTTGTATTCCAGTCAAACACAGCAGCACTAAAGGGCCTCATTCCCCTGACCCCGAAAGAGCCCCCATTTCTGCAGCGATGGGAAGGACGAGTACGGAGAGGCTGCTAAAATCTCAGGGCCTAACCAGGCTGCGCAAACTGAGAAGGACTAGGATGACGATCTGTACTTACAACGCCCGCACGCTTGCGTCGGAAGCATCCGTCGAGGACCTGATGATGCAAGCCAGGAAGATCAAGTACGACGTCATCGGACTGACCGAGACGAGAAGACACCACCCCCTACACGCCGCCCACGACTCCGGAGAAGAACTGTTCCTCGGAACCCTCGGAACATGCGACAGCAGGGGAGTAGGCGGCGTTGGTGTCCTCGTCAACACGCACTTGGCCATGAACATCGATTTGTACGAGTCTCTGACAAGCCGAATCGGACGTCTGCGACTGAAGCGATGTGGCTCCGTGCCAGCCTTGACTGTGTTCGTCGCGTATGCCCCAACATCCGACTACGACGACGAAGACGTCGAGGCCTTCTACGTGGAGCTGGAGAAGTTCTATAAGGAAGATCATACCTTCTACAAGGTGATCGTCGGTGACTTCAACGCCAAGATCGGGCCACGAAGGTCGCCGGAAGAACTTCATATCGGAACCCACGGTTTGGAGTGGAACGAGCAAGGTGAAAACCTGTCTGAGTTTATCATGTCGACCAAGACCATCCATGGAAACTCGCAGTTCCAGAAGCCTCCCTCCCTACGATGGACCTGGGAATCCCCCGGTGGCCAGTTCCACAACGAGATCGACCACATCATCTTCAATCGCAAGTATTGCCTGACCGATGTCTCCGTTGTCCCCAAGTTCTACACGGGATCGGATCACCGCCTCCTTCGCGCGAGGTTCCGCTTTTCGCGTCAAGGAGAGAAGGCCGCGAAGTTCAAGAAGAGGAATCCCAGAACGACCATCAACTGGGATCTCTACACCTCTCTTGCCGGCCTTTGGGAAGATGCTGTCATGGACAACGTCGACGAGGAATACGACCGCTTCATGCACCATCTCCACGATAGTATTAGGGAGCCGAGAGCTTGAAGACCACCAAGAGACGCCTATCTCCGGAAACTCTCGAGCTGATACGCCAGCGTGGAGCAGCACGAGCGTCAGGCAACTACAACTGACGTCCGAGCTTGCAAAGCTATGCAGAGCGGCGATAAAGGAAGATCTCAAGGAGAGAAGGGCGGAAGTGTTGGCTGAAGCAGCAGAGACAGGGCTGAGCATCCGCAATGCCCGTCGGAACTTCGCCAACTTCAAGACCAAGATGACCGCTCTCCGACGTCCTGACGGAACCATCACCTCTTCCAGAAGGACCATGGAGAGGGTCATCCACGACTTCTACTCCGATCTCTTCGATAGCCACGTCCACCTGCCCCCATGCCATCTTCCGCAGGATGGATACGTCGTCCCCTCTGTTCTCCCTTCCGAAATCCGACACGCCATCTCGTCGGTGAAGAAACGTACAGCACCCGGTTCTGAGAGGATCAGAGCTGAACACCTGAAGAACCTCCCGCCAGCGCTCATCAACACCTTGGCGCGGCTCTTCACACGCTACCTGTCCGAATGCAAGGTTCCATCTCAGTGGAAGACCAGCAAGACCGTTTTGCTGTACAAGAAGGGAGACGTGCACGACATTGGCAACTATCGCCCGATCTGCCTGCTGTCCGTAGTCTACAAGCTGTTCACTCGAGTCATCCTGAATAGGATTAGCAGAACGCTGGACGAAGGACAGCCATGCGAACAAGCAGGATTTCGGAGAGGATTCAGCACGATCGACCACATGCACACCATTACGAAGCTCATCGAAGTGTCGCGAGAGTACAAGCTGCCGCTGTGCCTTACGTTCATCGACCTGAAGAAGGCATTCGACTCCGTCGAGACTGAAGCGGTCATGGAAGCCCTGCTCACCCAGGGCGTTCCTACTCAGTACATCAGAGTCCTTCGAGAGCTGTACAGTGGATTCACGACCACGATCTCACCATTCTACAACGACGTCGTCATTGACGTGAAGAGAGGGGTTCGACAAGGGGATACCATATCCCCGAAGCTCTTCAGCGCCACCCTCGAAAACGTCATGCGCGAACTAGAATGGGAAGAAATGGGAGTGAAGGTCGACGGCCGGCAACTGCACCATATTCGCTTCGCTGACGACATCGTGCTCATAACACCGAGCATCAGTCAGGCGGAACGAATGCTGGCCGACTTCGATCGTGTATGTGGAAGCGTTGGACTGCAGCTGAATCTTACGAATACGATGTTCATGAAGAACGGATGGGTTTCTGATGCCCCATTCTCGCTCAACGGAACGAACGTCTACGAATGCTCCAGCTATGTGTATCTGGGTCGCGAAGTCAACATGGCCAACGACCTAGAACCAGAGCTGAGCAGGAGGAAACGAGCGGCTTGGGGAGCTTTCAAGAGCGTCGAAGAAGTCGTGAAGAAAACGAAGAACGTCCGACTCCGTGCCCACCTATTAGACTCCACTGTTCTTCCTGCCCTAACATACGCCTCAGAGACCTGGGTTATACGAAAGCAGGATGAACACGCGATCAGCGTCGCGCAGCGTGGAATCGAGAGGACGATGCTCGGAGTGACACGACTCACGCAAGTGAGAGAACGCCTCCGGAGTTTCGAGCTTCGCCGACGTTCGAAGATCAGAGACGCTGTCGCATGGGCCAAGTCGTCGAAAATTAGGTGGGCCGGCCACGTAATGCGATTCGCAAACACCCGCTGGACGAGAGCCGTCACAGATTGGATTCCGCGGGATATCAAAAGAACACCAGGACGCCCACAACGCGTTGGTCGGACTTCTTCGTGAAAGCCCTGAACGACCGATATGACGCTCTTCGTGCCCCTCGAGCGAGGAGGATCCATTGGACCACTCTGGCACGCGACAGGGACGAATGGAGACGCTGCTGGCGCCCGCTCGAGCAAGTCGATGATCAACGGGACGACAGGTGATACAGGTGATACAGTGCTCCCCACACTCATTGCACGTCACGAGATAAACTACCCCAGATGTCATGCAATCCCCCTGTTTCCCATTGGGGCAAACTACGCAGGACGAGGTTGGGCACGTCCGATGGTAGATAAAGAGGTCTTCATACGGGCGGAGGTCTTCGCTTTTTGAGCGAAAAATTTGAATTGATTTTGCATAAATATTTGTATATCGGTAAGTTTTTTGAAATTTGGAAAAGCCTAGCTTTTCCAAATTATTAGCTAGATAAGCTTTTGAAAAGCAGAGAAAGAGCGCTTTAGAACCACATAGGAATTAGTTTTTAACATAGATGTCTTCATGGGGGGCGGTGGGGATTCGATTTTTGGTCGATTTTTGGCAAAAATCCTTCAGTTGCGATCGATGATATCGGAGAATGCAGTGGCCGCACGTAACCAACCATATTTCGGAGATTTTTTGGAGTCTCTGTAATTTTCACAATACTTTGAAAACTGTAAGAAGTGTGAACTCTACGCTTTGAAATGCAGGTTGTAAAAATAGCAGCTTCCATGTGATTAGTGGTGTCGATATTTTTTCGGCAAATGATACAAATCAGGACGACTGTTCATACAGAAGATTGTATCAGAAAAACAAGGTTTTATTGCCGTGTGTCAAAATGTGGCTTGAAATTTTATAGGGTACGACTTCACTTTCTGATGCTGTTTCCTTCAGAAGAGAGAAAATTAATTTCGTGACAATTCCATCCTCCGATTGCCATCCCGTCATCGATTCGAAGAGCGCTTCAAAAAATTGTGTAGCGAATGCATTTAGGTCGTCCTCAGTAATTAACAGTTGCAATTTTATAGAGTGCAATTTTAGAAGTATATATTGCTCGTTTAGGCAGAAAACTGTCGTGTCCATGACTTCCTGGAAAAAAATCTCAAAAAATTGGAAACCTTTCATTGACTCCAATTCTGCCGCGGAAAATCCTTATTTTTAACACGTAATACAAACACCATTTAATTTTTTAAACATAACTTTCGGGTACGAAAGTGAGACTCTACGCTGTCGTAGACACTCCTGGAAAAACAACTCATTAAGAATTACAAACATTGCGTAAAAAGCTGAAAAATAAGAGAGAATCCTCTGCCAAAACCGCTGGAGTACAACCCTCTCCTCCCCCCCCTCCCTTCGATTCCCGAACCTCAACCTTGAGCCTGCTTTAAAATTAAGGCCAGCCTCACGGAAACTGTCTTCATTCCCGTTAAAAACATGATTGTACCACCGCAGCCGAACCTAGGGCATCTCTTCAGTTAGAGGACTTCTGACGAGTGGCATCGTTTTGGATGCGATCCTAGTGCGAGATATCAACCATCCTGCGCAGCGTTTTTGCAGCCATAAGGCATGTGTTAAGGCCCCCACACACTTCTGCGGCAAGTCGTGATCCACATGATTATAGCCGCCGCCGCTGATTTCGCGCCGATTCGGCGCCGGCAGAGACTGCGCACGGCTGCGAACAACAATATTCACTCGCATCCATGCGTGAGGTCGTGGTGCGGAGTTGCAACAAGGGCCAGCTCTAGCCCAGGGATAGCGGTTTAACCGTTATCTGTTATCCGTTACCCGGATTCCGGGGGGGGGGGGGTTGGCCTATCCGTCTTGTTGTTCGTTATCCGGCAATTTTGGGCCGGATAACGAACAGCAAATTAGCTGATACCCAGGTTTGGACGTGGTATTGGATAGTTGTGTGGAAGCTTCACATTCATAGGAGGGATCGCGAGCAACAATCGGGATCGTTTGGCATTGTTCGGTCTCAAGCTAAACGTCAAAAAGACGGAATACTTGACGACGGATGTGAATGAGCACGGATCTATTAAGATCGATGGTACTGAGCTCTCACGAGTGACATCTTTCAAGTATCTTGGGTCAACAGTCACGTCCGATGGCAGCTTAAAGATGGAGGTGAATGCGCGTGTGAGTGCAGCCTGGTCCAAATGGCGCTCGCTGACTGGGGTGCTTTGCGACAGGACAATACCTGAGCACCTCAAATCGAAGGTTTATAGAACAGTAGTCTGCCCAGTAGCGACGTACGGTGCTGAGTGCTTGCCCGTGACGAAGGAAGTTGAAAGCCGCCTCAGTGTAATGGAGACGAGATGCTACGGTGGACGGCTGGAGTTACGCGTTTGGACCGCGTTCGTAACGACACCATACGACAGAGGTTCGGTGTCGCCCCGATATCCGAGAAGCTGCGCGAAGCTCGTCTTCGATGGTACGGCCACGTCCTTCGCGCTAACGACGACACCGTGCGTAAGATTGGCCTGAATCTTGTGGTCCCTGGAAAGCGGCCCAGAGCCGCCCGAAGCAACGTTGGCTAGATACATTGCGCTTGGACTTAGAGATGGCTGGTGTGCACCCTGATCAAGCATTTGATCGGGAGAATTGGCGTCACCACACCAGAAGAGCGGACCCCGCCACCAAGCGGGACAGACGCTAATGAAAATGATGATGATCGCGAGCAACAATAGAGGGCATTTTCATCTAGAAGGGTGAGATGACTTCAGACGCAGGTGACGTAGTTGGAAGGACGTGTAACTTCCATCCTTCCAGGGTCGTTCATTTATACCATATATATCTATAAAACCTACTATGGATTGATTTGTTCATGAGCTTGTCACCGCAGAATAAGATTGCGTACGAGGTGCCTTGAATATCACTGACGGTCACAAGTGGCTGGCACATCCCAAGATGAATTTCTTAGTGCCGAATTAAGCGTCCTCTTCCACGATGGCAGTGTGGAGGTAGCATGCGAGAAAGTTATTTTAGTTTTTACTGATAGACTGTTGTAACGCATTAAACACATACCGCTAAGCAATAATCAAAACAAGCAAAATGAGCACAGGTTCCATTTAAATGAGTGGAGGAACCTACGCTCCTACAAATTGTTAAGGTGTGTTTATAGAAACGATTTTCTGAAAGCATTTTCTGTACGCTGGTACTGGTGGTATCTCCATGATGTTAAGGAATTGATTCTCTCTATTAAAAATCAAAATAGTGCAATTGAACTTACTAAACTGATTTCCCGCTGCGCATGTTGGAGCTTCCTTTTTATTTTAAGATTGTTTTTCAGGGACATCCTACTTCCGCTTTTCTAGTTTTCATATCTCTGCATTAGGACTGCACAGTGGCTTGTAATGGCTAGCCTGTAGAAAGTTGGTATTTCATCCATCTTATTCTACGTTCTTCTTAGATCTTGGGATACTGTCGAACAAGAGTATCGATCCGCGTGAAGCTGCGAAACCAAGATTGTTATGCAGACTTTATTCGGCTGAGTCGACCTAGCATAGAAAAGTCAAGAGGCGTCGGAGGAGCCATTCATCCAAGGATCATTCTGTTTGGCCACAGTCTAATTCAAAAAGAAGACCTGACGATTGATCAGTAAAACAACCCAACAATGGAAACTTACAAAATGGCGGCAAGTTGCTGTTCAAGGAACGAAATGTGAGTGAATAAGAGGTGAATGAATCTCACATTCTCTCCCTCCAAGGGCAACTTATGAATGTTTTTATACTGTTAGTTCGGCTGTTTTACGCATCCTTTGTCGCGTTCTTCCCATTCGTTTTAAACGACAAAAATAAATCGAAAAATTGTAAATTGTACTATGGAAATGTGCTTGGATGAACAAATTCTCAATCTCTCCTATCTTTTCCAGACTTTAATTAAGATGATCATAGCGAAGCATCAGCAGACTCGAGTTTGTAAAACAGTTTTAGTTTCACATCTTGGTGCTCTTGTTCGCGGAACCTGGTGAAGGAATTGTGGTTCGCAAATCGAACTGAGCATCAATTTGGATGGCAATGAAGGAGCGTTTCTTCTTAATGAAATTGCGTGAGAATCCCATAGGGCCTTGTTAAAGTGACTGCTCCATGTTTCAAAAAACCCCATTAAAGTCGTTAAAAAAGGCTTATAATTTGACAGCAGTTGAGCTCCACGTCTGCTGTTGGAACTAGAACTGTTTAGGACCAGTATTATTTTTGTTGTTTGTTCGTTAACCGTTTTTCCGTTATCCGGCGGTTCTTGGGCAAAATTATCCGTTATCCGGGTTTCAAAATTTTGTTATCCGCTCATCCCTGGCTCTAGCCCTGACAGGAGGGCGTATGGGTTACCCTACGAGCTCAGCGTGCCACAGCGCGAAGCCACGCCCCAACCTGTCTTATGAGCCGTCTCGGCTCGCGCAAGAGAGGGAAAGCTATGCAATTCGCAATCATGGGGAGCATACAAAGTCTTTTGCAGCTCATCCTACATAGTGAAGAAATGGAAGGGTTTCCGAACTGAGTTGTCAGAAGTGGTGTGGGACTTAAGCTACGTCAAATGGATGAAGGATATAGAACTGGTGAGGTTTGCTTACGGGCTTAAACTAAGCATGGTCAACAGATGGTTTTAACTAAATGGTGGTGAAAAGCCGTATTATACAGGAATACATGATGTTGCAAGAGAGCACATGGTGCTCACAGTGTTTCGCCCGTAGGTAGTCAAACATTCGTGGATACTTTACTACACCACATTATCTATCGGTATTAGGGAGATATTAGACTACTCCGATATTTATACTCGTAATCAGGCCATTTATTCATCAGGTGTCGTTAAATCGTGGGCGTTTTGCTGGACTCCGAACGCTGATTAATAGCGTTGGATGAATATTTCCGGCACCTTAGGTCTTTGAACCTAATGAGAAGAAAGAAGGGGTGCCAGTCATGATCATGATTTCTCAAAGCTTGAAACCCCATAAAAGGCCATAAACTCCAGTTTTTATAGGTTCCCTAATATCTTATATATTCTGCCTCTAGATACACGACCTACTTTGCTGAACCATTATAGATCTATAGTTGAATATCTTCCCATTTTCAACACTCTGCACTTAGAAACAAAGGTGTGTTCCTCTACCTACTTACTAGTAACCCATTCCTCACCACCAGTTGTTGTTGTTGGATAATCCTCATCATTTATCTTCACAAATTCTCACTTCTTTGACGTAGCGCCCACCTCGCTCTCCGCGCATTTACGCTCTAGCCCGCCCAGCTTCGGCACGCTAGCGCAAAACTCGTCCACTCCGCCAGCAAAATAGCGGGGACTCCGCCTGGAGCGAGCACACGCGCGCGATCGCACGCACCGTTTTGAGTATCGCTGCCGCCCTCCGTCTGCGCTCTAGACTTTCGCCGGTGAGATGAGTAACTAAAGTGACTCATCGGCAGGCGAATGACCCATCGTTTTCGCCGTCGGCCGCCCGACGCTCGCCGCAAAAGTCTGGGGGCCTTTATACTTCGGCGACGCGATGACCCGGGAGCCCTGCATGACGAGCTAGAGAGCGAAGGCGAGAGAGCGCCACTGACGCGCGCCCTCCGCTGCCGCACGCCGGTGTCTAAGGTCTCGTGCATACTTCCCGTCGCCGTGCATACTTCCCGATGAGTCTTGCAGAGCAACGCGAAAAAATTTGAACTTCTCAGTGCTCTTCGCATCGCTCATCGCTCTGCAAAGGAGCGCGACGCCGATCCGTCCAGGACCAACGCTAAACACTGCGCGCAGCGCGAAAAAGTATGCCATGCCCGCGGTGGGCGCGGGAAGCCATCGCGCATGGCGACCGCCACTGTTGTGACGGCCGCGGCGAAGTTTCCTTTGACTATTCGACAGCGTGCGACGGAATGGCCATGAGATGAGCGCCACGATGGCATCGAGGCTGTGGATGTATGCCCCCCGGCCTAAGGCCCCGTTTATACTTCCGACGCAGAGCGACGCGATGGCATACATAGTGGCGAAATTGACCGATCGCGTCACGCGATCAATGTGGCCACAATACGTGGCGTTGCGTCGCCCGGCGTTGAAGTATAAACGGGGTCTAAGAGCGCGACTTGGACCATGTTGTACCATGCCTTGTGAGGAAGAATACCGAAGTGGTTGTCAGCTGTTTGCTACCGTACATCTTGCAGAACGGTTTGCAGAACATAGTAAGCTGTATTGCGATGTAGCGTGTGAATGTTCTAAGTCTGCTGTGGGATTCATCAGCTGTAAAAAAAGCATCTAAAAAGGACTATGCCGCAAAGCGGTGATATGCTCCGCTTTGCAGCCTTGCGCTTCAGTGTCTTAGGGAAAAATCGATGTATACTATTGCTCCCATTATCCAGCAAAAGGCCCGTCGAGGCGTCCAACAAACTCAGTAGTTCGTAGCTATAGTGCCTCTAGAGTCTGAAGTGTGGGGATCCGAGTGTAACGGATGGAATCGGATGTGTCCACCCCAAGTGCCGGGCTTGCGGAGTCGATCGATTTGCGTACGCTGGCGCTGACCGGACCGCTTGGCTCCCTCCCCATTCATTCGGCTGTCGTCGTCGCGTCGCAGAAGGAATTCTGTCGGCGTTCCGCACTTTAATGCGTGCAAGAGGCTCAGTGAACTGCAGCTTGTTCCCTGTGTGTCCTTCTGATCCTTCCTTATTCGTAGCCAAGTTTGGCTTTAATGTCTGACATCCAACACGCATTGCAAACATTTGTTGACAGTCGTCTTCCAAGATTGTTGGCACTTATCCTGCAGTTATTGCCGAAATCACGATTCGCGCTACCCCATTACAGCCTTTATTAGTGCATCCTAGTCAAGTCCGGCTGGTTACGTCACTGACAGTTGCATCCGACGTCGCATTACGTCAAGTTCTACGTCTTCTTCCTCTGTTCATCAAGAATGAATGCTTTGAAAGGCTTCCAATGGGTATTGTACAAGGAGCTGCTTCTGCTTTTCAGTTAATGGAAAGGGAACTGGTATGGTTTCCTTCATTTATCTCGAGCACGTTGCCAGCAGAGTACCAAAAGCAATTAAAAGGTAACACGACTGAAATATAGCAATATTTCTATGAAAAAGTTAATTTTAAAGCACTAACTTCTAGGCTCTGCTGTTTAAGAATTTCACTTATCTAGTAAGGTGAAGAGAGGTGCGGCAAGAGTAGCAGTGACAGCTTATCCAGCACACATTTTTTATAACGGTTTTGCCTTAATAGTATTTATCGTGGCGTTATCGTTAGGAGAATGACTAACTTCCTCACGCCTATTTCACCTTTTCTTATTCCTTCCCTTCCATCTCAGCTTCATTTATCCGATTCGTTCGACCCGGTTGTGCGCATAGCTCTGCTCTCGTCCTTTTGGTTTGAACGGACCTGCTCCTGGAGCGAGGCTTCCTGCGACATTTCATTTTCGCCAGCAGAGGTCTACCACCAGAAAACGGGCGCCGTGATAGGGTCATTCGAAAATCTTCAGGTGGATCAGTTTAATTGATGCGCTCTTTCTTTTCTCAAATTCGACGCCTTGTGGCCCATTTCACCCAGCGGAGAGGAAATCTGAACAGGCTAAACTATGAGTGCGGAGAAATACCATGTTTTCGAGTAATTATGGCACTGTTAGAGACAGGGTAGGCTGTAAAGATTACCTGCTATACACTACCATGAATGCAAAGAGTAGAGCAAAGTGTTATGGGTGGGCATTTCTTAGTTGCCCCGTTAGGTGCCCAATCGTTTAGGGAAATGAACCCTGGTTTACTGTAGCCGGTGTGAGTTCTCTCCGCTGTGCCTCGGACAGCGTTAGCGCTTCACGGCCGCGGTTCCAGTTGAACCAGGTTCAGCGCTGTGTTTTCGGTGCGGCCACTAGGTTCTCGCGGTGGTTTGTTTCGCTGTGGCAGTTGCAGCATGATCGCTGTGTTTCCGGTGCGAGTCTATGAGAGTGTTTTTGTTCGCAGCGCGGTGATCGGCGAACTGGATGAAGAGCTCGACAAGCGCATCGATCTGGAGAACGTGAAGGCCGCCCCCTTGGCAGCTATCTGGATCCAAGGATAGATCGCTTTCCCGTTTGCGTCGAGTGCGGATTGTAGATAGCATCAGTGTTTATGCTGAGCGGACAAATAAGGGTTGTTCGGTTCCTTCCAGTTTCCGTCATGCATACCGTGTTCTGATGTAGAGATCTCTTCAATCTCATTGTTTTGTTCTTGTTGGGTATCCTACTACATATAATCAATCAATAAATGTGCATCCACAAGTAGCTTCCTGTTTTGTCTTCCATGTTGCGTTCTTATCGCTCCTACCTGGTGATTGACACGGCATCGTCGGCATCCATTTGTTTTGCTGAGAACGCCAATGTCGGTCTCTATCGATATGTTTTCACAGTTAGTTCGTCGTTGCTGGACGCGAGGAAGCGGGCGTAAACGGGAATGTCTCACGAGGACGTTGTTACCGTGGCCGCCAAGGTAAGTTCGTATGCATGATCTGGACTCGAATTTGGTTATAAGTTTGTGGCGTGGGAGGCATCCACGTGCCCTAAGGGAAGGGGTGTTTATAGCTTTGTCGCGGCGCGACCCGATGTAATGCTAACCTCCTGCATCGATTGAACGACGCTATGGATATGCATTATTATTGTTATTGTTTACTACGATTGCTTAAGGCAATAAGTTAGAAAACAAACGCAGTAACAATCACGAATGGAACACAGGGACGAAAACAAACAAGTAGTGAGAAACCATTTACAAACAATAATATTCAACAATAAAACAATAATACTATTCAACCAATTTCAGGTCTGGCAACAAACTTTCAACTCGGCTTCTGAATTGTCTCGGGGGAAAATGAAAGTGCTTAGAGAATTGCCCGATGAGTGAATGACATTGCTCGCAAATTGGTTCTTGGCCGAGGTAGCTGTAGCTTAGCGCAGCCACCTCTTGTGTGCGCAGCCTTCATCTTAAAGAATCTACAAGGCCCAGAATCGGTGGTAAAGTATAACAAATTATGTACAAGAGAGGACGCAAAGCGGCTCGGAGGGGATCACCTTGGTAGGTAGCCCTACGTTCTGTGTTGCACGATATCAAAGATTTCACGCAGCACTGGTGTGTTCTACCACAGTGATGAACTGAGCTAGGCCACCTCTGATGTAATTGGACACTCATTTGCCTTCTTACCAAAGCGGATAATCACTTTATACCAGGTGACCCCCTCCGAGCTGCTCTGCGCCCAAGAGAGATGTCAAAAACCTCCGTCGAGATTCTAGTGATGGTAGTCCGAGATATCTATTTTTGATAGATGCTTTCGGTACACGTGAATATACGAAACTCCCTATTCTAAGAGGAAGCTTCCTAGTGAAGTTGTTCTGTACGTTCTCTATAGTATGGTCCTTTTCCTTATAGCAAATACAGGCACACTTGATTCAACAAGGGGACGTATATAAGTCTTGTACACCCTAAGATTTCTTCCCAGTGACTAATGCCTTAAAGATATTATATGTTCGTAACATAGCTGTATTACATATGGCACGTATGCCTTCTAAATTCTAGGTTACTGCTATAAGAAAAACCCAAATCCTTAACCGAGTCCACTTCCCGTAAAGCACATCTTTCAATGTTGTACCTATGAGGTTGCCATTCTAGAAGAAAAATGTAAGACTACAGTCTTTTGAGGAGATAGCGGCAACTGCCACTTTTTCGTCCAGGCATCCATTAAATCTATTGCATTTTGAACACAGATACATCCCCTGAGCGTTCAATAATTTTAAAAATCTTTACGTCATCGGCATACACCTTTGATGCTTGTCATTACATCTCGTCGCGCCGCAGAGGAGCTCTAAATGTTCCATGAAGCTAAGGAACAGGACTGATTTGTTGTTTTCAGACTAGTATGCACGAGGATATTATCCGCGAGGTGGAGGAAATTGATTGGACAATCGATCCGGCTGAGGTATGCTTTGGAAACTTTGGAAAGAGCTGGGTGCTGTGCGGTTATTGGCGAGAGAGGGGTGCATTTTTGCGATAATGACTTTCTTTAGGTAAGTGCAACATGCTCTCCTACATCGAGTTGTATATTAAGAACATCAACGCTTAGGGCCTAGGAGGTAGTCCACCCCCCCCCCCCGCCCCTCAACCCGAACTGCGCCAAGAGCTACTATAAACATTTTCCCAGGCAGACAGTTATTGTCAGTACTTCTTGGCTTCTTCCGGTCTATGGGATGTTTCTGTTTCTTACAACCAGTTAATCCAGGTTTTAACGAGAAAACAACGGTTGGACTTCCGCACTGTATGCTAGATTGCTGCTATGCGCCTTGGGATTTAAGGGGGGGGGGGGGGGGGGGAGTCATCTCAGGTGTTCTATAATACACAACATGAATGGATTCTTGTTGATGTGTTTAACCAAGGGAGGATCGATACTAATAGAACAATAACAGCGAAGGCTGCAAAACCCACGAGCAAGAGCTGCCAGCTTCAGTGCCTCTATACTTCTGTGACAGCGCAATTGAATGAAACTGACAGTCCAGAAGTCGACTGTAATTGTCGCAGCATAGAACCAGGTAGAACAGGAAATCACACGCTGCACAGCGTTTTTGTCTGTTCTGTTTCACTTTATCTTGTCGCCTTACTTCTATTTGCTCATTTTTCCCATACTGTACTACGCCCTACCGCTACATGTTCATATAGCAGTTTTTTACGTTTGTCGCTGCTTACTGATGAGTTTTATAAAGTCACACCCTCTGTGTCTTACTAATTGACAGCAACGGATGTGCGAAAATAGGCGAATACGAATACTAGTAACTGGCGCAGTTCTCTTTCGTTCTTTCCATGTAACTGGCGTACAGCTTGTGCCTGTCGCGTGACTTTAAGGCACTCGATTTTAGCGTGTTGCTATCAGTAATGAGGGCTGTCTAATCAATGACGGGAGCACTCACATCGGTTTCGTCGGCAACTGATAATGCGGGTGGACCGTCAAAGACACCTTGGTGATTTAGTGCCCTAGGCGAATGGGCGCGTTCTGGACGAGCAAAACCGTTCGTTAAACACGTTCGCGTAAACATGTAATATGTTGCCTATAAATAGGCTAGCATTGGGCAATGAAACAGGGACGTATTCTGCCGATCGTTTTTATGGTGGTCACAAAACTATCGGGAAGCTGTAAGCTCCTTTCGGAATATAATCTGGTGCTGTGCTGCGCTGTGCCATCATATCCTAGTTTTTGACAGTTCCTTAACGATGTGTTCGTTAACGGTAAGTTTAGTTTTAATAAATTACTTCAGAAGCAAGCGCTACTGGTGGTGTTGATAGGTCAACAAGCGTGCTTGTCTGGGTCTCCTAGTCAAATATGTTAGTTTGTTTCATGCTTTGAAGGTTAGTTGCCTTCTTCTTCCATGAAGAGAATGATGCAATTAACAGGAACGATCTTCTGTGGGCAATGATTCTTGTGCTTCATAGCAAGCACGTTTTTATCATCATGCAGATGAGCAGAGCTCCTAAGCATTTCAGGGTCATATTTAGGTGAAGTATTGAGTTAACCGCAGTTATTTTAAGGCAGCTCAAGGGTTTTAGAAGTTTTTGGTTTTGCAATTGAGATGGTCATAGCTGTCTTCAAACTAACTACTTTAGTGACTGTGGAAACTTATTACGCTTACAACTGTCTGCGAAAGTCGATTGAAAGGATTTCTTTAGGTGAAAGTGCTTGGGCTTGGAGGGTTGTCTCTGTCTGCAGAGAGAACCCTCTGAGTCGAAACACTTTTGACTGCCTCTGTCAAAAACACTTAAGATTAGACGTCACCTCTGAGTGCAAGTGATATGCAGAAGATAACACAGAGGGTTAGCAACGCTCAGTTTCCATTTTTGTCTGTCTTCTGCTCTAGGCGTAACAGACTAAACGGTCATGGTTGTAGTTTCGACCAGCTCATTCTAGTGTAGCGCCTCGATTTCTGATAAAGAGATAAGAGCTGATAAAGAGGAGCCCATATGCTGTAGGAGGAAATTTTCTTGTGATCAGAACTCTCGTGCCATGCGGGACTTGTGCCTGTATCCTCTGCTTTTCGGGCAGGATTACAGCAACAGAGCTGTTTGATCGTACTCAACATCCCCCAGGCTTATCAGCACTGCCCCATATCATGGGGGCAGTGCTGATATGCGTTTTGCAGCGAGGATATCGCGAATGAAGCGCACGATTTAAGAACGCTGGTAGTATATAGCAGGCTAACATCCTCTCCGGAATGCAAATAGTTGGAGTGTCTCCTGGCGCGAAGGTTTTAGTCGTAGCAAAAGATCTTGCAACGTCAGTGTACTCATTATTATTGCTGGCCATGTCTAACATACGTATGGTACTCCTTATTCACACACATTTGCAGCACCTGTTCCATATAAGCGAGAGTATCCCTGAGGACAGAGCTTCATTAATAATTTAAAGTTGTTTTATCCCTTCATACTCTCTTCATGGTCAGCTGAAGTCATATTTAGTGAATGAATGCAATCTTAAATAAATCTACGCGTAAAAGAGTAAAAAAGGTCAGCTCCGGTTAGTACGCGACTCCCGTTATAGCGCGGATTTTCTGCGGTCCCTTCAAACGCGTTATAACGAGGGGGACTGTATTTGATGGCACCCGGGTCACCAAGCTGGTCATGGCGAAAATAGCTGAAGAAATGTGTGAGCGTTCAAACCAAAATGATGAAACTTGCATTTCGACGCGATATTTACTGCGCTATCCAGTCGAAAGTGGATTCGGATGATCATCATAGTGAATCCTTTTCAGCAAATAAGTATTGAGGTTTTTTCTATCAACTACTATTTTCGAGTTTTCAGGATGAAAACAATGCGTGTTATGGCTTTGACACCGTCAATGATGATTCTGGGACATCGCAGGTAGTTTTTCTTCATTTTCTGTGTAGTAATTTAATAGCAAGGATGGATTTCATTAAAACACTAGTTGTGAGGATAACTCGGCGGAGAGTCGTTCCCTACACTGCCCTCAGAAAGGGGCGGAGCAAAGGGCGCGCCGAGGGCGAGATGTCCGGGTCCCCGCCATCACATGGAGGCATCGCATTTCTAATCACTTCCCTTGACGTGGTAGCTCTATCCTGAACAGATTTCGTTCTTGAGGCAAGAGTCAGAAGCGGGGCTATTTTAGGTGGGGGTCACCCTACGAAAAGTGTCATTGACAAAAAAAAAGAACACTGATAGTGAAGAAAACTGATAGCAATGCTGGGGTGATCCCCCCCCCCCCCCCCAACTACCATAGCGCTTCAGAGTCTTGTACACCACATTTGGA
Source organism: Heligmosomoides polygyrus polygyrus (assembly GCA_947396885.1). Lineage (NCBI taxonomy): Eukaryota > Metazoa > Nematoda > Chromadorea > Rhabditida > Heligmosomidae > Heligmosomoides > Heligmosomoides polygyrus. The sequence goes on from OX377201.1 coordinate 49,143,038, forward strand.
GAAAAGGACTTTTCAGCCGCAGCGTCAAGCCCCGCCACATTGCTCAGTACTAAGGCATCGTCCGCATTTTCCGCCAAGTATAACAGCATCAAACGGGATATGTCATGACAACACCGCAATCATCCACTAGAATGTTCTTCAATATAGGGAGAATTGTTGGACGGTGAGCCGGTTTCGCGCACAATTTCAGATAAGCCTTCAATGTAGAGACCACCAAGTTCTGACCGGAATCACCGATAGTCTCTAGTTTGGCAAAAATTTAAAGAACCCAGAGAGAAGAGCGACGTTCTCCTTCCCTTAACTCCCTCCACAACCGAACCGACTGAAAATGACTTCAGAGTTCTTCATGAGATGCGCTTCCCAATCGTCTCCTATCAGCTGTTAGGTTTTTGGACGACGTCACGCCAATAAAAAAATCACGCCGGTTTCGTCCGCCGCAAACTTGTCCAGTTAGGGCGGCGCGCGTAGGGCGGGGAGTGGGCGGCGGGCGGGATCGTGTGGCGAATACCCCGGGTAACTCAGAGCATTGCCCGTCTTTTTAGCCGAACGTGGCTTTGTCTGTTTACAAAATTTTCTGTTTACGAAACCTTGTGAACGGAGCTTGTTAATTGATGCCGAACTTGTATGGAAGAATCATGAATTATCCATCGGTTGTCCATACCGATGCAGCAGGCTAAGTCAAGCGCTCATTCAGATTGTCTCCACGACACACTGTAGAAATGGAGTGGAGTGTGCGGAACATCCGAGCGAGAACTGACTAACACAGCCTTTACCGCTTATCATTTGACCAGACGTTCAACGGCCTGCCGGCCGCCAAACGTCTGGTTGGGGCTTCGCCCCAAACCCGGAGAATAGAACACCCCGAACGTCTTCTTCTCCTATTTAGCCCTTCTCTTATTCATTAAAAAACTGGTTTTGCTATATAGAATGGTATAGCGGAATAGGACAAAACAGGTCCATCACCTTCACTGGACCACCCTTAACTGGTCCCTTATCACTGATTCCCCTTTATTGTCAGCCCTTTTCCTGGAACATCCTTCACTGGTTCCCGGCCCTTCGTCGGTCCCTACTACTGCTGCCACCTACACTGGACCTCCCCTTAGGCCTATGTTATACTTCGGCGACGCGTCGCCGACGCTGCGACACGTCAGCGACGGCCCGTCACCGACGTCGGCCGACGCTGACGTCACCAGCGACGTCGCCGACGTCGCCACAGACGCTGCCGACGTCGTCAACAGATTCTGTGGCGGCGTCGGGGACGTCGTTGACAGGAGAGCATCGGAGCGCATTTTTAGCATCGGAGCGCGCTTTCAATGTCATCATTTGGCCACCAGTCTGCCGATTGCATACATTTTGTGCTTTTCTTCGCATGCCACGTGTCTTTCACGTCATTGTCAAGTTCTAAACATCAAAAAAGCAGATAAAAAAACAGACGTGTGCATGGCGCAATCTATACCGTTCATACGTCAAAAAATTCCTATTTGCTTAAGATTTTATGTGAGCCTTTAACTTCTTCAGTGCCTTTTTTGTGACCAAAGTTATCACCTTTCTAACAGTGCATACATTTCTTGAGACACCCAGTATTATTAGAATTAGACAGTATAAAAAAAAAGCTCACGTCCATCTATCAGGTAGAGATACGTATATTTTTGTGCCTTTTTTCTGTTGAAACTCTGTTATCTGCCTCAATTTCGTTGTTTGTTAAAGAACACACCAAAGAAACTTTTTACATATTCTTCTGCAAGCCTTAAAGAAAACATTTTTCGTTGGAATAGAACTGCTACATATTAGCAGCGCCACACCACTCTTGCACCTGCTGTAAAACAGTTCTGAATGTTCAGCATGTTCTAGGCCATCTATTGCTCCTCTCTAACCCAGGCGACGTCATTAATTTGAAGCTATCATAACCGGTAATATAGTCTCTTTAAGAAATGCAAATTTAGCAGACGCGATTGCATAATTGGGCGATAGAATATCTGAATAGAATAAAATGTGATTTGTCTAAGGTAGAGCATAATTGGAAATCTTGTAGTGTGCGAGAAAAAGAAGATTGTGAGCGCGAATATGTAACCTATTGAAGTATCAAGTGATGAAGAGCCAAGATGATTACGGCGCGATAGGTGCTAAACATCGTCAAAATGATGGCCGACATTGAGAGAAAGTAAGCAAACGAGGCGCCTTCTTGATGTGCGGTTATGAAACTCATGTCGATTCAAAGTAGGCATGAACTATATTTTGAAGCGAACTCTATTTCTTCTGACTAACCCAATCCAAATGGTACTGGACCACTTAGGAGTCTGACGCGACCGCTGGTTTTTTCACACTATTGGCTGGATGCCGCAAGATGGGCGTTTTGCACTTTCGATTTCATAATTCGAGGTCCGCCGAGAATGTTGACAGTGCCGGGAACGAAGAACCCACCCACAAACAAAATACTCCCTCTGAGCGCATTTTCTCCCAGCCTTCAATGAGGCCGGCGACGGCCCGTCGCCGTGCACAGCGCGGCGACCGACCCACGGACGACGTCGGTGGCGACGGCGACGTCGCCACAGACGTCAGCGTCGCCGACGTCGGCGGCGGAAGTATAACACCCCTGCGGAGCTCTCGGCGACGTCGTCGGCGACGCTGTGTTGGGCGGGCTGCCACGCAGTGCGTAGCTGCCCGCAAAGCACAGCGTCGCCGACGTCGGCCGACGCTTCGCCGAAGTATAACATAGGTCTTACAGGTCCCCTCTTTGCTGGTCATCCTATCCTTCACCGATCCCCATCACTGGTCCTACGCTCACTGGTCCCCCTTTATTCATCATCCCTTTTCCGGTCCTCCTTCACTGGACCCCTTCCTCCCCCTCCCCCATTCACCGGTTCCCATTACTGGTACCTTCCTCACCGATCCCCTTCACGTGGTTCCCTCTTTCACTGGTTAACCTTCTATCGGTCCCCCCCCCTTCACTGGACCCCTCCCCCTCCTTCACCGGTGCACTCTTCACTGGACCACTCCCCCCCCCCCCCCCCTTCACCGGTCCCCATTACTGGTCCCTTCCTCACCGGTCCCATCTTCACTGGGCCCCTCCCCCCTCATTCACCGGTCTCCCCTTCACTGGACCCCTCTCCCCTCCTTTACCGGTTCCCCCTTCACTGGATCCCCCTCACCGGTCCTCATTGCTGGTCCCACATTCACTGGTCCCTCCTTTATTGGTCAAGCCTTTACCGGTCCCCCATTACTGGTCCCACCTTCACTGGTGACACGTCGTCTGAATCTGGAAGGCTTTTCGCGACATCGGTGGCACCTCTTCTGAATCCAGGCACCTGATGAACGACGTCGGTGACATGCGTTCTCAACCTAAACGTGCATTGCGCGACATTGGTGACACCTCTTCTGAATCCAGGCACCTGATGAACGACGTCGGTGACATGTCTTCTCAAGTTGGGCCTGCTTTGCGCGACATCAGTGACACGTCGTCTGAATCCGAACACCCCTTGCGCGACATCGGTGACACCTCTTCTCAACCTTAACGTCCTTTGCGCGACATTGGTGACATGTCATCTGAACATGGACGCCTGTCGACAACTACAACAGTTGACAACTGGTGACAACTAAAACCCCTCCCACCGCCCTTCCCCATACTTCCTCCCAACACACTCCTTCAGCACTTCTGTGCAAACAAACACACCCACAAACACACGCACTCACCCACAGACAAACGACCGTTCTCGCTTATATATAGTAGGATGTTGGGGGACCGCTTGCCTTCAGTATCATTGATTGGTAATAAGGATGTTTTGCACAATCCATAATCAGGGCTCGAAAGACATTGACACAGAAGAGGTGGTTGTAGTAAGGCTAGAATCTGTCGTTTGGATAAGCTAAAAGCGAAGGGGTGCGAATACGTCGTGTACATAGTACGTTCGCTGCGAAATAAACACCATAATGCGGTTACAAATGCACAGAAAGGTCCCTGTGACGGAAAGCCATGACACAGTCGCGTGCTTCATGTCTAAATTATGCAATTCTTGTAGCCAAAGTTGTAGCAATTTTCAGTACCCAAACACAGCGCGGTTTTGGAGACAGTGTGCTCTACGTAGTAGAGCTCAAGTAGGATTTCACATCTCAGCCGTTAAAGCCTGAACGCTCATATGGTTCGTGAGGACTCTAAATGCCCTTTATGCGCAGTCTTCTTCTCAGTGTTGGCGATATTCATCATTTTTTCCATGAGATTTATCGCTTTCTTCGAAAGGATGATTGGCATATTGCTTTTGGTTTCCACGGTCATTGCTAGGCTGTGCCTCATAAAATGTTTCACATTTCCTTGTGAAGTAACACACAGGAGCAGGGCCCGTAGATTCTGCCCACGTCGAAATCCTCGCGGTCCTTGTTGTCCTCTAGAGTTGAATCAAATAGGCGCATTCTGTTCGATATATGAATAACGACGGCGAGAAATTAGAGTGCAACCTTTGCGTATGACTCGTGTTCTTCAATCTACTCTTCACTGCAGCACGATCGTGCCACTGAGAATGACGACGACGACTTCGATGTCGACGAGCTTGAGTGTGTCGATGAAGCCGCTGAAGATGAGCGCCGCGATCAGAAACCTTGCGATCGCGGGGGGAAACGATCTTATGAAAGAAGGAACCAACACGCAAAGATCCCCAGTAGGGTGAGGGAACATGTTTTCACCAATATAAGATTCACTTTTTGCTCATCAGGCGTTAATCCCGTCGTAATATTCCAGCACCGGCTTGATCGGTACGACTATTCCCGTCCAGGCTTCGATCGATACACTCGCGGCTCACATCGAGGAAGCAATCGCTCTTTCGAGGATGACCGGCGACGAGAGGCCATGGATCGGATATCACATGAGGTTGAAAGTTCTTCTTGGTCTACAACTCATTGATATAGTTGTTAGAGCACCGGTCAAGCTTCGGTAGTTGTTGGATTTGAACAGTGTTGTGAAGTGATTAATAGGATTACTAACTGCATAAAATGATCAGAAGGACAGTGTTGGTCATATTTCTGAGGGGGGACGGTGCAACAAAATGCTTCTGTGTGTAGTTCAGGTGATAGAATGTTTGTTTTAGTCTATCTGTCTGAAATAGGTACGCCGTGAAGAACGTATCAACGGGATTTTCAGGGGAAATTTAGGCACTGAGTGTGCATAGTTTATTAGTTGTCTTGTTCGAACGGTTTTTGCATCATACCTGATTCTGGTCAGGGAGATATAATGTTTGTCAGGTATATCGTCGTCCAGGAGATTTGAGCCGTTGGTTCAGAAAAGCGGTATATGCATAGGACAATCAACCCTGAGTTTTCGATTTATTTGCAAGGAACTGTTGAGTTCTGAATTCTGTGCTCTGATTATATTGTCTGAGTGGGGGTATCGCTGAGGACAGAATAGTGCATCATCAAGGTGCGAGCAGAGCAGTAGTAACTCGTGCTCACAACAGAGTTAGACTGAAAGTGTCGAGTTTCACTACCTTCGTCCGTTTGTCTCTTGTCTAGGAGGTGTTGTATTTTCAAAGCTAATGAAAAATGACAATAAAAGGAGCAGTTGGAAGCCCCGGTTATGTCAGACGCGAGCATGGGCAGTTGCTGTGCAGAAGAGTTGCTTTGGTAATAGTAGCAGCCCAATATTTGTTTTGCTAAGTGTTTTAGTCTAAGCTTACATGGAATCGTCTAATAGCAGCTAAATGTTTTAGTCTAAGCTGACATAGAATCGTTTAATACTTTGATGATATTTCTTTGGCAGAAGCTTTCACGCCGGCGCACGCGAGAGTCATCACCTGAGCAGAAGCATAAACGCTTGAGAGAGGGTGACGAGCGCGATATTCCATTTGAAGAGCTAGAACTTGAGGAGGTGGACTGCTGTAAGTTGTTGTTTAAGTGTGTTTACTGATCATTTTGCGTATACTTCATGACATCTCGGACTTACAGTTCTTTCTAGCAAGTAGTGATATTTCAGATGACGAATTGGGCGAGGACTGCTGTCAATTCACTGACGGAGTCTCTAGAACTGGCGAGTCTCAGTCGGGGTATGTCGAGTTCGAATTATATGGCGGGAAAGAGAGCTTACGCTGCAATTTTTTTGAAAAGGATCAGTGTTCATAATGCGTGAATGTACATATAAGTTGTTTAGTCAGCTGGGGTATTGGGTTAGAGAAAGAGTTCTTTTCACTGAGACAGTTTTTTTTAGTGAGGACGAAAACGTCGACAGTGCCAGGACGTTGCCAAGATCTCATGGCGATTCTATCCTCGACGATGACTTCCCTGATCTCTGTGAAGACATCGACGTCGACGCAATGAGGCGAGCCGCTGCGGCCGCGAACAACGATCTCTCCGCTAACGATGCCAAGCTGCCTGAAGTCATCAGTCCACCTTCAAAAGGAGCAGCTGCGATAATAAGCGAAGACCCACGGGGCGGATATGCCGACTCTCAAAGCAGCAGCTGTTCCTCACGTAGCTTCCGAAGAAATATCAGTGACGACAGACGAGATGGTAGATTTATGTGCTCATCCAACACCTACCGGCGACTTACGGTCATGGAGCGTTTTTTGATGTGTGTAAAAGAGATGATTTTCCACTTTAGAAGCACGCCGACGTCACCACTACGAAGAGAGAAGAGATCGCCGCATGACGCGAGGCGGACAAACACAACAGCTCGGTAGCAGAAGGAGGGAGGATCGATATCGCGAAAGGAACGAAGGATCATCCAGGGGATACCGATCTCATGGGCCGTCATCGACGAAGGAGCCCTCCACATCGTTCGTTAGAGTGGATCGCACAGAAGGCAGCTCTAACGAGGGCAGCGGTATCATATCCGTGAAAGGACCACTGGCCCACGGTTGGTGTACTATCGACGACGAAGAGGCTGCTTCATCACCCGACAGTGAACGCGCTCCTAGGACACATCCCAGTGAAGATTCGTCGACAAGGAATAGTTGTAAGGTGTCCAGCCTGCACGCAGAGAGCTGCATCCCTGGTAGTGAAGTTAGCGGAACGCAACATGAATCGAGAAGGATATCGTCGCAAAGGAAACACGCGTCAACGCTGCCGTCGTCTTCAAGGGACAGGCATTCTCCCGCAGGGTCGCCCAGAAAGACGGATCAAGAAGAATCGAGACGAAGCAGTGAAGATGCGAACCTTAGGCGTAATCTGAAGTCTCAACAGCGCTGTGAACCAAACCATCATCAGCGGAAAAATGGGACCGGTTGGTATTATTGTCCGTATTGCCCATCATTGCAGATTCATGTGGGCCTGCGTTTTCGCAATTCTCCATGGAGGTTGTGGATCGCTAAGTGTTTGTACGCAATGATAGATTCGTTTAGCGACCGACTTGACTGAGAAGATACCGTCTCTGCTGGATATGTGTATGACTGGAGGGTTGTCGCCGACAACAACTGCAGCTCCGCCGTCGTTAATTGAATCTGTTATTCGCGACGATCTGGCGGTGGCTGGTGGAGGATCACGAGGACAAACGTACGCTGACACGAAGAAAAGCGGCAGAACTGTTCCTAAAAACCGCTCGCTGCTCGATATGGACATCCCGCCTCCCGACCGTGACACCATGCGTCGCTACGCAATTGTGCTGAACAGCTGCGAGCTGACGAAGAGACACAGTAACAGCCGTTCTGGGAGTGAGTCCTGTTACTTATTTAAGAGAAAGAGGGTGTTCGGGCTGGCGTCTAGAAGTGGAGGCTTAAGCCGCCTGCACACTCGGCAGCGGGCGGCAGCCGTGATTAAGCATTGGAGCATCGATTTGGCGGGAATCGAGCCCCTATGCTTAATCACGGCTGGCGCCGCTGCCGAGTGTGGATGCGGCTTTATCGAACGTAACGCAATTACATGGCCCTGAATACCTTGTCTCCTACAGGTACTGGCTGAGACCTGCAAGAAAAAAGTCCCCATAGACTGTAAGGGTTGTATACTCCAATTGGACCACTATAAGGCTGTTCAAGACGTGAGATAAATACTTTTCTTAAACCTAATTATCCACCGCCCCAGGAGTGGAATTAGTTAGTTGAGAATTTCTAACCTTATAACAAAAGTACTGGTTCATGCATGGAAAATAAGCAGTGGTAATGTAGAACAACTTGCTCGAGCTTTCTTATGATAGTGGGTCTTTCTTCTCACTAGAGGTTACTATTCCGATGCAAACCTTATGCTCGGATGGATCTTCGATTGGAAGTCGCAACATGCTATCCTTTCGTCGGCCGCATATTAACGACATCTGAGGCTAGAACAAAGTGCGCTCCTATCCCAGCGTATTTTTGTAGGTTGTTCACCAAGAGACAACAGTTAAAACACGCTTTACTTCAGCTGACGTTTAGCGTCTACGCCCTCTTCGGAGCTTGGAAAAGTCGAGAATATTAGTGAAACTACTCCACCAAACGCCATTTCATGATAGAGAATAGCGTTCTCAAGGCACCTAGAGTAAAGAGTCAATGTCGCGGTACAGCGTATCAATTAACATTCCACGTGGGTCGGACGAGCACCACCAGTCACTCGTAGATGAATTGGCGCTCCGGGAGGAAGCTTCACTAATATTCTCGACTTTTCCAAGCTCAGAGGAAGGCAAGACGTCGGAACGTCAGCCTAAGCCAGTTTAACAGTCTTGGTGAATAGCTTAAAGAAATACGCTGGAGTAGTATACTCTATATGCCAAGGTTTATCGAAAGTCGAACTTGATCGGTCCTACACGACGTATTCTCCTAACTCGTTTTGCGATGCCGTATTGCGAGGTGATTACTGTGTTCAGCATAACACTTTTATCACCTTTAGCAAGTTGTTTCCCTGCATTTGTGCAAGGCAGGGAGCGTCAGTACAATCACAACTAATACCCTCAAATAGGGATTATGCTGTTATCTAGTGACCTGCTGTGAAAAATTCTCAGTCTTCTATTGAGAGATAGGCTGAAACAGTGGAAGCCATGGAGATGATTTTCGAGGACAGTATAGTTTTTAGATGATTTCTCACCCATATGCTGATCAATGACCCGAAAAAGGAGGTAATCATATGAGAAAGGATGCGGTGTGGGAAGGGAGGGAATAGTCGAAAATAGATAATGCATAGCACTCTGGGGAATCAGAATACTGTGCGTATGATCTTGCGCCTTTTTTGACTAAGCGTAGGCTTCGCAACTTTCCCAACCCAGATTGTCTATCTACGGTGATCCAAAATAAGTAATATGAAGCATAACCTTGCTTGGACAAAGGATCGAAGGTCGGCGCTAGTCTTCTTGGGGAGGTCACCATGCCTTCCACTTTTGCGTAACATCGCGGAGTAGTCTGCCAGTGAAATGACTCGCCATGGCCGGCCGATGTTGAAGAGGCCATGTTTCGTCCTTCTCAGATAAGTTTGGAACCAGCCTATCGGCATGGGAGTGGTTGAATGCTTGGATGTTCTGGGCGCGAAACCAAAGAAGCTTGGCTTACTGCATTGATGATTTGTTAGCAAGATTCGCGATCAGTTGTTGAGGGCTTCTCGGGGAAGTGCGAATAGGGGCCAGATTCAACAACGACGTACAGCAATCTGACGGTTAAAATACTGTCGAAATCCCTGATAACGCGGCTCATCAAGCGATATGGTGGAAACATTTCACCGTATCGCTTGTTGGTAGGTTGCGCTATCAGGGATTTCGGCAGTATTTTCTCCGTTAGATTGCTGTAAGTCGTTGATGCATCTTGCCCAGGATTCACAATCTATAACAGTAGTAGAGTTGTGTCTTCGTTATGGAGAAAGTGTATATGATGACAGCACGTTGTTCAGATCACAAGCATGAGTCGTCATCGAAAAACCACTACGATCGCGGCAGTCAACCGCGGGCATACATTAACGGAGTGCGCAAAGAGTCACGATAGCAACGCTTCACGAGGCACTGTGAACATGTACTCACTGTTTCATACGCCGTTCCGTTCCCTTTCTTCTTTCTAACGCTACATCACTGTGTCATTGTTGTAAATAGTCTGTCACCTTGTTTTCCGGTGGGAATGGCTAGCTGGTTGTTGGCTTTTTCGTGTTTTTGTTGTTATCAGTCACATTAGCAGTATCATGTGCATCGTTCCTCGTACATCAGAAGCGCATTCTTCTGAAACACCAGACGGCCTTTATATGTACAACGTTTGTTTCGCTAGTTGCCGTTATTTGTTCTTCTGGAAGGTTGGTTTCTGCTTGGCATCGTTGTGATGTCGGTTAATAAGTCAGCGTAATTCTCGCAGATATCTGTGTTATGCTATGAGCGATGCGCAGCCTAAGAAGCAGCGAGCTTGTGATAAATCTGGGTTCGCCATGCCTCCGTCTGTCTGCTATTGGTTCGAAGTGTTGATCGTTTTGAGTACCGTGCTAACGTGTGATTACCATACAGCGAGGTGTGTCGGCTTAAAATCTGCTCGAGGTTGACAGCGCGACCATTTAGTGATATTCCTTCGTCAAAGCTTTCCTTCTATATTACTCGATATGCGCTGCACATGGGTTTAGCCTGCCGCAGTTCTTCAGGTTTCCTTCGCATAGGCATACTGTAGTTACTATTAGGGTGATCCGCATGTTCTTACGATTTTTTTGTTGGTATTTTCAAATGTTTATATATTTTGATCATACTAACCTTACTCATCGAAATATCATCCATCTTTGTCGATGACTGTCCTCCATGGCTCCGGCAGGGAATGGATTCCGTGACGATAGAAATCCCGGGGTTTCGATTCGAAAAGTGGCGAAGGTCTGATTCGAGTGCCGCTCGATCATCGCATCGTTTTCCTTCCAGCGGTCGGATTCATCAACGACTTACATAACTTGAACATAGAATTCACAGCGGAAAACTCAGATAACGCGGCTTTTCGCACACCATATCGCTTGATAAGCCGCGCTATCAAGTATTTCGGCTGTAACTTTCTCTGTTAAGTTGCTGTAAGTCGTTGGTGAATCCGGCCCCAGGAAGTGAGCTAGCGATCGGAACAAATGGTAGTCAGTTGGAGCAAGATCGTGAATATGGTAGGTGGGGAATCACTTCACAACCCGATAGAAATGTCACTAACACGAAAAAAGAAACGGTGACACATTTATAGTAAAGAAGGCAAACGAACAACGCTATAGCCCTGCTTTGTGCTCTCCTCCGCGTCAGCGAGGTGTGGCTCAAGTGACTTGTGTATTTGAATCCATTTTCGAAGAAAACGCACACTTCTAAGTCGTGCTATTAGGTTGTAACGAAATAAATGGCACTGAACCACTGCAAATTTAAACAGTTAATATCTCGGCTTGTAGGCAGGTTTATTAATCGAAATAAAAACCTTCTGATTCTACACATCTTTGCCAACGTGACACAAGCTTTTTTATCCCAGTAGCATAAAAATCAGAAGTTCTGGAATTGACGAAATCTTCGAAGGCACTTTCGGCATCCTGTTGGCATTTGAATATTTTCCCTACCAAGAAGTCGCCAAAATGCTTGAAGAAGTGGTAGTCTGTTGGGGAGAGGTCGGGAGAAAACGGAGGATGTGGTAGAGTTTCAATGCTCAGCTCATTCAATTTCTGCTACGTCATTCGCTACATGGGGGCGAGCATTGTCGTGCAGAAGGAGAACTAGCCTTCGGTTTACCAAGGCCGGCCGGATCTCCTTCAACTTTTTCATCATTTCTTTAATTTCAATGCAGTACTTCTCTGCCGTGATGGATTCACCGGGAGGGAGAAAGCTGTGGTGAATAATTCGATCGTCGCCTGTTGTCGTACATTATCCATTTCTCGCCACAGGTTACGATGCGATCAAGGAATGGGTCCGTTTCGTTCCGTAGAAGCAGTGCGGACGAGATCTCATGTCGTCGGTTTCTTTGCTCCTCAGACAGCTCGTGAGGCACCCATCTTTCCAGCTTTTTGGTCTTTCCAATTTCCTTCAGATGCCGGGCAGCTGTGTTGTGACTGACGCCAAGAACCTTCGCTATCTCCCTGGTACCTTTGTGTGGATCCTCCTCTACCACATCTCTCAGCTTGTCTTCATCAACATCACTATGCCTCCCACGACCTTCATGTTCTTCCAAGCTCTCAACTCCATTCCGGAACTTCTGATACCAACGATACGCCGTCCGAATTGTGGAACATTCTTGACCGAATGCGGCGTTGATCTTCTCGTCCGCCTCCTTAGCTGTAGTGCCCAGCTTGAATTCATACAAGTAAATGCGTCGGATTACCCTTTTGTCCATCTGCAAAAAAGTCAATAAAACTCTAAAGTTTTCCCACTTTTACATAGAAAATTTGGTACCCACCGGTAGAGCAAAGTTTGCGCTTCTAAATGCTTCCACATGTTACGGTTTGTTCTTGATCAAACGCGTAAAAACGCGCCAAAAAATGTCGCGAGCCAGTGCCATTTAATTCGTTACAACCTAATACATTTGCACAGAAAACGTGATGATCTCCCTTTTCGAGGGGCTCTAATGTGTAATAGCAGAATTTATTTATGTATTCATTTATTCATGACGTGAGCTAAGGCCACACGTGAAAATACAATGTTAGAATAAAAACGCATAAACTCAATCAAAAACAAACGAATACAACCGAAGGCACTCATTGCATACGCAAAAGCAGCTTCTTGAAACCGTGCAAGGATAGACCTAAGACTTCCTCATTTGTGCTCAAAATGTGGTTAAACTCCTTTAAATTTCTGTAGGTGAAAAAGCTTGCTCGGGCTCGCGATTTTGGCTGTAATTTTTGGAGCTATGCTGATTTTGGCCAATATGCAACACAGGATTAGTGTTCATACGTTTTTCGAAAAGTATCGTATTCAGTTTTCACTCTCATCCCACAAGATACAGGTTAATATAAAAATAATATTAATGTCTGATGTCTTTTGAGTGCATCTCTTTGATGGTAGTTCTATACCCCAGAATTAGTACTATCTATCAATTGATAAGCCAAATACTAAGGTGGTGGGGTGTCGACTCTTTTTCCGGCTGATATCGAATAGCTGTGCTTAGCGTATCGAAAGACTCGGTTGACTTGGGCGAGGGTTTGGCAGGATTTCTGTTTTCTGATTTTCAGGCCACTTTGGGCTCTATGACATGTCAATGGGCGGTATTCGAACCGAGGCATAAAGTCGCCTTTGAAAAAGTGAGGATGATGCAAATTTTAAGCTGTTCTGTGGTGCTGTGTGTTTTTTTTGCGCATTACGCTCACCCATTGGATCGCGCGTAGTTCGATTGAGGTGTGAGTATAGTTACCACTAACATCGAGTCCCCGCGGAGCGTTTTACAACTTAGGCTCTGCTTTGCTGAATCTCCAACTTAACCATCTAGGAAAAGACCGATTTTGGTGCAATAAAACCGGTGCTTCAATACAGTGCTTCATTACTCACTAAGAATGGTATTACTGTTTTAATGATCGCACAACTTTTAGTTTCTTGCATCAGCAAAACCCCTAACTATGTGGAAAGATGTAAAAGTGAAAGTGTTGTTGTGAATTTGACGCTGACATTCGCTCTTCCAGCACGTCACGATGTTTTCTTGATTGGTGGTTTAAATGGCATTCATTCGAAATTGCCGAAATTGAGCATCCGAAGAAATTATGCCTTTTCCAGGCTGGCCTTAGCCATGGCGCCATTGCGAGACTTGCAGTAGTTGGGCTCACGAATCCGCAGGTCCAAAAACAATCGGGAGTAAAATACTGTCATGACCAAAGAAGTCGAGGAAGGGTCGAAATTTTTTCGCCCAAACATCGCCATCGCCATCGCCCAGAACGGTTATTTTGGGTGCTTAGATGAAGAAGATATTCTGTGCACTGAGGTTGATAGCCTTGATCACCCATGCCCACTGTAAAGTGCCGTAGTCGGTCGAGTTCTCAAAAATGGACATTATATTCCTGATTGGCAAACAAGGTAACAGCACTGGGCGATGTTTCGGGGAATTTTTTCGACCTCTCTAAGAGTCCAGTGTCATAGGGTTTAAATGAATGACTGAAGGACTCTGTATGATTAGCAATTGTTATCTAACGTCAAGCCTTACGGTCGGACTCCAGTGGGTACACTTGACGACTTCGAATACTCGGGAGATAAGGAGCCATCGTCGTTGTCGACGATATGTAGCTTCTTCAGGAACGAGAAGCCGTTTTAAGGTTGAATGGTCACACATTAAGAGAGCTGGTTAGACGCTATTTAACACCATGATGGTGAGCTTTTGCCTAGGATGTATGAGTTAAGATTTGAAGTTTACGGGTTTCTTAAATTGAAGGGCACGATGTACGAGTTAGAACTTTAAAAATGCAAGAACAAGTAAAATCCTCTATGCACGGCCACGATTCAAGCTATATAAAAGTCTTTGTTGTTATTAAAAGGAAGGGCATGTTTTGATGTAGTAGGTAACTCAATACTGATACAATACTGATATATTTCAAAGTCTATCAAAAGCTTTTTTCTCTCTTGTGTTTCTTAGTGTTGTTCGTGTTCTGCTAGAATCTTTGAATTCGCACACCGGTATGGCTGTATTTATAATAAATAAGTAAATAAATCACCGGTATATGTCGCATAGGTGAGCAGCATTAATAGGTGGGAACGTCTAAACCAATCAGACCGCATTGAACGAGCATGCCGTTCAGAGAGGACGTATTCATTCGGTACCCTGATGGGCTGCATGAGTTCGGGCTGTGCTCTGTTTGGTTATTGTTGACTGGCGCACTCCCACTTACCAATGCTGCTCACCTACGCGACATGTACCAAATCACCTTTTCCAGCTTTCCGTTTTCTTGAAAATTTTCCAAAATTCCCGCCAATCCGTGGTACGTCGATTCGAGGAGGTGTCACTTGTTGTTTTGCTACAGTCCTGCGCGAGAGATGAAGGCCTGTCTCCATCTCGGAGCAGTGGATAAATGTTGTGTTGTGGTTTAGGCGTTGACAAATGGCGGAGATCAACGAACGTGCTTCGACATCGTCACCTCCGGAACCATCAACTCCAGCTCCTGGACCGGAAATCAAGCAACTCGCGGACATAATGTATGATCGCGTCGGAGCCTTCCTACAGTCTCAAATTCAAGGTGCGGCTTTTGAGTGTGGATTTCCAAGGTCATTGTCGCAATAGGATAGGACTGTGCGTTGCAAAATCCTTCTTGAGGTACAAAATCCTGCGAGTGGGATACCGAACAACTATTTTCGTATAGTCTCTTATTTATCTTCTACCCCTTTTCGTTATTTCACTATGAAGCGGTTGTGCTGTTCAGTATAAAAGTAGGTGAAAAGTTTATGGAGAACTGAAGGTCAGGTAACACCGCATGGGATTACTGCAGTGTCTTTGGAACTAAAGTAAAGAGTTTACATTTTCTCTATTTTGCCTCTCTCACTTGGTGGCTATGGGAACTGCGTTTTGCGAGAGTAGTCTCTAGTGAAAATTCTTGGCTTCGGATGGATGTCCTTTGCTTTTGTTGTTGAAGTCTGTTACAAATGAGCTTCCAAATTTGTTCACTTTTCTCCGGCCAGAAAATGGAGTGTTGTTTTGAAACTGATTGTAGCCGTTTGAGGAAGCATAGATGAATATAAGCTTCTCGAGGACATGAATCTGGCGACTGCTCAGCGATATGTCGACATGCGTGCTGTGGCTGACAAAATCTCCGGCAAACTTAATCGGTTGAATGACAAATGTGAGTTGATATATGTTTGTCAGTATATTTTTGCTAGTTCGTATTGCGGTTCATACGTCTATTTTTTATGTGAGGGCATGGCTGGTCGACTGAAGAACTAGTCAAGCTTTAGAGCAAATTTTGTTAGAAAGCAATCTGCGGTGGATACCTGTGGGGCTATTCAACTACAGTGGTTTTCTTTCTTCTTCGTGAAGGACTAATCTTGTTTCAATCGTCGTTGGTGTTACTCTTCTTGCCTCAGTTGCTTGGAACATGGCTACAAGGGATTACCTGGTTCTGCGCCTAAATCACAAAATTAATAGAAAATTCCGGAGATAGCATCAGTAGGGCACTGGTTTAAAAACACTGTGAACTGTATGTTTATCTTAATGCTGAACTGCTCAAGCCATTGGAGTCACCAATTGCTTCAGGACCGCTATTCATCGGTTGTAATTTTCAGACGAAGTACTTCGTCCATACCTACAGCAGATTGACGAGTTAGACGAAAGCACGAGAAGGTTGGAAGAGGCTGCGAATATTCTCGACCAGTATGTCTCGGCACTGGGTGCGTTTCTTTTAACGGCTTTTTTAAGAAGTGTGGTCTTTAAGGACATTATTTTACTTAAGTTAGACTTTTCTACGGTGTGCGATATTGCGTATGCCAGACGATTGCGTGTTTGAACTTTGCAAGGCAAGCAACCATAGGCAGTTGCCGAGAATGGCAGCCGTTCAAGGTCTCATGAGGCAGACGTCATCCACTATCCTATGTGATAAGTCGGAACGCATCTATGTGAATGTATTTATCTCATAAGGGAAGTTACTACTACAGGAATTGGACGAGTGTGGTTACCACTGAAAAGTAAATACTATTGAAATATTGTTTTACCCCACTTTTTTACTGTAATGGAGACAAGAAGACCTAAAGAGAAGTAGAAGAACCGCTACGACCAAGCTGTTGTATTATCGATGTTTAGAGGCGAAACTCTAACCAGATGTTTGGCGGTCGGTAGGCTTTGGACTTCTAGTAGTGTCACAGACACAACAAACTATAGATGGTGTATACAAACCAGGGATGAGCGGATTAACCGTTGGCCATTATCTATTATCCGGTTCGCGGGGGTTTTGACCTATTCTTCTTGTTGCTCGTTATCCGGCGATTTTTGGGCCGGATAATGAACAAGAAAGCCCGGCGCCACTACTATTCGTCAACTATTTCTATAGAAACAATTTTTTGGAAGCTGCCTTCCACGATAATGAAGTTACGTTTGCAATGTTGGGACGACGTCTTCTAAAGTTCCCATGGTAAATTTAGATTAAACTGTCGACTTGAAATACAGAACTTATGTCTACTCATTTCGGCTTGTGTTTTCCTCCGAAATCCCTCCCACTGTAGTATGAGCAGGAAAAAAGGTCACGGAAGGAGAAAAGTGTAAAAGGACACCGGCAAAGTATCTTAAAGCGAGTGAGTTAGATCAGCCAGACCCCAGAGTTCCTTTCCTGGCCTCGTTCTCGTCTGGCTTAGAGACAGGGCTGGAACCGAAGAGTGGAGGTAGTTTTTTTTTTACAAATAGCGTGCATTCTGTAGGCAATACGAGGATAATGGGAGTTTGCCTTAAACACGTGAATCAGTTTGCGTCGTGACTCGTTTGTTTGACATCGTGCCGAACAAGCTTGTAGGATTCTTCGAAGGCCTGTTGTTTGTCATATGCAGTAGTACTGTAACCTTCTTTCTATCCCGACGTTACTGCTAATTTGGTGTAAGAAAACAGCTTTGTACTGACCATGAGAGTATGATGCGCTACAGATATTTCAAAGGAATTTGGGAATACTTGAAGTCCGAATTTCTTCGAAAGATTTGTGCCGTCAGTTTACTACACGAACATACGGTGATTTCAAAGCTTTTGAAAACACTAGCATAAGTTTTACACGGTCTAATTTTAAGGTAAAGCTGTACCTGTGTTGCGCATAGTGAGCCATTTCGCAGAGTATGGAAGTCTTCACGCCATATTAATTCTGCTGAAGTGTCAGAAGTGCGAACCGTGTGCGAAAGCTTTCCACTATTCACTTACGCGAACTTCAGTTTGCGAGGTTTTGAAGCTGAGAGTTGCAGGTGCAGAGGGTTTGCAGCTGCGCACGTGGGACGCGCAAGCGCGTCTTGAAGTGCTCTGTGGCGGCGGGTGTTTCCTCACGAATGTGGTGTTGGTGGTTCTACCCACGCAATAACCTGCCTAAGGTTGGCTCAATGCTCCATAGGAAATCTGTCCCACACGTTTTTGTGTTCACTGTTATGGGCTTACGTTTCTGTTCGCTATTTCATCGATCCCCGATGGGCTGTAGTGAATCGTCGACCTTCAAACACTGCTGAAACCGTGTTCACTTTTGTGACATTCTTGTGCATCTCTGTATTAAAACTCGGCGACCAATTTTCCATTTATTAGTGTTGAAAAGAGAAGTGCCAGTGGTTCGTACGATAGACATTTCGCGGATCTTTGATGACGGAACGCCGCAAATGTGGGTGATTGGTGGTGCAATATCAGGTTGCTAGCTACAGGAGTCGGAGACAACGGCCTGCCAGCCGCCAAACGTCTGGTTGGGGGCGGTTTCGCCCCATACCCGGAGTATAGAACATCGCGAACGTCTTCTTGTCCACTTTAGGCCTTCTCTCATTCATTACAGTAAAAACAACTGGTTTTGCTATATAGAATGGTATACAGTAGGGCAAAATCTTCAAAAGTGCTCCTATGGGGCCTCACCCTCTATTGCACGTACGCGATTCATTCTCTGAAGTACTAGTTCTATTTATTAATTATGGTGCCCCTTTAATGGTTCTATGGTATTACTGGACCCTTTACTGAACCCCCTTAACTGGTGTTCCCTTTATTGGCTCCCTTACTGGTCCCCCTTCACTGGTCCTTCACTGGTACCCCACCCCCCCCCCCCCCCTCCTCACCGCTCCCCATTACTGGCCCCATCTTCACTGGTTCCCCTTTACTGTGAACCCTTTACAGGTCTCCTCCTCCTCCTTCACCAGTCCCACCCTCACTGGTCCCCCTTTTTCTGATCCCTCTTCAGTGGTTCCCCTTTATTGTGAACCCTTTACAGGTCCACCCCACCCCTCCTTCACAGATCCCCCTCTTCGTCGGTCCCTACTACTACTCTCATTTTCACTGAACCTCGATTTACTGGTCCCCTCTTCACTGGTCCCCTATCGTTCACAGGTCCCCATTACTGGATCCATCCTTAACTGGACCCCCCCCCCCCTTCACTGGTACCCCTTTATTGGTCAACCCTTTACCGGTCCCTCCTTACTGGACCACCATCCTTCACCGTTCCCCCATTACTGCCCCACCTTCACTGGTAACACTTCGTCTGAACCCGGACAGGCCTTTCGCGACATCAGTGACACCTCTTCTGAACCTAGGCACCTGATGAACGACGTCGGTGACAACATGTCTTCTCAAGCTGGACGTGGTTTGTCGTGTGAATCCGGAACCCCTGGCTCGACATCGGTGATACGTCGTCTGAATCTGGACAGGCATTTCGCGACATCGATGACACCTCTTCTGAAATCGGACAGCTAACGAACGACGCCTGTGATATGTTTTCTCAATACGGACGTGCTTTGAGCGACATCATTCAATTCGGAACTCCTTGCACGACATCGGTGACACGTCGTCTAAATCCGGACAGGCCTTTCGCGACATTGGCGACACCTCTTCTCAACCCAGGCACTTGATGAAGGACGTTGGTGACATGTCTTCTCAAGCCGGACTTCCTTTGCGTGACATCAGTTACACGTCTTCTTAACCCAGACACCCATTACGCGACATCAGTGACACGTCGTCTGAATCCGAACACCCCTTGCGCGACATCGGTGATATCTATTCTCAACCCAGACTTTGCGCGACATTGGTGACACGTCTTCTGACCCCTCTCAACACGACGTAGGTGACACCACACAATTACAACCCCCCCCCCCCCCCCCCCATCCCCACACTTCCTCCCAACACACTCCTCCAGCACTTCTGTGCAAACAAACAAACACACACAGACAAATGACCGTTCTCGCTTATATGTAGTAGGATTGTGTTCTGGTGAATGTAAACCAAATTTCTTCCGATGGTTCTAGGGTTCTGTCTATACTTTACAATTAACGCCCTTCAGCTCATGCAGTAGAGGCTTGCGGTTTTTTGATAGTTCTTGGGCGTCAGAGTTGCCGCACAACTGCATCCTTGCCATCCAGACATACAATCCTTCATTAGGATTTTTGGAGTTCTCTAACAAAATGGTTTTCTTTCATTTCAGAATCCAAACTGAACAACATTCGACAAGACGGTTCTACGGCTTGATCACTTCGGCGCTGTCATAGTTTCTTTTGTTCTTCCTTCTTCATGATAACTCCTTGAGCTCTCCGCTGATACTGATGGTGGAGTATTACTCCACATCAACTTGACATTTTGAAGTAACTACATTTTCCAATTAGGAGAGCAACACCAAAATCGGCTCTAACATCACTTAGTATTAGCATCACTTGTACATCTAATTGATGCGATGGATGAGCGGTAAGCGTGTGATTCGTCTCTGTTATTTATTTCTGTAATTTCCATTAATAAATTGTAAATTAAAGGGTTATTGTGTCGCCAAGCTACCGGAGGAGAATCTGATGCCGCTCAAGACGAAGACAAGATTTATAGGCTCCTATGCAGCAGCGGCCTGCCTTGAGCTCTCAGTTTTAACCACTTATAAGGAACAATGGGAAAGCGAACAGCTGAAAATAAATTATAAAAGAGTTGGGCCATATAGGTGTGATGATAGCTTCAATTGTAAAAGTATGGAAAACAATTAGTTTGGTTTTCGTTTTGCGCGGGCTTTTACTCGAAAGACAAACATGGTTTTCTTCTCCTGCGCTCATCAGTAAGGGAGGGAAGTATAGTTGGCCCGAATGAATATTCGAGCATTCAAATTCGATTAATTCCATTTGAAATCGAGTATTCGTTTTTGAACGCTCAAAAAACGCGATTTTCGAATGTATTCGCATTTGAGTGCTCGAAACACTCGTGTTCGAATGCTCAATTGAAAATCTGCGATCCAACAAAATAATCTGCATTTTCTGCTCTAGGCATTCCAGAGCAAATAATTCACGTTCAAATGCGCGCCTTCATCGGGCTCAGAAAGTGCGCGCCCTCATCGTCCACTCAGGGGCCGAATGTTCTTCGAGCGCAGAACCAGGCTAGGGAAGGGACTCCAGGGTGTGTGTCATTCAAGTTGTTCGTGTGGAAAGTGCCTTCGTCGTTCAGCGAGAGTCGGCAGCTGATCTGCAAAAACGCATACAGCTGGAAAGTGAGCAGAAAACGCCAGGGAATTTTTAGACGTCAAACCTCAACCACTCGGTTGAAATTCGGAAATCCAGCAATGAGGGGAACCGAACCCCGACCTCCCTCGCATGAAGCAACACATTATCCACTGTCCCACAACCCCCTTGACGGTGCCATCGCAGGCGTACAGGGCATCGATCCACGTGGAGATCGCATCTAAAAACGCCCCCCCCCATGCAATGGGTTCGGTCAGGTGTTCGCGGTGGAGCGCGCTTCGTACAGTACAGCATTCCTAGGAGAGCTCTCTATCTCCCTCTTTCTCTCACTGTCTCTCTTTCTCCCTCTATAACTGCACCTTTGACAATCTTCTTTTCACAATTAGCGATTTGTTCCGAGTCATACTTCTTGTAATACAGCTTGGGGTGTAATCTTAGTTGAGGGGAACCTACTCTGTTGCTCCTCTCTATTATACTTGCCTTCCTCTTCCCTCCCACCATGGAAGTTTATCGAAACATTAGATGTGCGTCACACTATGAAACGGGCGCTAGGCTCTCCAGAAAATGCAGAGAAGGTATACAAGGTTAGTCGACGTCTGCGAGAGGTCTTCTGAATCCCCGGGCACGTTATCTGCATCGGGTGCACGTCCTCAGGAGTGGATTCGCTGTGAGAGTTTTTTTAATCGCTCGTATGTGAAAAACAACCTGGCAATCTGATAACACATCTGGGATTATAAGCGGTAAGGGTTATGCATTAGTGGCAGGTCTTAACAGCCTTTAAATTCAAATGAGGGTTAGGGGGAGGCGAAAGGCGAGATATGCTATTCCTCCGATGTTTCGTACGGAATTGCTCACCGGGGCGTGAATGTACAGTATAAAGGAGAGGAAAAGCAAAAGGAGGGGAAATGAGGAAGTTGCCATCTATGGGAAATATCTGATGATATTGCCTAGTTGAAGCATCGCGTTTTGCTGCCTATTCTCAGAAATACAGAACGTTCATTCTCTACGCTGAAAACAGGTGCAAGCTTTTGTGACTTTCACTGGAGCGATGGAGAGTTTGGAAGATACGGGCGCAATATCACTTACAATCGCAATGAGAAGTCTTATTTTACTTCGATACTTTGAGGGTCCTTCTGTCGGCTGGAGGTCTTCTCAGCAGGAACCACAACTCTTCCAGACCGCTCGATCTCTGGCAGCTTGCATTCAGTGAGGCAGACTCCGCTCTGTGAAAGATCTTGAGAATGAGTCTGCTCATCGCGTTGGTGGCCGTCCCAGTAGTCTATTATGGTCTCTCGGAGGCCATTCTGTGACACGGAGACTCCATCTATTGTAATTTCGTCGGAGCAGGTGTCCGGCCCAGCGTTATTTGGACTTTTTCATATACTGCAGCGGATCTGGTAATTGCAACTTCTCCATTAGCTCTACCTTCGTAGGCCTTCTTGTCATTGCTGACAAAGGCTTGTCCTCAGAAGACATCTCTCCAGTGCACGATGAGTAGTTTGTATTGCTCTGGCGATTGTCTTGTTGTCGGGTCAGGTTTCCGTCGCGTAACACATCGTAGGCAATACAGAGGCGTTATCGAGGCCCTGAAGCCTGCATCCTTGACCTGATTGGCGACTTCGCGACAGACAAGGGCAAGTATATGGGATATGGTATTCGCGGCTCCTTTCGATAAGTTGTGAGACAGTCTGAATAGTGTCCGTGCGGGAGAAATCAGTGCGAAGCCCTGCTTGCTCCACTGGCTGATATTCATTCAAGCAACGCTCCATGCGGTTAAGCAATATCTTGGCGAAGATTTTGTACACAACCGAGAGAAGACTGGTGGGTCGACAGTTGTTGATATCCTCCTGCTGACATTTTTTAAAGATTAAAACCGTTTTCGACTCCTTCCATGAGTCCGGAATCCTACCAAGTCGAAGGTAGTGGTTGAAGTGCTTGGCAAGAAGTGGGCAGAGGGCATTGTCTCCCGCACGAAGGAGATCAGCACAAATGTCGTCCGGCCCGGAAGCAGTGCCTGGCTTCATCTTTCTGATGGCGTGACCAACTTCTGATTGAATGGGAGGTGCTTCCTCTGCTGGTGGCATCAAGCGTTTTGGGATAGCGATGGAGGAACGAAGCAGATCTGTGTAGAATTCTTGAACGATGGCTTCCGTCGCTCCTCGAGACGTTTGCGGGATCTAGTTTGACAGCTCTTCTTTGCCCCAAGAGTTTAATCGCGTGTGTGCTGAGTCTTGAGGCAGACGATGGTGTGGCTTCACAATAGCTGCTAGCACATCTCAACAGTCAGGACAGGAGAGAAGGTCGTAGTCTTCCGATATATATTCAAGAAAATTCCAATCATACGACTTGATTGCATGTTTCAACTCCTCCGACTTGAATGTCTGGATCCTCACCGTTGCCGGTTTATGAGTGTCACGTTTGAACATCTCTTTTTTGAGAGTCGCACGGACAAGACGGTGATCCCAGCCGGTATCAAATGAAGGCAGCACAGAGACGTCGAACAGACTCCAGCGTTTGTTTGTAAAAACATTGGTCAATCTCCGAACAAATTTCTCCATTCGGACTTTCCTAGTTCCATCGTCGGTTTGAAGGCTTCTTGAACATAGAATTTCCATGAAGGAGACGGCATATGGATAGGAAGTCTATCAGTGGCTCTCCGTTTTCATTCCTTGAGGAAGTTCCGTGTGGTCCTAGCCTCCATTCGTCATGGTCATTCGCACCGACGGTAGCGTTAAGCCAACGACAACTTTGTAGTAGCTCTTCTCGTCGTTGAAAGTCCTATCGAATAGCTTGTAGAATTCCCCCTTTTCTATGTCTGTGGTCGTAGATGTTGGAGCATATCTATTTATGATGGGAATGGTTCCTTGATCTTTGGTTTCCAGACGCAGAGCAGCTACTCGCAGACTGATGATGTTGTAAGAGTCTACTAGGTGGTGTTGTCACTGTCGAGTTGACTAGAAATCCAACTCCGCCTATATTCTTTCTGTTCACCTTTGCTCCGATAATGAGAAGCTCGCCGTGGTCGGTCGTTCTTATGGTTTCCGTTATGCCTTTCGTTTCCTGCAGGGCGATAACGTCGTAATTGATGTCGCGACTTCTGTAAAGCAGTTTCTGAAGTTCCGGCTCAGATATAATCGTACGACAGTTATAAGTGCAGACGAATAGGCAGTTTTCGTGTCGTGGTGAGAGGAGATTCCAGTATTTCGATTCCAATGACGTCGTGATGGTTTAACTCCGAGATTAGATGGCCCCTCGCCGGAGGTGAATTCAACCGACGTCGTAGAAGACCACCTCAGGCGCGCGGAGGACTGGAACTCGGGTTCAGTTGTTTGAGCCATGGCGGTGGACTGGTTACTCACATGTTCCTGGTCAGGATACATGAGAGCTGCCCATACACGACAAAGAAAGCATCACTTACTGCGTGACTATTCCTACCGCTAGCCATCACTGAAGTGATGTTCACCCCTTCACCGCGATGAGGTGGCACACGAAGAGGTGAGAAGTCTATTTGCCTAAAAGTTCAATTTTGTAACGTTTACAACGGGTTCGAACGAACTGTTTCGGCAATGCCATAACGTTAGCCAAACTAAAAAGAACATGGATTGGAAGACTATCCCAGTGTGGGTGATCTTATCCATATATTAGCGAAACGAAAGTCGGACATCAATCGAGGCAGGCGGGCAAATGCCAAGCCCACATACAGGTGGATCAGGGCATTTGTCATTAATATAGTGTGAGGTCGCCCAGCCAATACACGTACGGTAGCACCATTTATTGGGTAGACGCATAATTGTACATGTACACATGGGAACGATGGACGTAGGTGACAGAAGCAGGAGTGTCGGTAAGCAGGGCAGCAGCCAGAAGGACAAACAGTCGCGTCGCCGGCCCGAGGTCTGTCGGCGAGCGCTCCCGGAGCCGTCCCTTGTAGAATGAGCCGTCTCCCTGCCGCCGTCCTCTCGCAGCCTGTAATCAGCGCTTTTAATCTCAGATTCACGCCTCTGCTCGATCAAGTTATCGATCGCGACCTTTCCATGCTCTGCGATTTTATCACTCTTACAATACACAAGCTGTCCCAAAAAAGTATACTCTGTTTGAAAGGTGATAACTTCGCTCGCAGTGAAGGTACTGAAGGGTTTAACATTGCCCGTCCAGAATTTTCGACAACTTGAGCTCACAGCAGCATCTGTAATTTTCGAACGACGACGAAGCTCGGAACTCCGAAAGTCTCCTCTCACTTCAGTGAATCGTGTCACTCCGAGCGCCTTCCTCCCAGTTCTCCGCTGCGCGACGGTGGTCGCGTGCGCATTCTGCTTTCGTATGGCGTAGGTCTCTGAGGCGTAGGTTGGGTCAGGAGTCGAATAAGTGGGCACGGAGTCGGACGTTCTTCGTCTTCTCTACGACATCTCTGACGCTCTTGAAAGCTACCCAAGCCGCTCGTTTCCTTCTGCCCAGCTTTGGCGCAATGTCGTTGGCCATGTTGAATTCGCGTCTCAGACACACTAACTGGAGCACTCGGAGATGTTCGTTCTGTTGAGCGAGAGTGAGGCATCAGAAACTTGTCCGCTACTCATGCATCGTCTTCGTAAGATTCAGCTGCAGTCCAACGTTCCCACATACACGATCGAAGTCGGCCAGGGGCCAGAATCATCAACGATACCGCTGGTATCATCTCACCGCGGATTCACCATACCGGCCTACGTGGGGTGTGATACAGAGAGATACAGATGCAGGGATACAGACACGACAACCGATATATCGTCACCGGCCGGTAAGCAGTTGATGAATCTGGCCCCAGCATTCGCTCCTCCTGGCTATAATGCTCGGTGTTATGAGCACGATGTCGTTAGCGAAGCGAAAATGGTGAAGCTGCCGGCCATCGTTCTGCACTCCAATGTCTTCCCGTTCCGTTCGCGCATAGCGTTTCCGAGTGTTGCACTGAAGAGCATCGGGGGCATGGTATCCGCCTGCCGAACCCCTCTCTTCACGTCGATGACAACATCGTTGTAGAATTGTGAAAATTGTAAATCCACTGTACTGCTCTCGAAGGACTCTGATGTGCTGGGTAGGAACGCCCTGAGTGAGCGGGGCTTTGAGGACCACTTCAGTTTTTTTTTGAGCTTCGTAATGGTGTGTATGTGGTCGATCGTGCTGAATCCTCTCCGAAATCCTGCTTACTCGCATGGTTGTCCTTCGTCCAGCGTTCTGCTAATCCTATTCAGGATGACTCGAGTGAACAGCTTGTGAACAGCAGACAGCAGGCAGAGCGGGCCATCTTTGCCAATGTCGTGCACGTCTCCCTTCTTGTAGAGCAAGACGGTCTCCTCGCGCTTGTCTTTAACTGAGATGGAACCTTGCACTTCGACAAGTAGCGTGTGAAGAGCTGTGTCAGGGTGTGAGTGAGCAGTGCGGGAGTGCTTCAGGTGTTCAGGTATGACCCTGACGGAACCGAACGCTACACGGTTCTTTCCGACGAGATATTGCGTCGGATCTCGGAATGGAGAACAGAGGGGATGACGCATCCATCCCGCGGAAGATGGCATGGGATCGGGTGGAAGTGGCTGTGGAAGAGATCGGGATAGAAGTCGTGGATGACTTTCTTCATCGGACGTATGGAAAAGGTGAGGTCTGCGTCAGGGTTTCGAAGAGAGGCCGTCGTGGTCCTGAGGTTGAGTGAACGTAGCGCTGTGGAAGGTGCCTCCTTGCTGCCTCAGAACACGAACAGAATGGAATGGAATAGTTTGATCCTTAATAGGCGGGAGCAATGCAGATCACAGGTAGAGGGACGTCGATGGACCACGTTAGGTTATGGAAGTGACGGTGCTGCCAGCACAGCTCAGGCGCTCGTCCCCGATCGCGGCTCGCAGGCATCTCCTCGACGGTCGGCCACGTCCGCAAGAGAGGAAGCAAGCTGCTGGAGAATTGACTCATCGGTGTGACTAAGCTACTCTAATGGACACCTGAACACTTTACATCTCCCAGTTCATCCAAAAGTCTGTTCTCGGGCTTGAGGGCGGTGAAAGAAGGAAAAGAAAAGCTCACGGTGAGATGGGTATCTAATGCAGCGATAGATACGAACCCAACTTAGAGGTCTGGACGACTGCCTGATGAGATTGAGCTGATTCCGGGGCGACGCGCCAAAAGCTGGCATGGCTAGGTGAAGCCGCGTGGCAAGAACGAACTGCACATGCTGGCATCTCGTCAGGGGGACGTTCATAAGCGAGGGTTGTTGACGAACTCCACTGGTTCCATAGTCGCCGTGTCGGTGCGCGTCGTCAGCATGATGACCATCTCCTTCTGTCGTCCCTGCTCAGAGTCTACAGTAGCGATGTCGATGTCATATTCCGCTGCCTTCTCGCTGATTCGACGCAATTGTTCCTTGCAGAACCAGATTATACATATGTCCTTTGGCTGATTACCCTTACCTGGAAGGCAGTCCATGATTGTAGATCACACCGATGCCTCCGCCTCATTGTGGCGCGATTTACTCAGCGCTCGTTCCGAGTTTCCGGTGACATCAAAAAACAAGAACGGTGTGACTTATCAGGGAATATCATCCGATCGAGCAGAATTCGGCGAGTGTTCGGCTCCGCTCCGCTCACCAAGCCGCGGGAGTGGGAAGATTTCGCTTATCCTCCCGCTCCCGCGGCTTCATGAATATGGGGACTGGAGTCATGAACTGCACAGAGTGAAGCATAAACCCTTCCACAAAAATTAGGCGACCTTAGTCTTTTTTTTAGTTGCATAGCACCCTCATCAACTGTCACATAGCATATCCTTAGTACAGTAGTCGTTGGCATTATCATGGTTGTTTCTGCTTTCATTAGAAAGTAGCGCGCTTTCACGTAAAACTACCAAAAGTCTGAAGGTTGGTTGTTGGACATTTGGCATCGTGGGATCGTATAGGGGAACTCAGGGCTTCTCAAATGTGCACATTAGATGAATGGATCTGAACTACAATAGAAGAACGCTATTAATTTGCTGACTTCAGACGTGTGCATAATCTATTATTATGCATTGTATCGTTTCTTGAAAACTAAAGGAGAGCGGTTCAGGCATCGCTTCATTTGATAAAAAATTTCTCAAAGCTGAGCGATCCCAGAATGTTCAAAATAACAATTCGTTTAATACTACCTCTGGGAAACATGATGATATGCAAGCAGCGGCTACGCCTGGCAGTTGCTCGTCTTACACTACTTTCCAAAATGTCTCCTCTCACACCGAGGTTTTTGTGTAAATAAACTGAAAATCAGCAAAAATAATTGTTCAGTGGGCAAAATATAACACCATATTCTCGGGACTCCCGGTGTCGCGGTGTGTAAAGCAAAAGGCGCATTCTGGCAAAGCGATTAATTCAACAGTAAAAAGAAAAGCAGTGGGAGCGGTTCTCCGTCCATCTGCCAAACATCGTACCTGGAAAAGACCCGTGATCATCGATTTGCTCGAGCGGGCGCCAACTATACATTGTATCGAAAATCTTCGGATAATTGGATGACTTGGATAAAGGCTATTTCGCAGACCCTGGATTTTTGGATAATTCGGATAGCGGCGATTTCGCGGACCCTGGACTTTTAGATGATTCGGATAACGACGATTTTGTGGGCCACGGATTTTGGATGATTCGGATCGGGATATCCGAATCGGGTATCCGAAAATGATTCACTCGGATCCAATGTATAGCGCCAACAACGTCTCCATTCGCCCTTATCGAGTGCCTGAGTGTTCCAATGGATCCTCTTCGCTCGAGGGAGACGAGAGCGTCATGTAGGCCGTTCAGGGCTCTCACGAAGAATTCCGACTAACGCGTTGGTGGGCGTTCTGGCGTTCTCTTGACATCCTTCGGAATCCAGTCAGTGACGACCGTCGTCCAGGAGCTATCTGCGAAACACATTACGTGGGCGGACCCCTGATTTTCGACGACTTGGCCCATGCGACAGCGTCTCCGATCTTCAAATGCCGTCGAAGCTCGAACTCCGGAGGCCTTCTCTCAATTGCGTGAGTCGTGAGTCTCCGAGCATCGATCTTTGAATTTCACGCTGCACGACGCTGATCGCGTGTTCATCCTGCTTTCGTATAACCCAGGTCTCTGGAGGTGTATGTTAGGACAGGGGGTAAGAGGAGTCGAATAGGTGGGCACAGAGTCGGACGTTCTTCGTCTTCTTCACGACTTCTCCGACCTCATGAAAGTTCCCCAAGCCGCTCGTTTCCTCCTGCTCAGCTCTTGCCCTAGGTTGTTGGCCATACTAATTTCGCGACCAAGATAAACGTAGCTGGAGCATTCGGAGATGATCATACCGTTGAGTGAGAATGGGGCATCAGAAACTCGTCCGTTTCTCATAAACATCGTCTTCGTAGCATTCAGCTGCAGTCCACATACACGATCGAGGTTAGCCAGCATTCGCTTCGCTTTGCTGATACTCGGAATTATGAGCACGTCAGCGAAGCGTAGATGGTGCAGCTGCCGGCCGTCGACCTTCACTCCCATGTCTTCTCATTCTAGATCGAGCATAACGTTTCCGAGTGTGGCGATGAAGAGGTTCGGGGGCAGGGAATCCGCCTGCCGAACCCCTCTCTTCACGTCGATGACGACGTCGTTGTAGAATTGTGAAATCTCGATTATGAATCCACTGTGCAGCTCTCGAGGGACTCTGATGTATGAGTTGGAACGCCCTAAGTAAGCAGGGCTTCGACGAGTCGAATGCCTTCTTCAGGTCGATGAACGTAAGGCCAGGGGCATACTTCCATCGCCGCGATGCCATCGCGACGCTCAGTCCATGGCCATTCCGCCGCACGCGGTCGAATAGTCAAAGAAAACTTCGCCGCGGCCGCCGCAACAGTGCCGGTCGGTATGCGCGATGGCTTCCCGCGTCCATCGCGGGCATGGCATACTTTTTCGCGCCGCGCGCGGTGTTTAGCGTTGGTCCAGGACGGATCGCGGTCGCGCTCCCTTGCAGAGCGATGGGCGATGCGACGAGCACAAAGAAATTCAAATTCTTTCGCGTCGCCCTGCAAAACTCATCGCCGCGATTCCATCGCGGCGACGGGAAGTATGCACGAGGCCTAAGGCAGAGCGGCAGCTTGTACTCTCGCGATACTTCGATGAGTGTCGTCACGGTGTATGTGGTCGATCGGGCAAAATATTCTCCAAAATCATGCTTGTTCGCATGGCTGTCCTTCGTCCAGCGTTCTACTAATCCTATTCAGGATGACTCGAGTGAACAGCTTGTAGACTACGGACAACAGGCAGATCGGGCGATAGTTGTCAATGTCGTGCACGTCTCCCTTCTTAACAGCATTACGGTCCTGCTGGTTTTCCACTGAGATGGAGCCTTGCATTCCGACAGGTAGTGTGGGAAGAGTAGCTTGAGGCTATTGACGAGCGCTGGCGGGAAGTTCTTCAGGTGTTCGGGTCTGATCCTGTCCGGACCGGGTGCTGTACGTTTCTTCACCGACAAGATGGCGTGTCGAATCTTGGAAGGGAGTACAGTGGGGACGGCGTATCCATCCTGAGGAAGATGGTATGAGGCAGTTGGACGTGGCTATCGAATCGGAGTGAAAGTCGTGGATTACCTTCTCCATGGTCCTCCTAGAAGAGGAGACGGCTCCGTCAGGACGTTGGAGAGCGATAAACTTGGCCTTGAAGTTGGCGAAGTTCCGGCGGGCATTGCGGATGCTCAAACCTGCCTCTGCAGCTTCAGCCAACACTTCCGCCCTTCTCTCCTTAAGATCTTCCTTTATCGCTGCTCTGCACAGCTTCGCAAGCTCGGACGTCAGATGGTAGTTAAGCTCGATAGTTTCCAGAGACAAGCACCTCTTGGCGGTCTTCAAGCTCTCGGCTCCCTTAGCACTATCGCGGAGATGGTGCGCGAAGCGGCCGTATTCGTCGTCAATGTTGTCCATGATAGTACTTCCCAAAGAGAGGTGCAGAGGTCCCAGTTGATGGTGATTCTGGGATTCGACTTCTTGAACTTTGCGGCCTTCTCCCCTTGAGCGGAACCTCGCGCGAAGGAGGCGGTGGTCAGATCCCGTGTAGAAATTGGGGACAACGGGAGTCGTCAGTCAGGCGGCACTTGCGGTTGAAGATGATGTGGTCAATTTCGCTGTGGAACTGGTCACCGGGATTTCTCAGGTGCATCGTAGGGAGGGGGCGTCTGGAACTATGAGTTTCCATGGATGGTCTTGGTCGACATGATGAACTCAGACAGCTTTTCACGTTGCTCGTTCCATCCAAACCATGGGTTCCGATGTGATGTTCTTCCGGCGACCTTCGTGGCACGGTCTTGGCGTTGAATTCGCCGGTGATCAGCTTGTAGAAGGTGTGATCTTCCTTATAGAACTTTTCCACTCAACGTAAAACTCTTCGGGGTCTTCATCGTCGTAGTCGGATGTTGGGGCATGCGCGACGAACACAGTCAAAGCTGGCACGGAGCCACATCGCTTCAGTCGCAGACGTCCGATTCGGGTTGTCAGAGACTCGTAATCGATGTTCATGGCTAAGTGTGTGTTGACCAGGACACCAACACGCACTACTCCGCTGTTGTCGCATGTTCCGAGGAACAATTCTTCTCCGGAGTAGGCGGCGAGAAGGGGGTGGTGTCTTCTCGTCTCGGTCAGTCCGATGTCGTACTTGATCTTCCTGGGTTACATCATCAGGCCCTCGACGGATGCTTCCGATGCGAGCGTGCGGGCGTTGTAAGTACAGATCGTCATCCTAGTCCTTCTCAATTTGCGCAGCCTGGTTAGGTCCTGAGATTTTAGCAGCCTCTCCGTACTCGTCTTCCCATCGCAGCAGAAATGGGAGATTTTTCGGGGTCATGGAAATAAGGCTCTTAAGTGCTGCTGTGTTTGACTGGAGAACATGGGTAGCTAGTCAGTCGTGTCGTGCGGGAGAAGAACTCAATGAAGCCAGCCAGACTGCCCGAGGGATGGGCGAGACTTTTAAGGCGGCCTCGAATCACCTTACATGTACTCCCAGTCTACTGAGTGCAAGCTTTTGGTCGGGCCGACACAGATGCAATCCGCGCAGGCGCGAACACATCCACGCACACTGTGTATGAACATGCCGCTCTCACGCACAAGGAAGGAG
The DNA here is from genome assembly GCA_947396885.1 of Heligmosomoides polygyrus polygyrus. Taxonomy (NCBI): domain Eukaryota; kingdom Metazoa; phylum Nematoda; class Chromadorea; order Rhabditida; family Heligmosomidae; genus Heligmosomoides; species Heligmosomoides polygyrus. The sequence continues at coordinate 49,175,008 of OX377201.1, forward strand.
TTGATCCGACATAGCAGAGCAGGAGTCCTTCCCCTGCATCCCCCGAGATCCTAAGATCCCTCTTAACAAGAGAGCTCGAAGGCTGTCTATCGAGAGAGATCTGTGGTTGCTCTACAAAGCATAAAAAATTGTTGTCCAATATCTGCTTTGGAACAAATGGGGAATAAAAATCCATAAGAGGCGCTGCGACGCGAACTGCAAAGCTACCCGTACAATATGAAGGCTCTCATCAAGTGGTCTCTCACGAAAATTGCTGCTCCATCACAATTTGCAAAATAGCTACAAGAGCTTTTGAAATTGTACCAAATTTGGTGCATTCCTTCCCGTTCTATACGACAAGTTTTTGTTTCGGGCCGTTCGTGCGAGTTGGTTGAAGCACTGGAGCGAAGAAAGATAGATTTCAATTTAAATCAGTTTCTTTAAGCTCAATTGGCTGGTATCGAGGTCGTAAGCCGTCACAACGATGTTTTGTTGCGATCAAAGCTTCTAGCGCCAGGCGGGACTCGAACCCGCACCTCCTTCTGACCGGGCGGGAATGCTCTACGCCATTACACCACCGGCGCCGTTTGATCGAACGCAACATCCACACCTCGTGGGACCGATCAGCAACCACCTGTATCCGGGATGAGCTGGCCGCTGATATTATCAGCATGGGACTAGTTAAGCTTAAAAATATCAGCGGCCAGCTCATCCCGGATACGGGTGGGTGCTGATCGGTCCCACGAGGTGTGCATGTCGCGTTCGATCAGACGGCGCCGGTGGTGTAATGGCGTAGAGCATTCCCACCCGCTCAGAGGGAGGTGCGGGTTCGAGTCCCTCCTGGCGCTAGAAGTTTTGATCGCAACAAAACATCGTTGTGAAAGATAGATTTCTGTACGGTGCAGGAGACAAGGTGGTCCTGCCGCAAGTCAAGGGACATAGGACGAGGCTTTAAGGCCGTTCTATGTGGAAGTCCCAGGACCAGCAGTGGTGTCGGTATGATCGTCTCCGTGCGTTTCCGGGACGCGACTGCAAGCGCAGATGGCCGCTTGATGAAGATTGTTGTCGCCGAGAACAGCGACGATGTCATTTCTTTTCTGCGTGTGCTCCGCTGACAGACTGTTCCGAGCAAGCAAAGGACGAGTTCTGGTCCCTGCTTGATGAGAAGACAGCGGAAGTGCAGTCAGTAGATATGATTGTTGTGGGAGGATCTTAATGGTCACGTCGGAGCAGCGAAAGACGGCTACAGCTTTCGCTGTGGTTTTAGACGTGGGTCAAGAAACGCCGATGGTGAGCGCGTACTTGAGTATGCAGACTTGCACGATTTTACCATCGTGAATACCAATTTCGAAACCGTGACTCCCACCTCTTCTCGTTTTATAGCGGGAACGTCAAAACGCAAATTGACTATGTCCTTGTTAGGCGTCGCGACTAAGGCCTTATCACAGACGCGAAGACCGTGCCGTATGAGACGGTTGCCACACAACACCATCAGCTGATCTGCACTCTTAAGTTTGGCGCTTCTGAGGCAGGTCGAGCAATGCGGTCCAGCAAGGGTCAAGATGGCGGTTGAGCGAGAAAGATGTAGCTCTTTTTCCTCGCATTCGGTTGCTGACAGTAACAACCGTCGACGAAACCTAGAAAGGGGCTACCGAAGCGGTAATTCGGACTGCACGGCTCGAACTCAGCACAACGAAGATGGACGGTGCTGGGTCGACAAGCAGGCATGGCTGTGGACTCCAGAGAAAAATTCCGAGAGAAGAGGCAGCTCTATCATGTATTTATTGGTGGTAAATCAGTTCATAATTGGCGGAATTATCGAGTAGCGAAGAAAGTGGCGAAGTAAAGCCGCACACTACGCTGATGAGCGAGCGAAAAACTGGAAACGCGCGATGGTGAGCGTTATCTTTACCGACTCACCAAAGCTCGCTGTCGCCAATCAGAAGACATGGAGAAGTTCTTTGGCATTAACGACGAGAACGGCCACCTTCTGATGGATCGTAAGAGGGCCGTGAAGCGGTGGCGCGACTACTTCGAGGAAATCCCGAATGTAGAATTTGAACATTCCGCTGTTCCTTTTGCATTTCCTGTTACGGTTCCGTTCAGAAGATCACAGTGAGCGAGACCGAAGCAGCCCTGAGGAAGATGAAGTTAGGCAAAGCCACTGGTTCCGATGACCTACCGGCAGACCTGTGGAATTCGAAGGGCTATGCCCTGCTGACTGGCTGACAGAGTTTTTCAAACAGGTTGTTGCTGAGAAGAAAGTGCCTGAGAGCTAGCAGCAAAGCACCACTATTCCGATTTTGAAGAAGAAGGGCAGCCCTGCGGACTGCGCTAGCTACTGTCCGATTCGCCTGCTTTCGCAAACCATGAAAACCTTTGAGTGAATTGTCGATGGACGTATCCGGGATGTCGTCCAGCTTTCCACGAATCAGTGTGGTTTCGTCTCTGGCAGTGGCAGCGTTGATGTCATTCACGCCGTTCGTCTTCTGCTAGAGAAGCACCGCGAGAAACAGAAGCCATGCATTTTGCCTTCCTGGGCTTGGAGAAGGCCTTCGACCGCGTTCCGCGAGATGTTATGTGGTACGCGTTGCGGCAACGTGGCATCCTGAAGAGCTTATTGTGTGGGTGGGCATTCTGTACTCTTGCCCAAGGAGTCGAGTGCGAGCACCAGCGTGGACCTCGATGGAGATTCCAATTTCTGTCGGAGTGCACCAGGGATTTGCGCTCTCCCCACTGCTCTTCGTGATCGTGATGTATGCAACCTCATGAGATCTCCAGATGGCGGCACCTTGGACGCTGCTGTATGCTGACGACGTCATGCTTGCATGTGAAGATAAAACCGAACTCGAACGACAGGCACAGGCATGGTGCGATCGCTTGACATTGTTCGGTCTCAAGCTAAGCGTCAAGAAGACGGAATACTGAACGACGGATGTGAATGAGCACGGATCTATTAAGATCAACGGTACTGAGCTCTTACGAGTTATATCTTTCAAGTATCTGGATCAACAGTCACGTCCGATGGTAGCCTAAAGTTGGAGGTGAACGCACGTGTAAGTGCAGCCTGGTTCAAATGGCGCTCGTGGACTAGAGTGCTTTGCGACAAGACAATGCCTGAGCACCTCAAATCGAAGGTTTATAGAACAGTTGTGCGAGCAGTAGCGACGTACGGTGCTGATTGCTGGCCCGTGACTAAAGAAATTGAGAACCGCCTCAGTATAATGGAAACGACAATGTTGCGATGGACGGCCGGAATTACGCGTTTGGACCGCGTTCGCAACGACACCATACGACAGAGGTTCGGTGTCGCTCCGATAGCCGAGAAGCAGCGCGAAGCTTGTCTACGACGATACGGCCACGTGCTTCGCGCTAACGATGACACCGTCTGTAAGATTGGCCTGAACCTTGAAGTCCCTGGAAAACGGCCCGAAGACGCCCGAAGCAACGTTGGCTAGATACGTTGCGCTCGGACTTAAAGATAGCGGGTGTACATGCTGATCAAGCATTTGATCGGGAGAAATGGCGTCACCACACCAGAAGAGTGGACCCGCTGTCAAGCGGGACAGACGCCAATGAAAATGGTGATAATGATGATAATAATGATTCGAATGGTTTTGAATGCTCACAAATTTCGAATATTCGAATCCGAATATATTTGAGAACTGTAATTTTTCTGGATATTCGAACTACAATGCATTCGAAAAACGCGATTTTTGAATACTCGAATTCGAATATTGTATCAGAATATTTGAATTGGAATCCAATAAATTCTATTCCGACCCAATGAATATCCGAATCAATTTTACGCATGCAAGGGCGATGAAGATCGAATCGTTAGGTAGCTCAAGACTGATACACCTCGTTTCGGCACTGAGGGCAAAAAGGAAACGACACGCATTTCCATAAACAGTCGCTCCATGCAAGTTAACAAAATGGCGGAATCATGAGACATTTTGTATGGGTGTGTTCACGAAGGGGGAGGCAATGACTCCCGAAAAGACCCTTGAGAGATTGGTGCTCTTAATGAGATCTCCATAAGTGCTCACCTAGATGCAGAGAAGAGCGCTTCGAAAGGACAGTCCCTACCCCTGTTTTGAAATCCCTCCTCGTAGTGCCGCTTGTCTTTTATGGAACGGGACCCCAACTGTATCACAGGAGAGGCAACTGCACCGCATGGGGATCCTAATCTGCCAACCCTTCTGCGGGAACACTACGTGGAAACACGTTAGGAGCTACGTTAGGACTAGGAAGTAACTTGATGTGAAGAGAAAGTTTGATAAGGCTACCATAGGATCCACTATCGCAAAGCAGAGTACCACGGAGTGAAAGTGGAAAATTTGGAGCAGATTCACTCATGAAACCTTAGTTCGTTCTGAGTTTACAGCCGAGGATCTTTTATAGGGAACACGAGGTCTAGCCCTAGGCTTAGCGGTGCAAAGGTGGAGGACTAAAATCAATATCAGTGCAGCCAGTGTCAAATGGGAAAGTTGCCCTTGAGTTGCAATTCGATGCGAAAATTTTGCATCTGATTGAAGGTGTAAGTCCTTCTGTTATTGAAGCTTCTGGAGGTTTTGTTCCATGATTTGCATTCATGCTTCTTCTTTCCTGTGCGGTATTGTGGAAAAGGGATTAGGCGGAGATCTGGAGGCTGTATCGCATATGGAGGGGAAAGGAGCTGTCGTGTCGTAGCAGTTATTTATTAGGGTGACCAGAAAGTGTATGCAGAAATTTCGCAATACTCCAGATTTTTTCTAGAATGTTCTGAATGTTTTTTCAACATAAGTGCTATATAAGGGCACTATCCGTTTATCCTGTTGTATCTGAATAACATATCCAGCTCCCTCTTCCTTGCCTGTTCCACTGTACGATGGCCAAGCTTTCTACTCATTACTACTGCCTACACGTCCAGACATATGCACTCAGTTGCTCTCTCGAAGTCGCACTTTCAGTTGCCTCGACACCATCGTCACCGGAGATGAAAAATGGGTCCTCTACGTTCGTAAACATGCATGGTGCCAACGCGATGAAGTGCCGAAATTTATTTATTTATTTATTTAAAGCAAATATTAAACAAGCAACAATATGTATATTGTACAATGTACACATCCCAAACGAAATAAAGCTTGCAAAAAAAAACGACAAGATCAAGGCGGATCGAAGGTGACATTTCTCCTAACAAACGTTTTAAATGCATTTTTCGACAGACCAAGAAGGTTGTCCCTTTTGGCTAGTAACGAGTTCATCAATTCAGATACCTGTAAGTGATGAAACATGACCTAATCCGTGTTCTAGCAACCGAGACGTACAGCATCGTCTTTCCTCTCCTACTTCTTCTTGACAGTGGATGACCAAAAAATGTTATTGGGTCTATAGACACTTTCCCTGCGAGAATTTTGTAAATCATTAGGACCATAACGTGTATTCAAGTTTTAAAGCTTAAGAAAAGCACAAATTATTCGAAACGGCCATTTTGTGAAGAAGTTATAACAAGCGTTCAAGCGAATCAACACAAACACTACTTCTTTATATATAGGACGGTCGGTTTCACGATGTACTCCTGAACGCAAGTTTCACAGTAGATCAGGTAGACTACCCGATAGGGTGCAGGAAACTAATCACTCAAATGTTGCGTGATAAAGTTACATGTTTGAATATTTGAAGTTTATTCCACCTTCAAATAAAATTATTTGAACATCGATGGTTTCCAAATGTGAAATATTCATTCGAATTTTAACATCGAGGTTCTTAAAAGTCGAATATTCATTCAAATTCGGACATCGAAGGAATATTATTCGATTTTCGAATAATATTCAAATATGGATTCCTTCGATGTTCGAATTCGAATGAATATTCAAAAAGAAATATCGAATATTCGGCTATTCGAATAAATTATTCGAAAATTTATTCGAACATATTCGTTCGAGCACAACTATAGTGGATACTATAGTTGCGCTCGAATGACCTACTCGAATTTACTCGAATGATTTTCATTTGAATTTGAGTGATCGAAATCAAATATTCAAAAGATGACATTTTTCGAATCTTTTTGGATTCGGGTATTCAGAACAACCTCGTTTTTCGAATATATTCAAGTTTGAATATTCAAAACTTGTGAGCATTCGAAACCATTCGAATATTCGAAGCTTGTCAAAAACGCACAATTATTCCAATATTCAACGGACGCCGCTCGTATTTTCGATTTCCTTTTGGATACTGCAAATACAGCACAAGATGGAAATTAGCATCTGCATTGTTTTGCAAAGCAACTTCTATCAAGCATGGATATTTTGCACAAGAAGTTCATTGGTTGTATTAGGGCATCCAGAAAGTATCTGCAGAAATACGACGATTTTTTCAAAATAACACAATTTTTTATCAACGTTTTACTAATCAACCCAATAATTCTCATCAACATCGACTACCCTACGCCAACGTTCCACAGGACTTCGAACTGCTCTGGCGCAGAAATCCGGCGACCTGGGGGCGAAAAAAGCTCGGAGGTCATTTTCGAGGTTGTCGCGATCTTCATAACGCTTCCCTTCCAGATGATGCTAAAGAGATCGAAAAGGGTGGTAGTCACTTGGGGCCAGATCTGGGCTGTACGGCGGATGCGGCAGAACTTTCCATCCGAGTCCAGAATTTTCTGAGAAGTCGTCTTCGCGATGTGTGGGCGCGCGTTATCGTGCACCAAGCGAACTTCGTCGATCCTGTGCTGCTCCTTGCGCATCTTGTTGGCCAGTCTCTGCAGTTGGGTAACGTAGACGTCGGCAGTGACAGTCGTGCTGTCAGGAAGCAGCTCGAGATGGTAGATCCCACTTTCCTCCCACGAATTTCACCTTTCACGAATGATCATACTCTATAATAATCCGCTAAGCGATGAGTCACACTATCGATCGACGCGATGAGTCATAAAATAGGGGAAATTACGGGGAAGCTACGGGGCACAAATTAAGGCAACAAAATAGCGGAAAATACCAAGACGCCTTCTACCTGCCTGGCGACTCAGTAGACGAGCTGAACACGTCGCCAAACGTGCCTGGCAACTCGGTAGACGTGCCGAACACGTCGGCGACCGTGCATGGCGAGCCGTAGACGTGCCGAACACGTCGCCGACTTCAGCCCTCGGGATAATCGAGGTCGCTGAACACGATTATGAAGTTCGTTTTTGAAGTGTAGATCACTATCAATCGATATCGATCAAAATATTGATTATTTATGGATGTCGTTCAAGCGGTCCGAAGCTTCAGCCCTGGTGGTAGTCGAGGGCGCTGAACATGATTATGAACTTCGGTTTCGAAGTGTAGATCACCATCGATTGATGTCGATCAAATTATCGATTATTCATGGATGTCGTTCAAGCGGTCCGAAGCTTCAGCCCTGGTGGCAGTCGAGGGCGCTGAACATGATTATGAAGTTCGGCTTTGAAGTGTAGATCATCATCAATCGATATCGACCAAAGTATCGATTATTTATCGATATCGTCCGAGCGGTCCGAAACATCAGCTCTAGGGGTAATCGAGGTCGCTGAACACGATTATGAAGTTCGGTTTTGAAGTGTCAATTGCTATCAACCGATATTGAACAAATTATAGAAGACGTGCCGACATGTCGCCCACGTGCCTGGGGATTCAGAAGGCGTGCCGAAGACGTTGTCCGACGTGCCTGGGGGTTCAGAAGACGTGCAAGAACATGTCGTCCGCTAAGGAAGATCATTGAGGGGGACCAGTAGTAATGGGGACGAGTTGTACTAAGGAGGAGTAATGGGTGACCGCCAAATCGCCCTATGTATAAAAGAGGAAGGGTTTTTGGTCTGAAGTTAGCCCCTTGGACTTTGTGTACTTCTTTCTGTAAAATTGAGGGATATTTGGCAATTGTCCAATACTGTTGTTTACCATCGACGTCTCACTGCCAGACGGATAGTGGCACCCATATGACGAGGTCTCAAAAGACGTCTCTATTGTTTTTGGCTATATGCCAAGACCAGGGAACACCGATATGACGAGGTTTCGCAAGACGCGTCTGTGGGTCATACCTCATTATTCCTTCCCAGCTCTGCTGTGTGGCGCATTTGCGTTATTTTGCCTCATCATACTATCATATCATACTGTATAATAATCCGCTAAGCGATGAGTCATAAAATAGGGGAAATTACGGGGCACAAATTAAGGCAAGAAATTAGCGGAAAATACCCAGACGGCTTCTACGCACCTGGCGAGTCAGTAGACGAGCGGAACATGTGGGCGACCGTGCATGGTGAGCCGTAGACGTGCCGAAGATGTCGGTAACCGTGCCTGAGCATTTAGATGATCATCGACGGAAAGCCTTCACAGCAGGGGAGACAATCGATATCGATCGATATCGTCGATTTTTTGCGGATGTCGTTCAAGCGGCACGAAACTTCAGCGCTGGGATAATCGAGGTCGCTGAACACGAATCGGAAGTCGACTAATCGATATCGATCAACGTTATCGGTTTTCTGTGGGTGTCGTTCAAGCGGCACGGAACTTCAGCCCTGGGGCTAATCGAGGTCCTGACCGGTGGTTTTCTCCCAGATTTAACCGATCGGGGTGGAGATGGGGGGGGAGGGTTGGGACACGCCGGTGGTTTTCTTCCAGATTTAACCGATCGGGGTGGGGAGAGGGTGGGAGACACGCGGGTATTATGGCCGAAGGAGTGCTCCACATCAGGTGAGAAGTTTCAATGTGGAGGCCAGTATCGATCGATATTATCGATCGCCTGACCGGTGGTTTTCTCCCAGATTTAACCGATGGGGGTTGGGGGGGGGTGGGAGATACGCGGGTACTATAGCCGAAGGAGTGCTCCACAAAAGTCTGAGGACGAAAGCACTGATTAACGCAAATAAATTACGTTTCTGAACTGTCTGAAGATAGTGCCGACGTTGAATAGATGTTGAGGATGGAGGGAGGGAGAGCTGGACGGCTTCATATCTAAGAACTACTCACCTGATCTTAAAGAAGGTAAACCAAGTTCGAAATTATTAAGGTTTTCAAATACTTCTTTTTACTGCTAAGGTGACGAGAAGGCTGCACAAGCAGAGCAGCTGCTTGAAGTGAGTGCTCTTGGCATAGTGACTCTCTAAGGTCGCGCAAAGCGCGCAAGTGCGAGACAGCCGACAGGCGTGTCGCAGCACTTGTTTATGATAACTTACAATTAGAACATTAGTAAACCTTTTCAAAATTCTGAAGTCCAACGATCCCCAAGTATTGCTGCGTGCCTACGAAACATGTTCGACCAATTGTAGAGTCGGGAACAAAAAGTGTCTTCAATCCGTGTAAGGATGAAAAGGATATTTGCCTTCTTGAAAGCGCAGAAAACAGATTTACACGGAAGTTAGTTATGAGGTGCTACGGAATGGATTATCTTCATATCCCCGGAGGGAATGATAGATCTAAAAATCTTGGTCTCTCATCACTTTACAAAGGAAGGAAACTAGCTGACTGAGCTTCATTTAACGTTTAGAACTTGGCAATCACGTGAAGGACACGTGACATGCGAGTTTATTGAATGCAGAATTTAAATATGCAGGAGCCCGTTGTCCAATACGGATTCTGTGGAGTGTTGAAACAACATTCAGGCTGAATGGAGAGGTCAATTGGCATAATTACACCTACTGGTCGACGGAAAACGTTAAAAGAAGGAAAGCACCTACTGGTCGACGGAAAACGTTAAAAGAAAGAAAGCACAGGTTAATCTGGGCAAGTAGTAGCAGGATTGTAACAAGCATTTAGCCAAACAAGCATTGCACAATTTATCGAGTCTGAAATACAAGGTTTTAGGCGGTGGTCTGGCGCAATCTTGAGTGTTTGCATGCCATAGAAATCTCGTTGCCTGTGCTTTCATATGAGTCTCAAACTCCTTCAAATGCTTCACTAGCAGAAATGTTACAAGCTTTCACATAGTACCTTCTTTCTTAGGATACCCTGCATTTTGCACAAACCATAACGTGTATTTAAGTTTTAAAACTTAAGGGAAGCACAAATCAATCGAAACGGCTGTTTTGTGAAGAAATTATAACAAGCATTTAAGTAAAGAAATTATAACAAGTGTCACAATCAATCGCGTGTAAAGCGCAAAATTTCAGGCGAGTGCATGGCGCATTTCAGAACGATATAGCAATATCATCTTCTTTTCCTTTAACAGTTTGCAGAATTGAAATACTAATCGGGTCTGTTTAGTACAGGCACGTTTTACAATACAGCAAAGTACGGTTATTACGTTCATTCGAACAAATTATTCGACTATTGGAATAAATTAAAAATAGGGGCTCATTCGATTTTTGATCATTCGAAAATTTTCGACATCGAATAAATTTGCTCGATCATTCTTTCGGAGATTTTTGACAACGATTTTATTCGTTCATTCGGTGGCGATGTCCGTTCCTCCACGTGGTGCCACTGGAAACTGCTCGCTCTGCGAGCTAATTAACCACGGACATTCGAATGCAGGCGACAGGCCCTTGTGACAGGCCGGCCTACGAAGATCCATGTCACATCGCATGGTGTATGACAGTTCAAGTTTCTCGAGGTAATGCTATGGCGTCCGCGGGAGCCGACGCGCACTCGCAGAGCCCGGCGAGTGTGGAAAGTATGCGAGGGTCCCTGATGCGAGGACGGCATCGGGGGGCAACTGAGCTAGTCCGAAAGTCCCGTAACGTAGGCAGGACCCGCGTAGCAACGCTGAATGTGGGTACGTTAACGGGCCGCTCGTGCGAGTTGGTTGAAGCACTGGAGCGTAGAAGAGTTGATTTCTGTGCGGTGCAGGAGACGAGGTGGTCCTGCAGCAAGTCAAAGGACATAGGACGTGGCTTCAAGGTCGTTCTATGTGAAAGTCCCAGGACCACCAGCGGTGTCATAATAATCGTCTCCGAACGATTTCGTGACTCGATTGTAAGTGTCGTTTTGACGATCGATTGATGAAGATCGTTGTCGCCGCTAAGGAGCGACTGTATCACTTCTTCTCTGCGCTCCGCAGAGTGGCTGCTCCGATCAGGTCAAGGATGAGTTTTGGAACCTGCTTGATGAGAAGACAGCAGAGGTACCGTGAAAGATATCATCATAGTCGCTGGTGAGCTTAATGGGCACGTAGGTGCTGCGAAGGACGGGTACAGCTGTCATGGTGGTTTCGAATACGGGTCTCGTAACCCCGATGGTGAACGTATTCTTGAGTATGCGGAATCGCATAGCCTCACCATTGTGAAGACCGTCTTCCGGAAACGCGACTCCCACCTCATCTCATATTGTAGTGGGAGCTCCAAGTCTCAGACTTTGTGCTTGTGAAGGATCGTGACCGGAGCATTGTCACAGACGCGAAGATCGTGCCGTATGAGATGGTCGCCCCACAGCATCGACCGCTGATCTGCACCCTAAAGATCGCCCCTCCGAGGATGAAGCAGATCGAGCGATGCGGTGCAGCTAGAATCAAGTGGTGACGAATGAAAGAGAAGGAAGCAGCTGTGATATCTCGCGTACGGTTGCCGACAGTCACGACTGTGGACGAAACTTGGAAGAGAGCAACCGACGCGATACGCCAAGCTGCAAGATTGGAACTCGGCACTACGAAGCCAGCACGACGCAAAGTCGACAAGAAGACATGGCTGTGGACAGACGATGTGAAAGAGAAGGTTCGAGAGAAGAAGTCGCTGTATCATGTGTTTCTCGGCAACAGAACAGCCGACAACCTGCAGGAGTATGAGAAGGCGAAGAAGGCTGCAAAGAAAGCCGTGGCTGTTGCGAAAGCCACTCATCGTGGTGATGTCTACCGAAAACTCGAATCGCGCGATGGTGAGCGGTATTTGTACCGACTTGCTAAAACCCGCCATCGCCAAACCGAGGATATTGAAAAGTTCGTTGGCATCAATGATGAGAGCGGCCATCTTCTGAAAGACTGCAAAAAGGCGCTGAAGCGATGGCGTGACTACTTTGAGGAAATTTCCACCATGGGTTTTGCTCATCCGGTCATCCCTTCTGCGGTTTCTGTTCACGGTCCCGTTCACACGATCACCGTGGAGGAAACAGAAGCGGCTCTGAAGAAGATGAAGCCCGGTATGGCGACAGGGCCGGATGATCTGGCAATCCATATTTGGAAGTCGATGCTCTAGTATCCTGCTGAGTGGTTGGCTGAGTTCTTCAACCAGGCAGTAAAGTAGAAGAAAGTACCGGCGTGTTGGCACAACAGTACGACGATTCCGATTTGGAAGAAGAAGGGCAGTCCTGTGGACTGATTCAATTACCGTCCGATTTGCTTGCTTTCGCACAGCATGAAGATCTTCGAGCAAATCCTCGACAGACGAATCCGTGAAATCGTCAAGCTTTCCGACAACCAGTGCGGCTTTGTGCCTGGTTGTGGGACTATTGATGCTATACACGCCGCCCGCCTCCTGATGGAGAAGCATCGCGAGAGACAGAAGCCGGTGCATGTAGCCTTTCTCGACTTGGAGAAGGCTTTCGACCGCGTACCGCGTGAGCTTATATGGTACGCCTTGCGACGACACAACGTACCTGAGGAACTAATAGAGTGGGTGCGGATGCTCTACTCTTGCCCAAAGAGTAGTGCAAGCCTCAATGGAGTTCAACAACCTCAATGGGGTTTCCCATCGCTGTCGGGGTGCGTCAGGGTTCTGCGCTTTCTCCACTCTTCTTTGTTGTTGTCATGGATGCCATTACGCGAGATCTTCAGCAGCCTGTTCCATGGACGCTGCTTTATGCTGATGACGTGATGCTCGCTTTCGATGATAAAGGTTATCTCGAACGGCAGGTGCAAGCTTGATGTGACCGTCTAGCGAGTCTCAAATAGAACGTTAAGAAGACCGAGTACCTAACAACTGACGTGAACGAGTCCGGCTCCATTAAGATTAACGGTACTGAACTTGCACGCACTTCGGTGTTTAAATACCTGGGATCAGCAATAGCGTCTGACGGCGGTTTGATGGTTGAAGTGAACTCACGCGTGAGTGCAGCTTGGTCCAAGTGGCGTTCGCTGACTGGCGTGCTCTGCGATAGGAAGATCCCAGAGCACCTGAAGTCGAAGATTTTCAGAGCCGTCGTGCGGCCGGTAGCGATGTACGGCGCTGAGTGTTGGCCTGCTGCCCCTGACGGCGGAGTCACGCGCATGGACCGCATTCGAAGTGATGCTATTCGGCAGAAGTTCGGTGTCGCGCCGATAGCGGACAAGATGCGCGAAGCTCGCTTGCGATGGTACGGCCACGTTTTGCGTGGGAAAGGCAGCGTCCGTAAGATAGATCTTAACATCTTAACTTCGAGGTAATAGGAAAGCGGCCGAGAGGACGCCCGAAGCAGCGCTGGTCTGATACGTTACAAATGGACTTGAAGGTTGCTGGTGCCCTCCCTGATCTAGCGCTCGATCGGCAAAGGTGGCGTCATTGCACCAGAATAGCAAATCCCGCTACGAAGCGGGACACACGCTGAAGAAGAAGAAGAGAATTTATTCGTTCATTCATTCGTTCGATAAAATTTCACAAAAAACTAACTATATGTAGTACACACTGCCTCCTTGCTATGCTCAACGTCACCTGCTTTGGTCGACCGTAACACCGGTTGCCAGATTCTGTGATCAGCACCACAATTAACCATTACTAACCATTAATTATGCAGCTTGGACGAGATTTTCTTTGCGACCAACGAATCCGTGAGGCTGCCTATCACACACAAGTGCCGATGTCTGTAATGGCCCCTTCCCTTATCGATAGGGGAAAGAGGCCGTTAAGAAGTAGACTGGAATACGATCAATACTGCAGAGTGGATCAAAAATGCTAAATGTTAAAACAGTTAGTAGAATTAGTAAAAGCCACTTGAAAATCGAGCTGCATAGAAATCCAAAGAAGACCGATGATCAGCACATTCCAGAGATGGACTAAAGCAACACATACCGACCATGTTCGTAAATAAGGTGGCGAAGAAAACCAGTTTCAAAAGTAGAGAACACTACAAAAGAATCATATAGCAGTTTGCGAGCTCAGCGAGACAATCATGGTTTATTGGGGACACGACGCAACGAAAAGCGGGCATTTTCGTACCCGACAAGAGGGTAAAAATAGTATTAGAAAGCGAAAACGGTGTCTCAACGAGGTCAAAAACTATACCACATTTTCAAAAGCGTGCAGCAATTCGCAAACCCCATTTCAAGATTCGAACCCTTGAACCTGCATCCTTCACCTGTAAGTCAACATCGCTATCCCGTCCAGGGATGGGCGGAAATTTTTAAAAATTTCCCCATCCCTGGACGGGATAGGAAGAAAACAGAAATCATAAAATCGCTTTCGTCAGAAAACAGAAATCAGAAAACAGAAAAGCCAAAAACGCCAGAAAACAGAAAATCAGAAAACAAAAAATTTTGCAATTATCATGCCATCTAATTATTAAATTAAAGACCCATTTTTCCAGTAGCAAATGCTTTTTCTATGACTAGAACTGTAGTGGTGGAACAGCGTTTTAACTTGCAAATTTTTTAAAAAAATTCTAGTGACCCCAGATTCAATGCCATCAGCAAATTGTAAATCTTGACTGATAGATTCTAAGAATCTCGACATCTGAAGTATGCAACATTACCCGTCAGCCCCTTTCACAAATAATGCCCTAACGATTACATCATTAATCACAATACGAGGGTTTCTGTGAAAAGTAAATGCTTTGATCTTCCAATGGTTGGGGCTAGAGAGGAAAGGTAAAAGATAATGGCTTATAACTGATGCATTTTACCTATCGCATTCATCTTCTAATATAGCGATTTAAGGTTCATAGTCCAGAAGGTAGGTGTAATCACGATTTGCTAGATTAATGGTCCCACTAGTAAGAAACTGGCCTTTTAAGGCACCGAGCACGATGAAGCGTCATTGACCACCGTTTGCATGTTTCAACTTCTTTGCTTGAGTTCACAGATACTCTCACTAGAGCTGTGCAGAGATTCGTTGAGTAATATTATTTACGCCAGGATCTATATTCATAGTTCGTCTCGTTCTTCGAGCACACCTTTCTTTGTAGGTGGCGTAGTTTCCGCGTAGCTGAAAATTTCCAGGCCAACTCACCAATGCTTTTACAGCAGCTAGTTACTCCTTAGACAAATAAAGATGTTGAGCACTGGCTTTGCTTCAAAGAACAACACCAGATTATGACTGAACGTGCTGTCAGCACGCCAAGTTTCAGGTGATGGTGCTTTCTTGAATGCGCAGACACTATAGAATCAGGATTGAGCGTATACCCTCTCCATCATATTATTAGTACTCATCGTAAATACATACGTCATATTGCATCTCAGTGAAAGATCAGCAGGACCGTCTTGCTATACAAGAAGAGAGACGTGCACGACATTGGCAACTATGGCCCGATCTGACTGCTATCCGTAGTCTACAAGCTGTTCACTTGTATGATGCTGAATAGGATTAGCAGAACGCTGGAACAGCCATGCGAACAAGCAGGATTTCGGAGAGGATTCAGCACGATCAATCACATACACATCATTACAAAGCTCATCGAACTACCGCGAGAGTACAGGCAGCCACCGTGCCTTACGCGTTCATTAAAGCCCAGTGCACTCAGGTCGTTCCAATTCAGTACATCAGAATCCTTAGAGAGCTGTACTGTGGATTTACGACTAAGATTTCACCGTCCACGGATCTCCCTCGATAGAGAGCCTTCGGGCTCTCTTGTTAAGAGGGATCTCGGGCCGCTTGTCGCAGGGCCACGTGGCGCGTCCCCGGGTGGTGGATAGGGGAATTAAACGCGAACCAAATGCGACCGTGTACTGCCCAGAGACGCAGGTGGGATGCAGGGGATGGACTCCTTGCTCCTGCTGTGTCGGGTCGACGCGTTCCTTGTGCGTGGGAGCGGCATGTTCGTGCACAGTGTGCGTGGATGTGTCCGTGACTGTGCGGATTGTAACTGTGTCGGCTCGGCCAAAAGCTTGCACTCGGTAGACTGGGAGTACATGTAAGGCGATTCGAGGCCGCCTTAAGTCTCGCCCCGTCCCTTCGGGCAGTCTGGCTGGCTGCCCGGAGTACCCCGCCCGCACGACAGAGCCTGACTAGCTACCCGTGTTGTACTCCAGTCAAGCACAGCAGCACTAAAGGGCCTCATTCCCCTGACCCCGAAAGAGCCCCCATTTCTGCAGCGATGGGAAGGACGAGTACGGAGAGGCTGCTAAAATCTCAGGGCCTAACCAGGCTGCGCAAACTGAGAAGGACTAGGATGACGATCTGTACTTACAACGCCCGCACGCTTGCGTCGGAAGCATCCGTCGAGGACCTGATGATGCAAGCCAGGAAGATCAAGTACGACGTCATCGGACTGACCGAGACGAGAAGACACCACCTCCTGCACGCCGCCTACGACTCCGGAGAAGAACTGTTCCTCGGAACATGCGACAGCAGAGGAGTAGGCGGCGTTGGTGTCCTCGTCAACACGCACTTGGCCATGAACATCGATTCGTACGAGTCTCTGACAAGCCGAATCGGACGTCTGCGACTGAAGCGATGTGGTTCCGTGCCAGCTTTGACTGTATTCGTCGCGTATGCCCCAACATCCGACTACGACGACGAAGAGGTCGAAGCCTTCTACGTGGAGCTGGAGAAGTTCTATAAGGAAGATCACACCTTCTACAAGGTGATCGTCGGCGACTTCAACGCCAAAATCGGACCGCGAAGTTCGCCGGAAGAACTTCACATCGGAACCCACGGTTTGGAGTGGAACGAGCAAGGTGAAAGGCTGTCTGAGTTTATCATGTCGACCAAGACCATCCATGGAAACTCGCAGTTCCAGAAGCCTCCCTCCCTACGATGGACCTGGGAATCTCCCGGTGGCCAGTTCCACAACGAGATTGACCACATCATCTTCAACCGCAAATATTGCCTGACCGACGTCTCCGTTGTCCCCAAGTTCTACACGGGATCGGACCACCGCCTCCTTCGCGCAAGGTTCCGCTTTTCGCGTCAAGGAGAGAAGGCCGCGAAGTTCAAGAGGAGGAGTCTCAGAACGACCATCAACTGGGACCTCTACACCTCTCTTGCCGGTCTTTGGGAAGATGCCGTCATGGACAACGTCGACGAGGAATACGACCGCTTCGTGCACCATCTCCACGATAGTGCTAAGGGAGCCGAGAGCTTGAAGACCACCAAGAGACGTCTGTCTCCGGAAACTCTCGAGCTGATACGCCAGCGTGGAGCAGCACGAGCGTCAGGCAACTACCAACTGACGTCCGAGCTTGCGAAGCTATGCAGAGAGGCGATAAAGGAGGATCTTAAGGAGAGAAGGGCGGAAGTATTGGCTGAAGCTGCAGAGGCACGGTTGAGCATCCGCAATGCCCGCCGGAACTTCGCCAACTTCAAGACCAAGATGACAGCTCTCCGACGTCCCGACGGAACCGTCACCTCTTCCAGAAGGACCATGGAGAGGGTCATCCACGACTTCTACTCCGATCTCTTCGATAGCCACGTCCACCTGCCCCATGCCATCTTCCGCAGGATGGATACGTCGTCCCCTCTGTTCTCCCTTCCGAGATCCGACACGCCATCTCGTCGGTGAAGAAACGTACAGCACCCGGTCCCGACAGGATCAGACCCGAACACCTGAAGAACCTCCCGCCTACGCTCATCAACACCCTGGCGCGGCTCTTCACACGTTACCTGTCGGAGTGCAAAGTTCCATCTCAGTGGAAGACCAGCAGAACCGTCTTGCTGTACAAGAAGGGAGACGTGCACGACATTGGCAACTATCGTCCGATCTGCCTGCTGCCCGTAGTCTACAAGCTGTTCACTCGAGTTATCCTGAATAGGATTAGCAGAACGCTGGACGAAGGACAGCCATGCGAGCAAGCAGGATTTCGGAGAGGATTCAGCACGATCGACCACATACACACCATTACGAAGCTCATCGAAGTGTCGCGAGAGTACAAGCTGCCGCTGTGCCTTACGTTCATCGACCTGAAGAAGGCATTCGACTCTGTCGAAACTGAAGCGGTCATCGAAGCCCTGCTCACTCAGGGCGTTCCTACTCAGTACATCAGAGTCCTTCGAGAGCTGTACAGTGGATTCACGACCAAGATCTCACCATTCTACAACGACGTCGTCGTCGACGTGAAGAGAGGGGTTCGGCAAGGGGATACCATATCCCCGAAGCTCTTCAGCGCCACCCTCGAAAACGTCATGCGCGAACTAGAATGGGAAGACATGGGAGTGAAGGTCGACGGCCGGCAACTACATCATCTTCGCTTCGCTGACGACATCGTGCTCATAACGCCGAGCATCAGCCAGGCGGAGCGAATGCTGGCCGACTTCGATCGTGTGTGTGGAAGCGTTGGACTGCAGCTGAATCTTACGAAGACGATGTTCATGAAGAACGGATGGGTTTCTGATGCCCCATTCTCGCTCAACGGAACGAACATCTCCGAATGCTCCAGCTATGTGTATCTGGGTCGCGAAGTCAACATGGCCAACGACCTAGCTCCAGAGCTGAGCAGGAGGAAAAGAGCGGCTTGGGGAGCTTTCAAGAGCGTCGAAGAAGTCGCGAAGAAGACGAAGAACGTCCGACTCCGTGCCCACCTATTCGACTCCACTGTTCTTCCTGCCCTAACATACGCCTCAGAGACCTGGGCTATACGAAAGCAGGATGAACACGCGATCAGCGTCGCGCAGCGTGGAATCGAGAGGACGATGCTTGGAGTGAAACGACTCACGCAAGTGAGAGAAGGCCTCCGGAGTTCCGAGCTTCGCCGACGCTCGAAGATCAGAGACGCTGTCGCGTGGGCCAAGTTGTCGAAAATTAGGTGGGCCGGCCACGTAATGCGCTTCGCAGACACCCGCTGGACGAGAGCCATCACCGACTGGATTCCGCGGGATGTCAAAAGAACACCAGGACGCCCACCAACGCGTTGGTCGGACTTCTTCGTGAAAGCCCTGAACGACCGATATGACGCTCTTCGTGTCCCTCGAGCGAGGAGGATCCATTGGACCACTCTGGCACGCGACAGGGACGAATGGAGACGCTGCTGGCACCCGCTCGAGCAATTCGATGATCAACGGGACGACAGGTGATACAGGTGATTTCACCGTTCTACAACGACGTCGTCATCGACGTAAGGAGAGGGGTTCGGCAAAAGGATACCATATCTCCGAAGCTCTTCAACGCCACTCTCGAAAACATCATGTGCGACCTAGTATGGAAGGATGTTGGAGAGAAGGTCGACAGTCGGCAACTGCACCATCTTTGCTTCGCTGACGACATAGTATTCATAACACCGAGCAGCCAGGAGCAACGAATGCTGGCGGCTTTAATTGCGCATGTGGTAACGTAGGACTGCAGCTGAATATTACGAAGACGGGGAATTTCTGTTGCCTCATTCTCGCTCAGCGAAACGAACATCTCCGAATGCTCCAGCTACATGTCCCTTTGTCGCGAAGTCAACATGGTCAGCGACCTGACGCCGGAGATGTGCAGTAGGAAACGAGTGACTTGGGGAGCTTTCAAGAGCGTCGAGGAAGTCGCGAGAAAGACGAAGAACGTCCGACTCCGTGCCCACCTATTCGACTCCACTTACTCCCTTCCCTAACATACACCTCAGAGACCTGAGCTATACGAAAGCAGGATGAACATGCGATCAGCGTCGTGCAGCGTGAAATTCAAAGATCGATGCTCGGAGACTCACGACTCACGCAATTGAGAGAAGGCCTCCGGAGTTCCGAGCGTCAGAAGGTCAGAGACGCTGTTGCATGGGCTAAGTCGTCGAAAATTAGGTGGGCCGACCACGTAATGCGCTTCGCAGACACCCGCTGGACGAGAGCCGACACAGACTAGATTCCGCGGGATGTCAAGAGAACACCAGACGCCCACCAACGCGTTGGTGGCACTTCTTCGTGAAAGCTCTGAAGGAACGCTATGACACGAGGAGGATCCATTGCAGCCCTCTGTCACGCTACAGGGACGAATGGAGACGTTGCTGGTGCCCGCTCGAACAACATTACGATAAATGAGACGACAGATGATACAGATAATACTTGAAACATTTCATGTATCACACCTCCTCACTGCATCATCGAAGTCAATGGTAACTAAAACTTTTCTGTCTCTTACTAATTTTTGACAAGCAAAAGCTGAGCAAGGTTCAGAGTTAGAAAGGCAGCTTCGACAAAGGCTCTGCGGGAAGCGATCATTGAGTATGATCGGACAAAAAATTTCAATTTTCAAACCAGAGATGGAGGATAATCCTCGCTAAAGTAACTTAAGAACAAGAGGTTAGTTAATAGATAATTAAATGTCCCTCAGAACACTGGTTCTGTAGCCTTTATATAAAGTTGTAAGCAATCGTAGATGGTCCGAACTCTGTTAAAATGGAAAAGAGTACGAAGCGAAATTATAAAAGTCGAGAAATGTCTTATCTCCATGTCAGCGGCATTTGCGCGCGCAATCAACGTGCAAAGCAGCATAGTGCACGGGGGTATGGCGCAATTTCTGCACGAGCACATAAAACGCTCGCAATTTAAAATACTCTTAATCATCATTTTGAAATGAAACTTATGATTCTGTGATGCTTTTTGTATTCTCTTTATTGGACTTCTATGATGTGCTTTTGCTTACAGCTCTATTTTTTGTTTTCTGGCCAATTTTTGGCTATTTTCCCGGAAAACAGAAAAAATTTGCCCAAAATGGCCAAAAAATCAGAAAGCAGAAAAAAGAAATTCCGCCCATCCCTGACCACGTCAGTTACCCAGCCACCTCTGCGGTTTCTGTAAATGATTCACCTGATTGTATCCTGCACCTTCCTCCAGGAAGCCTTACAAATTGACAGATTTATAAGATCCAACTGCATTTATAGCTCCAAACGCCTCGCAGGTTCATTTCTGAGCCTTACTACCCTTTCAAAGCTTCACTTTCGCTTTATCCACTCGCACTGAGGTGCCGTAGTTTTTGTGATTTTGTCCAACCCAGCTGCGCGTAGGGAATTTGAAAACTGCTACGGGGCTCCAGACAGTCCTTTATTCAAATTTTTTTTTTTGCAAGGAAACAATTATAGTAGGGCGAGAATGGCGGCTTATCAATTCAACGTCTGGAATGCGCCGCAATACATAAATCGCTAGGTGGTGACAAACTCAATGTTGCATATAGTTCTATGTAGGTAATGGAAGATGTCTTCTGTTTCACCATTCATTAGCTTCGCATGAACTTTATTTTTTTTAATTTTCCGTCGAAAAAGACGCGCTTTACAATTAGAATAAAAGAAAGCTGAAACAAACCAGGCAAAAAATAAAACAAGCGCAACACAACAACAGAACCAATCTAGTGGAGAAGAAGAACGGCATTCTTTGGCATTTCAGATTATAAAACTACAGGGTGCGTGTAGTATATATAGTATATATAGTACATATATATATATGTATATATAGTATATATATATGTATATATAGTATATATATATATATATATATATATATAAAGTATGGACGCACTAAACGTAAACGTTAGAAATAACAACACATTATAAAATTTAACAAGCTTATATACAACATGTCAACAATGATCTTGCGAACAGAATAGCATCATTTGTATTTCATATTTCTACGTGCTTCTTTGCTGCGAATGCAGGGGCGGAAACGCCGAGGAAAGACATCGACGGTGCGCCGCAAGTAGTCCACGTCGATTTCATTCCATGCTTCGACCAGATCATCCTTCACTGACTTCATACTTTTATGGGAAGTAGCGCAAGCCTTGTTCTCCAAAACTTCCCATATAGAGTAATTCAGCGGACTCAGATCCGGTCTATACAGAGGTCATTCCTCTGCCGAAATGAAGTTCTTCAAGTTGGTTCTGCAACAGTCCAAAATAGTCTTCGACTCTGCGCAGGAGCCTAATCCTGCTGAAAGACCTACGGCTTAATCTCGAGGTTGGATTCGAGCCAAGGAATCAGTTGCTTCCTTAGGGCATCAGTACAGGTAGTTCTACTGATTTATCTCCACTCCTGTATCCACGAAAACGAGAGACGCTTGTGATGAATGCACAAACCATGATACTGGCCGAATGAGCCTCCTTTGCAGTGAGCCTTTCGTCAGAATTAGCGCTCTGGAGGCTCTTGAAGAGTATGCAACACTTTTACAAGATGAATGCTCAAAAGTATCAAGTCAGCATCCTCGTCGTTTTCGCCTCTGCAATCGCGGCAAAGAAGCCCATATAAAATATAAGTGATGCTATTCTGTTCGCTAGATCATTGTTGACATTTTGTATATAAACTTGTTAAATTTTATAAAGTGTTGTTATTTCTAACTTTAGTGAGTCAATACATTTTACGAACCCAGTACAACTCCATTGGGTTTGTATGCAGGGTCAAGCTTGAGGTTCGGGAATCGAAGGGGGGGGGGGGTCGTGCTCTTCCGGTTTTGGCAAGGTATTCTCTCTTATTCTTCGGGTTTTTAGGTGATGTTTTTAATTCTTAATAAGCTGTTTTTTTAGGAATGCTTACGAAGGTGTGGAGTCTCTCCTTCGTCCCGCGAAGTTGTAAAAATTAATATAAAAAGTTTCAAATAAAGATTTTCCGCCGACAGATTTGGAGTCAATGAGAACTTTCCGTTTCTTCAGTTTTTTCCTTCAGGAAGTCATGGACGCGATAGTTTTCTGCCTGCACGAGCGACATCTATGTCCTAAATTGCAGTCTATAAAATGTGAAGTGTCAATTGCTAAGGAAAATTAAGTGCTTCTTCTACAAGATTTTTGGAAGCACTCTTCGAAGCGATGACCGAATGGCAACCGGAGGGTGGACTTGTCACGGAACTAATTTTCTCTCTTCTGCTGGAAACAGCATCAGAAAGTGGAGTTGTACCAAATAAAGTTTTAATCCACAATTTGACACACGGTAATAAAACATGTTTTTCTGAAACGATCCACTATATGGATGGAGTTCTCGCGGCAAAAAAATTCTACCTTCTGGAGGAAGAGTATCAGAGAGTGAAAACTGTGCTATCTTAGAGTTCAATCAAAAACTAAGCTTCTTCGCAGCGATCTCCGATGATCAGGAAGGATCGATTTGCAAATTCTCATGTTTCATGAAAAATAAATTTTTTACCTGAAGCAGATCACGCACACAGTTGAAATCTTGCCACAATAATTTACAAGTCTTGATCAGTGCACAATGTAAAAATCATGGTTTTCTGAAGCGAATTAATTGGATCGACCACTGGTCTGGCACCGACGTCATGGAAGCGACAAAATTCGACGTTCACAAAAATGACTATAACTCGGTAAGTTTTTCACATTTTGAAAAAGCCAATGGCTTTTTAGAAACCAGAAGAAAAGTGCTTTCACACAGTATATCTGTTTTCAAGAAGTAGATCTTCATACGGGGCGGAGGCCTTCGATTTTTGAGCGAAAAATTGAAGTGATTTTGTATAAATATTTATATCCCGGTAAGTTTTTCGAATTTTAAAACATTTAATAGCTTATTACAAACTAGAGAAAAAGCGATTTTAAACCATAAAGAAATTAGTTTTCAACAGGGAGGTCTTCATAGGGCGGTGGGGGTTCGATTTTTGCCACGTATTTCAGCAAGCATGGACCAGAATTCGAACCCCACCGCCCTATGAAGATCTCCCTGTTGAAAAGTAATTTCTGTATGGTTTGAAAGCGATTTTTCTCTAGTTTTTAATAAGCCATTAAATCTTTTAAAATTCGAAAAACTTACCGGGATCTAATTTTTTATACGAAATCACTTCAATTTTTTCGCTCAAAAATCGAAGGCCTCCGCCCCGTATGAAGATCTAGTTCTTGAAAACAGATTTTTATACTGTGTAAAAGCACTTTTCTTCTTGTTTCTAAAAAGCCATTGTAGTTTTCAAATTGAGGAAAACTTACCGAGTTATAGTCATTTTTGTGAACGTCGAATTTCGTCGCTTCCATGACGTCGGTGCCATATCGACCAGTGGTCGATCCAATCAGTTCGTTTCACAAAACTATGATTTTCATATTGTGCATTGAGCAAGACCTGTAAATTATTGTGGTAAGATTTCAACTGTGTGCGTGATCTGCTTCAGGTAAAAAATTTATTTTTCATGAAACATGAGAATTTGCCTGCGAAGAAGCTTAGTTTTCGATCGAACTCTAAGACGGCACAGTTTTCTTCCTGCTCTTCCTCCAGAAGGTAGAAATTTTTTGCCACGAGAAGTCCATCCTTCAGTGGCGATCGGTGATATCGGAGAACGCAATAGCTCCACGTAACCTACCATATTTCGGAGTTTGTGCGTAATCTCTGAAAAATTCACAGAGCTTTTAAAACAATAAGTAGTGTAGGTTCTACGCTTTAAAAAGAGACTGTAAAAATTGTGGCCTCCATGTAATTAACGGTGTCGAAAATTTTCGGCATACAAATCGGAGCGTCTGTTCATACAGTGGATCGTTTCAAAAAAGCAGAGTTCCGCGACAAGTCCATCCTCCGGTTGCCATTCGGTCATCGCTTCGAAGAGTGCTTCCAAATACCTTGCAGGAAAAGCGCTCAATTTTCCTTAGCAATAGACACTTCAAATTTTATAGACGGCAATTTAGGACGTAGGTGTCGCTCGTTCAGGCAGAAAACTGTCGCGTCCATGACTTCCTGAAAAAACTGAAAAATGGAAACTTCTCATTGACTCCAAACCTGGGTGCAGAAAATCTTCATTTTTAACAAGCAATACAATCATTATTTGAAACATTTTTATATTAATTTTTACAACTTTGCGGGACGAACAAGAGACTTCACGCCTTCGTAGGCATTCCTGGAAAATCCATCCTCCGGTTGCCATTCCGTCATCGCTTCCGAGAGTGTCTAAAAAATTTTTGTTGATAAAGCACTCAACACAGCTTTAGAAATTAACACTTGGCATTGTATAGAGTACAATTTCGAATGCAGATGTTGCTTCTTCACGCACAAAAATGTGCCGTGTCCACGAGATTCTCGGAAGGCCTGAAAAGTTGAACTCGTTGTGAATAATTCAACAACTGCTCTCAAAAGTGCTTTATTTTCAGCTGTGAACAAACAAAATATTATTATCAAAAGATTACATTCCAAAACCTTTATCAGCGTTTTTTCTAACAAATTACTAAATTAAACAGTTACTCAGTAACACTCTTTCTTGAAATAATCTGACACAGTGGAAGATGCATTTGGAAAGAAGGACCTATTAAAGGGTACAAAAATCGCATGATATTTTTTAAAAAATTCAATGCGGATTGGAAATAAAACGGTCCACACAAGAGGGGTCATACCAGATCTACTCTGGGAGGGGGGGGGGGTACGTACCAGATCCACTCTTGGAGGGGTGGGGGTCGTAAATTTTCGGCAAAAATCGAACCCCACGGTTGACCCTGCTTGGAAGGTAATGTTCTAGCGAGTAGGTGCTTGTGGAAAATTTGGTACATGATTTGAGTCTTTTAGGTGAAAGAAGCACCAAAAACGTCGGACTCACTGAATTCACCTGGAACGAAAACTTCGGCCAATGCAGTTTGCAAAAAGTGACATTGTAACTAGGAGGCAACGAGCCAATATAGGCAAAGGAACAAGCCTCTCCGCATCAGCCAGCTAGCCAGCCAGCCAAGGTAGATATTCGGCACATGGGTACGCTGGCCGCCCCATGGGACTGGGATCTAGGACATGGCAGTCCAGTGAGCTGCAGAGATTGAAGGGAGCAAGCTACGCTGTAGAAGCAACAAAAAAGCGCATATGAAAGTTTCTGAACAACTCAATCGAACCGCACGTCATAAAAAATAACAATATGGACACCACCAAAGAAATGCCGCTTAATAAGAAAAAGAGAGAAAACAGCATATAAAGAAAACAATTGTATGAACAAAAAAGGCTTAGTGGAAAAGGGAAAAGGAGCGCTATGCTGTATAGTTGTGCTCTCACAAAAATTTCGAATAACCGAATTTATTCGAATAGCGACGATTTTCAAGCACTCGAATTCGAATACATTCAAAAATCGCGTTTTTCGTGCATTCGAATTCGAATACATTCGAAAATCGCGTTTTTTCGAGCATTCGAATTCGAATGTTCGAATAATCATTCGGGCTCAACTAGGGTTTCGGGAGAGAGGATCATTTCATCAAAGCAAATACGGGGTATACACTGTTTGAAAGGTGATAATGTTGCTCAAGGTAAGGGTACTGAAGAAGTTAAGGGCTCATATAAAAGCTTTATAAAATAAAAATTTTCTGACATACAAGCGGTGTAGACTGCGCAATGCACTTATCTGAGTTCTCATCATTTTACATTCGATTGATTGTGTTTTACTTGAATACCTGTTTTAATTTCTCCTTAAGGAAACCGTGTCATTTGATTTGGGCTTCTTTCAGTGTTTGAAACTTTAAAACATACTATGGCTTGCGAAAAATGCAGGGTATCCTTAAAATACAAATACTAATTGAAAGGTTCTAACATTGCCTCTAGTGAAGCTTTTGGAGCTGTTTGAGACCAAAGCACAGGGTAACGAAATTTCTGTGGCGTGCAAATAGTCATACTGTTCCACAACCTGCCAGAAACCTTGCATTTTAGACTTGATTGACTGTGTATGGGTCACACGAGTGGGGTGTGCTTTGGGGTAGTCGCTAAATCGCCTCTGCACTCCGACGATGTTTTCGATTTTCCAGAAGCACTTCAGGATAAACTTTTTCTCCTCGAAAGAAACTCTAGGGCCGGCATGGCTCTTGTTATGGGCTCAGACATGTAGAAAGCGTTATTAGAGCAATAGCGAAAACGGAAAATTGTGGAATCAATAAAACAGCTTTGAATGTTTCACTAGCAGAAATGTTAGAACTTTAAAATATAATATTAGGTTGTTCGGAAAGTTTTCAGCGTTATGTGATTAACTCCGTCACAACCGTTAATGAAAAATACGAGTTATTCATAGCTATCCTTCAGCACTGCATAGACATGTTTTGTCCTTTGAAAAGCGTTCCGCTTCACTGCGCTGCTATGCCGCGCCACCTGTGTTCTCTGTTCAACAAGAGGTCCAAGGCGTGGGATGAGGCAAACGCTTTGAGGACGAAGCACCACTGGGACATTTTCAAACAGCTGAATGATGCTTTTGAGCGTAAACTTCGGAAGTACAACCGTTATGTTGAGAAAAAAGTCATTAAGTCAAAATCCAAGTCAGGGTTTTACCAGCTTTTAAACTGAAGGCTGCGAAATAAAACTACTATACCAGCGCTTGTATCTGAGTGTGGGAAAACTGCAAGGACTGACCTGGAGAAGGCTGAGCTTTTAGCGGATTCCTTTGTGAGCGTTTTCACTGCGGATAGTGGGGCGCCTATTAAGAACTTAGGTCCTGTCTTCCCTACTATGGCAGACTCGGTATGGTTCCACGCTGTTGATATATACAGCATGCTTGCCAAATGGCCGGCATCGTATTCGGAGACACCTGATGGAATCCCATTCATCTTTATCAAGAATCTTGCCCACATAATAGCATCTCCTCTTGAGCACCTTTTCAATCTGAGCTTCATGCGAACTGAAATACCGGATAGATGGAAAACCTCTTTTATTACTCCTATTCCTAAAAAGCCACCTTTCGACTCTCCGTTTAATTATCGACCTATTAGTATCACCTCCTTATTTGCGAGGCTTTTTGAGAAAATTCTGAAAGAAAAAATTATGAGGCATTTAAATGAGTTTTCGATAATTTCCCCGCACCAGCACGGTTTCCAGAAAGGACGGTCAACTGTCACTGCCATGCTTCAGGCTCTAAATGACTGGACGTCCTCGCTTGACCAGGGTGTAGGCACGGATGTTGTTTATTTAGACTTTTCCAAAGCATTTGATAGGGTCTGTCACAGGAAGCTTATACTGAAACTTGCAGCAATTGGAATTCATCCGCGAATTGTGGCATGGATTAAGGAATTCCTTTCAGGAAGATCGATTAGAGTTAAAGTAAATAAAAATTTTCGGGAACTAAACCAGTTACCAGCGGCGTTCCACAAGGTGGAGTTCTTTCTCCGGTTTTATTCATTATATACACGCACGAGCTTCCCATGCTTGTGGAAGAGACTGGTGTCAAATGCGTTGCGTTTGCTGACGATCTTAAGCTCTATCAAAACCTTGATGCTAGTATGGGCTCGGAAGCGCTGCAGACGGCCCTGTCCATTGTATACGATTGGGCAAATGAATGGGACTTACCTCTCTCGAAAGAAAAAACCCTTCTGTTACGCATTGGTAGGAGAAACAGTTCAAAGACCTACTATATTGAAGGAACACCTATCACAGAAGTTGAAGAAGTAAAGGATCTAGGGTTTCTTATAACTCAGAATTTAAGTTTTGATGCCCACTGTGAAAACCTAGCAGTTAAAGCACTCTCGTTGGTGCATCAACTGTTTAGAGCCCTTGCTACGGATGATCCTGCAGTACTTCTTCGAGCTTACAAGACATACATTCGCCCCATTCTGGAATATGGCACAGTCGTTTTCAATCCCTATAAAGTAAAAATTATTGAAAGATTGGAGAAGGTCCAAAACAGTTTCACCAGGAAGCTCTTCATTAGGAAGTTAGGATTTTCTTATCTCGATTTTCCGTCCTGGAAGTCAAGAAACATCCAGCTAGGGTTGCAGACGCTGGCTGATCGTAGGCAAATGTTTGACCTCCTAATGATTCACAAAATAATGACTGGTGCCTGCGCAATCGCAGCGGAGGGTTTTTTTAATCTCAGGCAATCTTCAACTCGTGGCGCCACAATAAAGCTGTTCATACCCAGAGCCAAGCTTGCATGTAGGACCCAGTTCTTCGTGAATAGAGCTACTGCAGCTTATATAAAATTTTCCAAAAATCAGGCTTTACCAACATCCCTAAATGTTTTTAAATCCATCGTTAACAAACACGTTGCTAAACGTGGACATGATGCATCTCTCCGATAGACAAATTTGGCCTACATTTCCTTCCAGTGTTTTATTTTTTTATTTATTTCTGTTTTCTCATAACTTCCTTCATTATGATGTTCTGATGTTGTTTGTTTTCCGCATTTCTTTCTCTTAGGAGTGATATTGTTGTAACACATGAAACTTTTTCATGTAATAAATAATAATGTGATACTATTTTTCAATCATCTATTGTTAAGTAAAAATTGAACTTGCATTGCGCATTAACACGTTGACGACCGCGCAATTTTTGCGCGTCGGGCCCGCGTGACCGCGCGTATTGCGCGTGTGTGACGCGATATGTCGTCACCTTAGCTTACTATAAATTGAATTTTCAAAATGCATACCACGGATCTGATATTCCTGTCGAAATTTTGGTTTTGCTTTTGCAATATTCCCTAAATCTTTTCTTGTCCTCAATGAGCTTCCTTCCTTTCTCCATTTTGATGGTCTAATTGGAAGATAATTGTTTTATATGCTGAACTTAGACTGAAAAATTTTAGAATTGCCATCAGGCATCGCAACCGAACGCAAGGAATCTAGCTGAGAGGATTAAGACAAAATGCAGTAAATGCAACAAATTCTATTGTTTAGGTTTTTTCCAAATGGCTCATAGCTGTTGATTGTCAATTAAAAATGTTTTCTGTCTGGACTTTATTTGTGAAGTAGATCTCCTTAGTGACGTTTGGTAACATCGAAGTAGTTGTTGTTTGTAATCATGCCTGTTTGTTACCTCTATTGAATGAAGTCTCAAAAGTAACTCTGAAGTTCAATGGATGGCTTGTCGATGCCATAATAAGTTGCCTCTGACATATTCCCACGTAGCCAAGCCACTCGTAACTTATCGTAATCGAGCGAAATTCGAGAAGTTGATATCAGATTCGTGACCTGCACCTCAAATAACCCCATTAAGGGAGATTGGGCAAAGGTGGTGACAACACTAGTTATCGATATGGGCGGTAACCGGTCGTAATTTACCAACCGGACATCGCCACTGCCTTAAATAACCTCCCTCGGCAAAGTTTGGACGAAGGTAATCTTACTCTAATCGAAATAATACTGTCGCGCACCATTGCGCGACATTGTCTTCAACGTGTTAATGCTATTTTCTGCACAGAATTTTTCTATCTCATTTATGTTTCAACATTGTTTTATACTTCTGTTACTGAAGTGCTTATTGAAGTATGTCGAAGGAGCAAATCCGAACGATATTTTATTTCGATTTCCAATTGAGACAACCCGTAGCAGAGACAGCTCGGCAATTCAATCGGGTGTGGGGGCCTAATAGTGTTGCAGAAAGCACTGCGTACCAGTGGTTCAGTAAATTTCGGATCGGAGGTTTCAGCCTCGTATATGACCCCAGTAGCGGTCGACCTTTAGCAATCCTGGAGGACGAGTTGAAGGAATTGTTGGAAGCTGAACCATCCCAAACAGTTCGCGGGATCACGGAAGGGTAAAACTGCTGTTGCGGGTGCTTTGAAAGGCCTCGGGAAAGTGAAAAGCTCGAAAAGTGGGTGACGTGTTGAGTGATCGGCAAAGATCGTAACGTTTCGAGATTTGTTCTTCTCTACTTTTACACAACAAAACAGATCCGTTTTTGGATTGAGTCATTACTTGTGATGAAAAATGGATCCTGTGTGATAACAGGAAACGTTTCGGACAGTGGGTGGACGACGACAATCACCCTACGCATTTTCCAAAGGCGAACCTCCTCACAAAAGGTAATGGTCACTGTGTGGTGGTTGGCAGCTGGAGTAATCCGTTACAATTTTTTGGCCCCAGGCCAAACGATCAAAGCAGAGACCTACTGTAAGGAAGTCGACGAAATGCACCGAAAATTGCGCCAACTTCAACCAGTATTGGCCAACAGAAGAGGCTCGTTTGTTTTGATTGATGTTTCGATAACGCCCGCCCACACGTTTCGCGAATCACTATTCGAAAATTGAACGAATTAAGGGTTGATGTTCAGCCTCACCTGCCACATTCTCCAGACCTCTCACCAGTCGACTACCACCTGTTCAGACACTTTCAGAACTTTCTCGCTGGTAAAATCTTCACCAATCAGGACCAAGCCAAGCCAGCTTTCGTGGATTTTGTCGTATCTTGATCACCACATTTTTTGCTGATGGAATAGGTCGACAGGTGACCCGTTGGCAAAGGTGTGCTGATTCGAACGGTGCTTATTTCGACAAAATCCGATAAGATTTGAGAAAGTCATGGTACTTCAAAGTGAAGCACTCAACAGGCTGAGAACTTTTCGTACAATCTAACAGTTCCATTTTTCGCAAGCCGTAGTGTGTTTTTGAATTTCAAACTTTAAAGAAGCACAAATTAATCGTCACGACCCCTTTAAGGAGAAATTACAATTATTTAAGTGAAACACAATCAATCAAGTGTAAAATGGAAGAAATCAGACGAGTGCTTGGCGCAATCCACACCACTCATATGTGAGAAAATTTATATTTTAAAAGCATTCATTCTTGTCCTTAATCTCTTGAGTACTTTCACTGTGAGCGAGGTTATCACCTTTCAAACAGTGTACACATTTTTTCAGACACCCTATATATTGACGATAAGTGCCCTACCCCATCTGTACGTGGGCTTCGCACTTGCTCACCTAGCTTGATGTCCGTCGCTAATATATGTATAAGATAAACATATTCATACACTGGGATAAATTAATCGCTAATATGTGGGTAAGATCACCAACACTAATTGTATCGTGCAATCCATGAAGATCTTTTTGGTTCGGGTTCGTTCGAACCCGTTGTAAAGATTACAAATTTCAAAGTTTGGGCAAATAGACTTCTCAATGCGATCGTCACATCATCAGATCTTTTCCATAAATGGCAGCTTCCTCACCTCCCTCCTCTTGCTTTCCTCTCATTTATACTGTAAGTTAACAGTCCGGTGAGCAATCGTATACGAAACATTGAGAGAATAACACACCTCGCCTTTCGCTACCCCTCCAACCCTTATTTAAAATTAACGGCCGTTAAGACCTGCCATAACCCTTACCGCTTATAATCCCAGATGTGTTTTATCAGGTTGGTTTCCACATACTGAGCGATAAAAGAAAACTAACCGCAGCGTATTCTAAGCTTCTTTTGAGAGCGGATCTGTCTTCGAAATGAAAAAGGTGTCGAAAGCACAACTCCATTTCAGTTTTCAACTTCAACTCCTCTTTCGGAAGTGATAATGCATCAAAACCAACTAAGGGGGAAGGGTCTCAGGTGTAGGTCTGAGCGGGGGAAAAGGATAGTACTGCGAGAATCTCCACCCTTCATTTAGTAGAAAAACATGTTTCCTTTTTGCTGAGTCCTTGAACCAAAAGAGCTACGGACCCTTGAAGGTGGGGTACAGTAACGCACCGTCAACGCGTGCCCACGTACATACGTGCGCGCGTCAACGTATGGGAAGTGGCGAAGGGCGGTGCGGCGAGCGAATCGGTGGCTCAGTAGGGTGTGACGCTGCCTCACAGGTGCTAGGCCAGATGATCGATTCCCGTGCTATGCACAATTTTTGCATTTTTTCATGTCTGCTGCCTCCTTCAACAATTTGCTTCCTACACACCTTCTACACATTTATTTCACCCTAAATTGTCAAAAGGGTCAGATTTGTGATCAGCACCCCAGGTAAGACCTATAGACAAAGTTTGGACGAAAACGGTGACCATGACCTTACCGTTAGTCACCCATGCCTACTGTAACTTCCCGTACTCCAGCGTAATAACAAAAACGATTCCAGGTCAACACCCAAATAACCCCACCCCCCTGGGAGAAGTTTGGGCGAAATCGGTGGTTATGACTTGACAGTCCAAGTCACCCGTACCTGCTGTGAGGTCACTGTTTAACATTCGCTGAAAAACACATTACCTTGCGTAATACAAAAAGTGAGAGATGTGAGTGAAGCAGAGCTCAAAATGTAATCTTGTTTGACAATTTATAATGAGATAAATGTGTAGGAGATGTGTAGGAAGCAAATAGGTAAAGGAGGCAGCGGTCATGAAAAAATGCAAAATTAGTGCGCAGCACCGGAATCGAGCATCTGGGCTAGCACCTGTGAAGCAGCGTGGCACCCTGCTGAGCCACCGACTTGCTCGCCGCACAGCCTTCCGCCACTTCCCATGCGTCAGCGCGCACACGTATTCACGTGGACACTCACTGACGATGCGATAGTGTACCCCACCTTCGAGGACCCGTAGCTCTTCTGGTTCAGGAACTGAACGAAACATGCTTTTCTAGTGCATGAATGGTGGAAACTCTTGCAGTACTATCCATTTTCCCGTTCAGACCTACGCCTATGATCCTTCCTTGGTAAGTAAAAATTCATCAAAACCTGTACATAGGCGAATCGTCGTCGGGATCTGGTCTCCTGTTTACGGGATGCTTTTGTCGCAGAATGTCCCAATTTGAATTCGTAAAGTATGGTGACTCGATAGTCGCGTCGGTTCATGATTTTACGGGGCTATGGAGAAAGTCGGCTAGAAAAATTAGAGCGAAATCTACATATATTTTTTGAAAGAGCAGGAAAAAACCTACCGAACGGTGTATGTGACTTTCCCTGAGATATGATGCTTTGGGGTAAAAAAACTTATTTATCTATACATACCTCGAAGCGGAAATTGATCTTGCGACAGCCTAACATTATTCTCCCTCGCCAAAAAAGCAGCTTTATAAAATTTCAATCAATGTGTCAACGTGTTGAGTAGTGAAATGAAATTTCAAAAAGTTATGCTAAATTTCCTTGAACAAAAATTATTTAATATATAAGGCATGCATTGTACATCCAATGATACATTATACAATGCATACATATATTAGGAACG
The DNA here is from genome assembly GCA_947396885.1 of Heligmosomoides polygyrus polygyrus. Classification (NCBI taxonomy): domain Eukaryota; kingdom Metazoa; phylum Nematoda; class Chromadorea; order Rhabditida; family Heligmosomidae; genus Heligmosomoides; species Heligmosomoides polygyrus. The sequence continues at coordinate 49,208,701 of OX377201.1, forward strand.
AAATAAAATTTAGAAAACGCCGACAAGATCAAGGTGGATCGAAGGTGACATTTCTCATGATGAAGGTTTTAAATGCACCTTTCGACAAACTAAGAAGGTTGTCTTGGCTAGTAACGAACTGTTCTAAATTATTCTTTTATTTAATCATTATTCTAACCCTTTTGGAGAGTCTCTAGTTTAATGCGAAAAAATCTCGTTTTGATTTGGAAGATGTTCCGTTGATTCCAATAGAGTTACACTTGTTGAGAAGAGTGTCCAGTTTAACATTGGTTTCCACATTCTGAGCGATAAAAGAAAACCACCTCTGGAGATGTGCCGCCGATGTTGATAACGTGCCTGCGGAATCAGAAGACGTTTGGGCAGGTTGTGAGACACAGAGGCGTTTATTCATACGAGGGAGGTATCTTGCGTTGCGAGATTTTTGCCTTTCAACGGAGTGGTTGAGATTTGAGGTGTTTGACATCTACATTATTCGCTGGCTTTTTCCGTGCATTTTCCAGCTGTATGCGTTTCCGCGCTCGAGAGCGTAGAACCCAGCTGCGGACTCCCCTGGGTGACGAAAGCAGTTCCCACACGAGCAGCTTGGATGGCACACACCCTGGAGTCCCTTCCTTAGCCTGGTTCTGCGCTCGAAGAATATACGGCCCCTGAGTTCCCGATGAGGGCGCGCACTTTTCTGATTGGAGCTTAAATTATTTACTTCTGGGATGCTTGAAGCAGGAAGGGTAGATTATTTTGTTAGATCGCAGATTTTGTAGCAATCGAACTTTCCAATTCGAATGTTTCGAGCATTCGAATTTGAATACATTCGAAAATCGCGTTTTTTCGAGCATTCGAATTCGAATACATTCGCAAGTCGCGTTTTTTCGGGCATTCGAATTCGAATACATTCGAAAATCGCGTTTTTTCGGGCATTCGAATTCGAATACATTCGCAAGTCGCGTTTTTTCGGGCATTCGAATTCGAATACATTCGAAAATCGCGTTTTTTCGGGCATTCGAATTCGAATACATTCGCAAATCGCGTTTTTTCGGGCATTCGAATTCGAATACATTCGCAAGTCGCGTTTTTTCGGGCATTCGAATTCGAATACATTCGAAAATCGCGTTTTTTCGGGCATTCGAATTCGAATACATTCGCAAGTCGCGTTTTTTCGGGCATTCGAATTCGAATACATTCGAAAATCGCGTTTTTTCGGGCATTCGAATTCGAATACATTCGCAAGTCGCGTTTTTTCGGGCATTCGAATTCGAATACATTCGAAAATCGCGTTTTTTCGGGCATTCGAATTCGAATACATTCGCAAGTCGCGTTTTTTCGGGCATTCGAATTCGAATACATTCGAAAATCGCGTTTTTTCGGGCATTCGAATTCGAATACATTCGCAAATCGCGTTTTTTCGGGCATTCGAATTCGAATACATTCGAAAATCGCGTCTTTTTCGAGCCTTCGAATTTGAATACATTCGAAAATCGCGTTTTTTCGGGCATTCGAATTCGAATACATTCGCAAATCGCGTTTTTTCGGGCATTCGAATTCGAATACATTCGAAAATCGCGTCTTTTTCGAGCCTTCGAATTTGAATACATTCGAAAATCGCGTTTTTTCGAGCATTCGAATTCGAATACATTCGAAAATCGCGTTTTTCGGGCATTCGAATTCGATTACATTCGAAAATCGCGTTTTTTCGAGCATTCGAAAATCGCGTTTTTTCGAACGTTCGAATACGAATATTCGAATTCGAATAGAATTATTAAAATTCGAATGCTCGAATATTCATTCGGGCGAAACTATACTATGCTGGTGACATCCGTTTAAAAATACCCTAAATGCAAAAGTATAAAAAAGTGAAGCTAGAAAGAGAAAAAGAAAAATCACTATCCTGACAAGAAAAATGTACGTGGGATCTGTCAATGCTTCCGGGAATGCTTACATAACCTCGACAGGCGTATATTAAAAACATTTGTTCGGAATTCCTAAAACCAGCAATATGTCGGTTCTATTTAACTTCTTCTTCCTTTTCTTTTGAATCGAAGACTTGACACGTTCAGCAGCCCACCATATTCGTATAGGTGAAAAGGCGACTCCATCTTGTAGAAATAGATTGATTATGCATCCTTAGGAACTGGACGAGTTTTTCTATTATAGGTCTTTCTCTGCAGAACACTCATCGTCCGGTCAAGCTCAGATTTAAATAATTACTCTCTATAATAAATAAAAATTAAAAGGAAATTGTAGCGTAAGTAGTTATCGATCCACAATGTTTGCCTCTCTGAAGGCGGCGAATCATATTTTGATACGTAAATATATCCTTAATTCGCATCATTAGAACTGAATGGTCATGAGAAGACTACCAGCTGCCTCCACACTGAACTTAAGCGTTACGATAGAGAAGTCATTCGCGTCGTGAAAGAAGTGAGACAAACCTTCCACAAAGTGTGAGCTCGGCAACGTCGACGGCCCTTCGGCTCTTCTCCAAATCGCGGCTTCCCATCGACAAAGGTCACTGCGGCGCTGTTGTGTCAGTGGTGAATTTGCCGCTCAAATGCCGCGCAGTGCGATTATTAATATGTACCAGGGGCTCTCTGATGTTGTCGTTCTCTGCAACGCCACGCAACAATCGACACTCCTCTTTTCTCCATCCTAACAAGGAAAGGTTCCCAACTCATGGTGAGCTTTTGCGATGCTATTTTACAGGATGTAGGGGTCTGTGAGGGGGTCCAGAACCACAGTCAGATTTAGCTGAACGCTTTTTAAACACTTGAAAAGGAGGTGTGAAGGTGTTTGCGCCACACTCATTAACCTCTATGACACCCACGTGATGTGCCCCGGTGGCGCAGTCGGTTGGAGTGCCGCCTCGTACGAGCACACCAGTTCAAGATCGAGTGGTGCCGACATTTTTGCGCGTATTACTTGTTGCTATTGTTCTTCTATTGTTATTCTCATGATCACAGGAGTCACTTTTAGACTATCAAACTACCAAATATATCAAGGCGTTTATTTCCGCCTTCATATATTTGGTAATTTTTCAACTATTCATATCTGTACCACCACCATATCTTACCGCATCACCAATGGTACCGTAAATGCACACAAATACGCTTATATTGGAAGCAGGTGACTGGTGTAAAATAACCAGTTATAATATCTTCTTTCACATATTATTTATAGTACAATATATAAAATATACTTACATTGAAGGTAGGTAAATGGTATGAAATATTGTGCAAAAAGGGTACCACTCGTGACTTCTCTTTTGATTGTAGATTATAAGCCAGACCTACCGATAGTTCTGCGCTCCTGTGTTTCGGCGGTGTTCGTCATATGCGTGGGCGACAGCTGTTACTTTTGATGTTCACCCGGGACCCTTCTCAACACCCACAGATTGCGCGTTCAACGAAGAAGATGTGGCCATTCCTTACCAGGGAGAAAACTGTTCCTAACTGGCTTCTGTAAGAGGCTGCTGGTGTGACAAACGCTTGTGTTGTAAATGTTTCATAGCTTTGTACCATAGCTGCTGAATAAAAGGGAAATAATAAATATAAGACTTAATTTAATGATATATAAGACTTTTTATTTCCAGAGAAATGGTATGGTACAGATATGAATAGTTGAAAAACTAGCACATATGAAGGCGCAAATAGACAGCCTTGCTTGGTTTGTTGTAAGCATTGATGGTCTGAAATTGACACCTGTAATCACGAGAAAGCGTAATGACAACAAAAAAAAATGTTGGAAGCACTCAGACTCGAACTGAAAATCCCGCCGATGTGCTCCTACGAGGCGATAGTCTTACCAGCTGCGCCACTGAGGCATATCTCGTGGGGTGTCGTAGCGGTTGACGAGTGTCTTTCCTCTTTTTCAGGCCTTTAAAAAAGCGTTCAGCAAAAACTGAGTGTGGTTCTGGACTCCGCTCACAGGTCCCCACATCCTATCAAAATAGCATCCCGAAAGCTCACCATAAGTTGGAAACCTTTCCTTGTAAGTCTGATGCTGAGTCGGAGCGAAGTGCGTTTTCTTGAAATTACAAAACGATCTCAATTGTCGGCAAAGAAAATGTGTACAGCCCATCTTAGCAATGCGATCGGGACTCACCTCATCCAAGGAACGAGCAACTAAAAGGTGTTGCCTCTCCTAGACAATATTCTCCAACGTCTTAGGAAAAGATTTCAGGCTTACCTTTTTGCAAAGCCATTCTATGTCCAACCCGTCGCTCTTTCGGCGGGCACATGTCTAGAAAAGGAGTTCTCTGAAATCTTTTCCTAAGACGTTGAAGAATATTGTCTAAGAGAAGCAACACCTTTGTTGGTGACCCGTGAGAGATCACAGGCTCAGTAGAGAGGCCTATACGCCTTGTGAATAAGTAAAAGCTGCTCAAACTGTTCGGTGCAGGTCGCGACATTATTGCTATGAGTATTTCTTCAGAAAATTGACCAGTTTCCTTTGAAGGTAAGGTGAAACTAATTTATGATGTGCGGAACATCGACGCCTCCTGCAACTGGGTTCGTCCGTCTAACAACGTTTGATTGACTGACATTCGCCTTCTTTATTACCGAAAGAACTTTGATATGCATTGACTAAGTTCTACAGCAACGACGTCTTGAGTTGCTCTTCAGCATTTTCTGAATGTCGAAAAACTGCTGAATATGAAGATCCTCAGCTGATAGAATTCTTCAGTAGTGTGTTCCATCAGGTACTTGATTCCTGTAGGCTTATGCGTCATTCCTGTTTTCTTCAACGCTATTCAGCTTCGCTAGAATGTGCACTTGATTTAAGACTTTGCGCGACGGTGCTGGAATTAAATGAAACATCTAGCGATAGTCTTGCAAATGTTGCGAAGCAAAGCCGCGCCGCCTCACTAGGAGCTTACCCCAACGGTAGGGCTGGAGATGTGTGTATGTTCAGAAGTGCCCAGCGCAGAAATTTGGAGATCCACGTATCTCGATCCGGGTCCTGCAGCGAATTGCGGCTGCTAAATGATGGAGTGCAGTAGCCTCTCGATACTCGATAAAACAGCTTCCAAAACAGCTTGAGTGGAATGCAATATTAGTCCAAATTAAATTAGCCTTCATGTCCATACTGTAAGGCGATCTGAAACATCTCTTATACTATATCTTACTATATATAATTCGCTTAATCCGTGGGTCACTTTTTAATCACGGGAGGGGGACGGAAGATGAGATGCCTACGACAGTGTGGCGCATGCCAGCCGGATTATATTCCACCTTAACCATGGGCAATTGCTGGCGAACCACTCAAGTTTACAAAATATTCAGCGGGCAACGCGTCAGGGTATGAATGGGGGTCAAGTGCGGAGCGCAGGGATTGAGAAGGCGTGCGGCAGGCATCGTCTACATAATGTGCGTAGGGATTCAGAAGGCGTGCTGAAGACGTCCAACTTGCGAACTTGCGTAAGGGTTCCGAGAAAGGGGGACCAGTAGAAGGGAGCCAGAAAAGAGGGGATCAGCAAAGAGGGACCACCAGATGAGGGGGGAGGGACCAGTATTTTCCCTCTTCGTTCAGTGTGTGTCGGATTTCCGAAGACGGCTTACAGAAGTCGTGTAACGTGTGTCAGAACGCAGAAGGAGTGTCATAGACGTCGTGGCGACGCGGTGACACGTGAGTCGGGACTCACTGTCACATGCGAATGGTTGAGTCTCACTCCGTTTCTTTGCCAGCACATAGGTAATGGGGTATCAGCAGGGAGAGGGGTAGAGGTAGGGAGAGTGACTATGGGATTCGCAAGAGTATTATTGCCGTCAAACAGTAAACTCTGTCCACCAATACTGATTAAATTTAATTATGTTTCCGGAGATAAAGCACATCGGACTGGGACTCTCGTGATCTGTTTCTCGCCACATAGAGAACAGGCACTTCGGAGAATAAATGCGATAGAGGAGGATGGGCTTTATAGGGGCAGTGAAGATTCTGCCCTACCATATCCCGCTGCACTAATCTATGTAGTAAAACCAGTTTTTTAGTGTAGTAAAGGTAAGAAAGCCTAAAGAAGACGGGCGGGATGTTCTATTCTCGGGTTTTGGGGGCGAAGCCCCAAAAAACCAGACGTTCGGCGGCCGCTAGGCTGCTGAACGTCTGGTTTGGTAAGCAATATGAGAAATAGAAGTGTGTGACGAGGTCGCTGAACACGAATCTGAAAGTCGTTTTTGAAGTTTCGATCGCCATCAATCGATATTGATCAAACTTTTTCACGGATGTCGTTCATTTTTTCTGCTTCTTTCTAACTGGCCCCAATCGACGTAGCTAAGGCGTTCTTCCTGCGTAAAGCATGACATAAGTGGCAGCTACAATTGATGATGAGAACTCATTACTGCGGCGAAGCCGTTAAGAAGCCGTTAGTGCGGCCGAGAGGCCGCTCAACGGCTGGTAAGATAGGGACGCGCTAAGAGCTGTCGATCGCCGCTGTGTCAGAAATGACTGGCAGAAAACAGGTGCTTGGAATTAGCGCAAAATAGGTACCGGGAAATATCTAGACGTCTCCTGCAAGCGCCGAAATTAAGAAGACAGTGTCCCAGGTCGATCAAGCAATCGATATCGATCGAGATTATCGATCTTTTTATCGGTGGTGTCGGTTTTCTCTCACATCGGTGATATCGGTTTTCTTGTCAGAGTTAGTTGATGGAGGTGGGCATCACGTGATTATGACGTCCGACGGAAAGGCTTCACACCAAGTGGAATTTTCGATCACGCAATCACCATTGATCGATATTATCGATGTTTTAATCGATATTTTGAAAGTATCCTGGGCGCGTTGTGATTTGAAGTCGTGCTACAGATGTACGACGCGTGTTTGTCAAGATTCTGAAGATGTAAAACAGAAGACCTGTGAGAGAACGATCAGGCAATCATTTGATAGTTTTTATATCGATGACGATTAGGCGTCCCAATCGGTCGTTCACCACTGCAGCGATTCTGCGTGGAAAAATTTTATTTCAACATTGTGAGACGTGAATGCCTACTCGAATAGGTCATTCGAGCTTAAGTTTACTCGATAGCAAGAGAGAAAATGTAGTATGTGCGTTTGGGGCACCAGAAGTGGCTGATTTTCGCCGAGCCTCCTTCTCATCGTTAGCTGCTCACATTCGTCAACTAAGAAGAGCGTGCGCGAGGACAAGGGCCAGCTGGATCGGCGGCAGTTCAGCGATGAATAAAAAGGGAGTGTAACCGCCCTTATGGTTTTGGCTGAAGGGCTCCTCTGCGTGCTAGCACAGATGAGTGAAAGAACGGTCGCGTAGCGCTGGTTTCTGGTGCTACAGCTGGATGCTCTTCTTTCGCAGCTGTTCCAGCTCACTGGGCCACCTTCAGTCCGTCAACCTGCAATGAGTGTTCAGCGTTGGCCTCGCTGCACTCGCCTCGTCTCTCTTATCGGATGGTGCTCTCATCGTCTTTGCTCGAATCGGTGGATCCTCTGCTGAGTTCTTATGCTCACTTCATTTTCCCGCCTTGCCCGGACCTAAAACCTTGCTTACTCACATCTAAGCCGTCATGTGGTGGGAAAGGGGCGTTCGTATATGCCATGTTGATCGCCGAACCGAGATAGGAGCCGAAAAGCTTGACACTTTTCCCACTCATCTCAAAGTATGGAGGGCGAGGCTTTGGGAGTCGCTTAGGAATATCGTTTAATGTCTAAGCTGGGAATGCCTTTTTACTCACGAGGAAGGTCAAAGAGGTGACCGTGGAGTTTTTCAAAGCGACCTATACAGGGCTGTAGGGCGTTGTCTGGGAAGCACCATAGTGGTTTCCAAATTTCCTGCGGAGCTCTGTGTAGGTCAAATCGGCAAGATACTGTACCGCTTCAGTGCGTGCCGATAACGCAAAACTGACGTCTGGAATACCCTTGTCGTGCTCAGAAATGTCCTGCAAAAGGTTTAGAGCTTCAGTGGTTGCTAAAACGTGGGATCTGATAAATTCCTAGTAGAAACGAGAAAGCACATTCACGGGAGACATTCACCAGCAGCACCCCATCTGCCAAGTGGGTAGCGCGGTGGACTTGCGGGCGGGTGGTCCAGGAATCAGTTCCTGGGGGGGGGGTCTATGCATTGCTAGTCAATGCAGAGTGCATTTTGGCCTCAACGAAATACATTGTTCGCGTTTCAACCTTTTTTTAACCATTTTTGGATGTGAGCCAAGCCAGCCTTCGTCGATTAGATGTGGCCATTAAACCATGCTTGTCTTGTTGGGTCCCTCATTACATAGGAATCCCATGTGTGATCCCTTTCTAATGTTTTCTATGAGTCTTAGAAGTGTGCATCGCAGTAACCTCAGTAACCAGTAGTGAGGATGATCGACTATTACTTTGATACATCATCAAAATATGCTGATTGCCTCTCGGAGAGCTCGTTCTTTGTAACTTTTACTAATTTTACTAGTTGTGACGAAAATTGAAATTTTTATCATTCCTGCGTTAGTGTTGCATTTCTGCCTATTTTGGTGCCGGTCACTCTTCCCTACTATAGAGGAGGGGAGTCCGCTACAGGTATGAACACATGTACTCTCACGTCTGCAGGGTCGTAATTTTTTCAGGGTTCGTCTATGGGCAGGGCATTTGGGATACTGATCACGAATTCGGAACTCGTTTTTTGTTCCGGTAGATTACAGTAGACTGCGATATGAGTAGGGTGCGGGTAAGTGGTTGAGACGGGTTAGCCGCACTCCCTCTCTCACTCCATTCGTCTAGGGATGTTATTGGATCACAAATTTGGTAAACGTTTTTGGTTTTTAAATTTTTTGAGGGCTATTTTCAGTTCAAGATACGATCTTGGAAAGAAAGTGCAGCCAGATGAAGCAACCTGCTTGAAAACCAGCTTTTTCGCAGTATTCATATCTACTCTATACTGCTGTAATCTGCTGTTGCACCGAAAGCAGATGCCAGATTCGTGACAAACCCCAAATAACCTCCCAAGACGAGAAAGAGATTTGAACGAAGGAATTTTTTAGCCTTTGGAGTGTCGAGACTACGAGTTATGGGGATTGAAACGCGAAGATTGAACCCTGCCGAAGCCAAAATGCCCTCTATGTACATTGATAAAAATTCAAGGAACACCACTAGCAATGCATAGGAATTTATCAGATCCCACGTTCTAGCAATCACTGAAGCTCTAAACCTTTTGCAGGACTATTTCTGAGCACGACAAGGGTATTCCAGGCGTCAGTTTTGCGTTATCGGCCCGCACTGAAGCGGTACAGTTTTTTGCCGTTTTGACCTACCCAGAGTTCCGCAGGAAATTTGGAAACCACTATGGTGCTTCCCAAACAACGCCCTAAAACCCTATATGGGTCGCTTGAGAAACTCCACGGTCACCTCTTTCACCTTCCTCGTCAGGATGACGTCGACGCAAGTGAAGAATCGTGTAGGAATCTAGATGTAGACAATTTCGATGGTTAGCTTTTGCCAAGCAGATCGCGGACTGTTCCAGACGTTTTGTCTTGAAGGATTCATGAATTTCTTCTAGGAAACATAAGTTCTAAGGGATTAACCTGAAATTTGAAAGGCCTGATAGTGTGAGATCTCTTTCCTAATCACGCCTACGTTGAATTGCTAGCTTGTTCTAGAGGTATGACAAGAAGCAATGTGAGGCGAATGTGCAAAATCCTATTGCTGCTCTGCACACGTGAAGCAGTGACGCTAAAGGCCGCTGATGGCCGCCGAGTGACGCTAAAGGTGCAGGAACAGGCTGCTCGTTCGGATCGGTTTTCTCGTCCGGTTAGAGGTACATGTTAAAGGACAACTCGAAGGGCACCGATTACTTTGACCGGTCGTCTCTGGGAGAAGTGGGCCACTTACTACTACCCTTGTTCAACTTCATGAATATCGCATCTGCGGGTTCATACCAATCCATGTGTTCGACTGGAAGACAATCGGAATCGAAACGGAATTGTTAATGTTATTAATAGTAGCAGTCAGCTCTTCCTTTCTATTGCTATTAGCAGCAACAAGAGGCGAAATAGTATTCTTCTAAGGATAGGTAATTGCTTGAAGGACAACGGATTCCCATGAAGTCGAAATCCACATTTTAATCTGACTGTTCTGATAATCTGTTTATCTACATTTTGAGAAGAGATGATCACATAGTACGTAAGTCAACTAATAAAACCTGCACTTATTGTCTGCGGCTCTTGACGGTTGGATGAGTTTCTGTCGAAAGTTTATCGGCAGAATGAAAGGTGAAAGGTGAAAGACACTATGGGAAGATGTTGTTTATTTACATGTGATAACCAAGGCTATCAAGACTGACAGTCTATCTCATTCGTACACAACACCTCACCTTTCAAAAAAAAAAAGAAAGAGATCACATAGAATGTAAATATGACTTCTTATGTGGATCCATGTGCAGTCGTCTCGTTGGTTGTCGTATACGAGTTGGTCGTCGTAGATGATCCTCGTCCGTTGTCGGTCGTGCTTGTTGAAGGGCGTGTTGTTCCGGAGATATAGGTGGAGGCTGATGTGCTGAAGGCGGAGTTGGATGTAATCGCACCAAGTCGAACATATCAAACAGCACATCAAGGTCCTGTTGTGCTGTCTGTTTTCCATCGTAGGTGCGCATTCGCAGCTGGTTAGCGTGTCGAATCCATGACTTGTCTCCAACGAGCACTTTGTAGAGTACGCATGCGATTCGTTGAAGAACATCTCCATTGCACCAATTGAGATGTTTTCCGTTGTAAAGACGTACAAGGACAGCATCTCCTCTTGTAAATAGCGCTTACAAGCTCCACACTGCCTGCTGAACGGCGATTCTATCGAGGTATTAGGAGTTGATGCTCGACGAAGTAATGGTTTTCGGGGCGAAAGTGACGTTCTTATCGTTAGTTTTCTTCCGACGAAGAGTTCAGCAGGTAATATTGTTCCATTCAGAGATGTGCATGGAGTGGATCTGTAGCTAAGGAGAAAGGTTTGCAAGTTTTGAGACAATATTCCTCCACCTTTAAGCTTCAGAAGAGCTCTTTTGAACGGTCGACAGGTCTTTTCGCCTGCCCATTGGATTGTGGGTGAAACGGTGGCGAGAAGAGGTGCTCAATGTCATTTTCCATGTAGAACCTTTTGAACTCGGCAGAAGTGAACCGTGTGCCATTGTCAGAGACGAGGATTTCGGATGTACCGTATCTGGCGAAGGTTTGGCGCAGGAGAGCAATAGTAGCTTCCGTTGTTGAAGCTGCAGTTGAAGATTTCAGGCCATTTTGAATAGGCGTCCACTATTACTAACAAGCATGATCCTTCGAAGGGGCCGGCGTAATCTACGTGGATGCGAGACCATGGTTCATCTGGTAAAGGCCACAAGGCAAGTGTTGTTCTGACTGGCAGTTTTGATACGGATGAGCATTTAGAATAGCGACGAATAGTGTCTTCAATGTCCTTGCCTATCCTTGACCAGTAAGCGTAGCTTCGTGCTAGTGCTTTCATCCGCACTGTTCCAGGGTGTCCTGTGTGAAGCTGTCGAAGGATTCGTGGCTGTAATTGTGCTGGGATGACCACGCGATTCGCTAGAAAGAGGCATCCGTTGAGAGTTGAAAGGGAGTCGCGTCGATTGTAGTAGCTCAGGAGGTCCAGATTCCTGATCATTTTTGGCCCTCCCGATACAACATTGATTAGCTAGAGTAGGCAATCCTTTGCTGTCGACTCCTTGATTTCATTCGCCGTCACTGGTAGGGATGTGATGTGTGATGTCGGCATCAACCGCGATGGCTGCAATCACTCGGTCTTTGTCTTGAGTCGAGTTTGTGGTGATGAGCCTTGAGAGTGCGTCCGCCTGGCCAAAGCTTGTTGTCGATGTGTACTGAATATTGAGGTCGTAGGTCAATAGGCCGTTGTTGCCCATCGTTGTAGCCTGTTCGCAGTGTAGACTGAGATTCCTTCCTTTGAGCCGAAAATGGAAAGTAGTGGTTTATGGTAGGTCAGAAGTGTGAATTTGCGGCCGTGAAGCATTTTGTGGAATTTTTGCACTGAAAATACAAGGGCAAGGCCTCCTTTTTCGATTTTACTGTAATTCTTCTCGGCAGGAAGCAGTGGGTGGGAAGCGTGAGCAATAGCCTTTTTGGATCCGTCCTTGTAGCGATGCGAAATGACAGCGCCCAAGCCGTGGTGTGAAGGGTTGGCAGCGACGACAATATCCTGACTTGAGTCGTAATGGGCCAGAAGCAGATCCGATAAAAGTATTACTTCGCTTTGTTGAAATTCTCTTCACAGCTTGGCGTCTATTTGAACTTGGCATTCTTCTTAAGAAGGGCATCTAGTGGCGATCATAGGCCTCTCATTTCCTTGACAAGGTTCTCATAATAGGAGAGTGGTCCAAGGAACGATCGAATTTGCGACGGTCCTTTTGGAACTGGCATATTTTTGATAGCGTCGATCTTCCTCGGGTCAGAGCGTCGCCCATGCTGATCGGTGATGTACCTAAGGCAGCGGATGGGAGTTTTAGCGAAGTGGCACTTCTCTATATCCACTCCAGTCCACTCTCCGCAATTCGCTTGAAGACGGCGTCTAATCGTAAGTTGTGTTGGTGTTCCTCAGGTGTTCTACCAACAACGATTACATCATCCAAATAGGCCACAACTTCTTGCAGGCCGGCAAATGTTGTATCCATGATTTGCTGGAAGATCGCAGGCACATATTTGACGGTGAAGGGTAACCTGTTGTATTGGTATAAGCCTCGGTGAGTGTTTATTGTTAGCAATTCTTTTGAGTGAACGTCCATTTCGATTTGAAGGCATCCATCGGCGGAATCGATGGTGTAGGAGTGGCGTCCTCCATCGATTGTCGCGAATATGTCTTCTGGACGTGGCAGTGGATATTGATGCAGATCTAGCGCGTCATTCATTCAAGCCGGTGAAAAAATCAGCGTAAATCCTCAGTGATCCGTATGATTTCTTTACAATGACGATCGGCGCGGCCCAGTTGGAATAGTTCATCTTTGAGATTACGCCACTTCATTTAAGTCGATCGAGCTGCCTTTCCACTGCTGGTAGAACTGGGTATAGTACTGGGCGTTTTGGACGAAAAACCGGTTTGGCTCCTGGTTTAAGCCATACAGTAGCCTTAGATGGCCTGTAGAGTCTAAGGTCGCTCCTGAAGACTCCAGGGTATGTCGCTTGAAACTTCGCGGCAACTTGGTCGTGCTCCAGGTTGACGATGCTGACGTTGCTCATTGCTGGATTTCCTGGGTCATTGCAGGGAAGGGAGTCCATGATGCTGTATATTCCCAGTTTGGAGATCCATTCTGCTCCCAACAGGTTTGATGGATTGTTGCCGATGTAGAATTTTCTTTCAGCTCATGCGGAGTTGAAGCTGTATAGGCCCATGCACACTTCGGCGACGCCGCGGGGCGGCAACTGGGGCGAAGGGCCCTCTCCGCGACCTCCAGTGGTCGCGGCGCGGGCGCGGTTAGATTGGAGCAACTTTGTTGGCCGCATGCGATCGATGATGCTAATCGCACAAAAGAACGTCAGCTAAACGGGACACGACGATGCCTAGGAGCGCTCCAAACCGTGGACCGTGATCTAGCAAGTATGTCAGAAGATGGGAGAAGAAGGAGGACAAGCGGTTGGACAATGCCATTGACTGTCTCCTGAAACAGATTCGGCGTCTACTCCATTTGCTATAGAAATAAATAAAAAACATGGAAAAACAAAGACGTTCTATCCTAGAATATGGCTGTGTTAGTGTTAAGGCAACAGAGAGAGGCGCACAAAAGCAAAAACGCAATTGCTACACACGAACTGAAGAAATCACGAACAGAAACTCAGACAATTTTTGATTCTCCTACAGGACGGGGTCGACAACCTCGAAATGGATGCGTCACGCAGATTCTCAGTCGGGACGACCGTTGTTAAGGGCGGCAGGACACCGTTTGAATCGCCGAAATGAGGTGAGGTGGCGTGTGTTGCGCTGGTACGCAATTGCATCCGCGGCCTCGAGACTCGCGCCCTCGTGCGTGTCGCGCCGCCAGGAAAGATTTGAACCATTCCAGCCTGCGGCACTCGGCGCGACATCGCCGGCGATAGCCGCCGCGACAGCCGCAAAAGTGTGCATGCGGCACGTGTCGCTGTGTCCCGCAGCGCCCGTCCCGGCCCTATCCTTCATCGCGCTGCCGCCGAAGTGTGCATAGGCCTTATGTGCATTACCGTTATCCAATGAAATGGATGCGATCTCCGGATGCACTGCGAGCGATGAGTGACGGCGGTTGAACTTCAGGTTTAATCATGAGTTCCCATGCCGTTTTGTTAATGATCATGACATCTGAAGCGCTGTTGACTTGGAATCTGATGGGTTGACCGTCTACTGTGATGGTGGCGAAGCGGCGGTATTGGCCGCAGTCGATGCTTGAAACTGTGAAGACTGCATCGGAGCGTGTGGTTTGCCTCGCTGAGCGATAGGGTCGAGGCTGCATTGTTCAGCGTGTGGCTGATACGCAGAATCCGCCTTTGTGACCACTCCTGTGGCAGTTATAGCATCGATGTTGACGGCAGTTGCAGTTGCGAACGAAGTGCATTGCTCCACAGAGCCAGCATGGTGTAAGAGCTTTGGAGAGCGCTTGAAATCGATGTCGCCTTTCTTGATGGCTGTTTGTTGTAGCAGGGCTGATGAGGGCTGCTGGTGTCGTCTTGGCTGATAAGGGGTTGATCGTTTTACGGCTTGTCCCCTTGTAGATCCAGCGTCAATCACTTTCGTGACGTGCTTCAGATTGAGGAGCCGTTTGCATTCTTCCGTGAGTGTCTGGATTGCACATTTTGGGTCGGTTTCGATGTTGTCGAGCAGCTTCAATCGGACAAATGCATCACTGCTTGACTGGAGACCACACATAAATATGGTATGGTATACTTGAAATGGTTGCCGTTGCAATCGGCTAGCTTGAATTTTACGCATTCGCGGCTAACACGTCCAGCGTAGATGACGAAGTCGGCTACATTAAAAATCACGTCTCGTGGGGTCTTCGGCAGGATGTAGCTGAAGTACTTCTCGTATGCTGTCGCATAGAGTTTGTGAGGTAGAAGTCGTACGCGTGTTGCTTCGTCGAGTGTCTGCCCATCCACATGGAAGATGCGCCGGAAGCATGCTTCGAAAGTTAGGTTCGCTTCGGGGTTGTAGGAGAACTGCTCGATTCGTCCAGCGATTAGGTCGGAATGGCGCTCTGGTTCGACTGTTGACGACGTTGGCTGCTGTGACTGCAACTGTGGGACCGTTCGGAGTACGTCGGTGGGAGTCGTCAGGAGCTGTTGGAACTGCTAGTCCGTCATTGTTGGCATTGCTTACAGGTGGACATGTCGGCGCCGATGTCGAGACTGTGGGTCGAGGAACAGGAACTATCAGGAACTGGAAGTCGCGGTAAGGTCGGTGGGGGACCGCTTCTAAAGTGCAATCTAACGATCCTTTCGGGACTTACTCAAAAGTACGTACCGGAAGTCGATGTGCTGTGATGTGTCGACGGAGGTGCCAGCTAAGGCGTTGGCGTTGACTGCTGCGGTTGTGGTCCGTGAAGTCCTGATCGCCACTGTTATGTCTGTGACATTTGACGGTTGGACGAGTTTCTGTCGAAAGTTTATCGGCAGAATGAAAAGTGAAGGTGAAACACACTATGGGCAGATGTTGTTTATATACATGTGATAACCAAGGCTATCAAGACTGACAGTCTATCTAATTCGTACACAACAGTTATGCACGTCATTTAATACATAAAAAGAGATTTGGTATTGCAGCGATACACGCATGCAGCATCTATGGAGTGATCTGATATTCTTTTCCGATAAAATGACTTGTTTTTGGCAGCCATTTTCAGAAGCGGTAGTTTCGCTCGTCCAAAACGTTGGATTGGACACATGAGATTTTCCTTCAAACAGATTTCAAATCATGTCATTTCCTTTTCATAAGCTATATGGAAGCACAGGATACACCGAATCGTACTGGCCTTCATTTACACGCATTGCAGTATTCATACGTATTTAGCCATTGAACAGTGTTTGTGGATTGCCCAAGTGGTGGTGCTGGAGGAAGAGGTTAAGTAGCTGACCGGGCAGCTGAGCATGGTTCCTGTGAGGTAGTCTAGGGGTGAGTGCTCATGGGGGGGGGGGAAGAAAAAAGGGATCCTTTTGTTCCTTCTATTCCGGCTTACTTTCCACCTCTAATCTAGTCCCCACAAACAGACCGCGACAGTGGAAATGAGGTTCGCAGAGGGCGATGCAGACCACTGCTGTGTGTGTGCCCGTAAGTTTTACTCTCAGCTAATCTCGGTGAGGAGCAAAAACTGCTCGGCAAACAGCGGGGCGGCAGCAGCGCAGGCGCAGGGAGGAGCCTACGCGGCCTGATGGCAGGACTGCGGCCGCGAGCGAGGCCCTGGTCAGCTCTAAGCTCGAGGTTCGAAAATCGAACGGGGTCGTACTGTGGCATCGCTCTGACGGGGGGGGGGGGGTCGCACCGTTTGTTGGTTTCAGGAGAGGATGGTGTCGTAATTTTCCAGCTTTTCGATGCATTTTTGTCTCCTCGAAACCTGAAGAAGGCATATTTTGAATGCGAGACTGAATCCTGCTAAGTTTTGAACGCCAATTACTTTTCAGTCAACACTAAAGATTTTCTTTGAGCAGTTTTCAATTCGGTCAGCTCGTACAAGCCCCGTTCATTGCCGATTTAAGTAAAATGTCATCTCGCGACATATTTTTTTTCCTGAACAAGCGGCATCTTAATTTGAAATTGCACTCTGTGAAACTTGGATGTTAACTGCTGCTGGTAATTTAAAAGTTTACTTTGATTTTTTTTACAGTTCACAAAAACGTTTTTAAGCGCTCTTCGAATCCATAACTGAGATGTAACCGAATACCTGACGTGTGACGGAAAAAATCTTTTCTACCCGAAGGAGACAACGTTAAGAACTAAATATATACCTACAAAATTCTAAGACCCTTGTCATTATGCACCAAAAAGCTGAAGTGTTTCCGCCAGCGACCTTCAATATGCATGGGGGAGAGGGTTGTACCTAATATAATCACTTTCATTAAATTAAATTGTTTTCTAAATTAAGAAGACAACCTGTAGAGGTAAGGTTTTACTACATAATATTTTAAGCTTTCGAATCCATAACTGTTTAATATAATCTAAAAATTGGGCCTTTCTGCGGCAGCCTTCTATTATATGTATGTATATGATCAGGGGGTGAAAATGTTTCCTATTTGCCTGGAAAAAATCGATGCTAAAATTGAGCCCTCTGGTTATGTCGAGGATCGCTGAAAAGCTTGATTTTTATTGCACTACAAGCGACGTCAAGTTATGGAGTGCAATTTCATCCTCTCCTGTTGCCTCTTCAGGTACAGTCTTCACATGCGATCGATGAAGTCAGAGAATGCAGATCCCTGTACTTGAATGATTACAAATCAGAGAGTTTTCAGAGTTTTTGAAAGACTATTGCCGCATTAGAAACCAGAGGAAAGGCCATTCTTTATTCTAGACGTTTATGTGCCAGAGAGTTCGATTTTTGGTCAAAATTCAATCAAATTCTCGGATAATGTCCCAGGGAAGAGGAACCCAGTAACCCACGTAGGAGAAGATGCTTTTAGGAGCTTTTCTACTTTGAAGAATGGCTCCTCCTAGAGTTTCTAACGCATTATTGTTTTGTTCGAAAACTCCAAAAATTTCGATTGATTATATAACCGCCCAAATGCAAGCAGCTGCGTTCTCTGACTTGTCAGCCGCAGGCGAAGATTGTGTTGCCATGGAAATGAATTTTTCCCTACATAGCTGAGGGACGGAACATGTGTACTCCATAAAAATTCACGTAATGCTTGCTATACAATAAAAAGGTTTGGTCTTTTTGTATCGATCTTTGGTATAATCAGTGGATCGATTTTTGCAAAGATTTCTTTCCAACAAACAAGGAAAAATTGAACCTATTGATCATACAGAAGGCCGTTACAGAAGTGCTCAAATTTAAACTCTATAGGTTGTATTCTTCAGTTCGAAAAACATTTCAGTTTCACAAACACGACGATGTTGGACACGACTCTCTCCCTTAATCATATGGATGACCGTTGCAGAAACACTTCAGTTTTTGCTGTATATGACAAGGCCATTGTTTTTTGTGGGGTACAGTTGCATTTTCTAACGTTGTCTTCTTCGGGCAGAAATGATTTCATCGCTCGCTCTGGTGAAAAAATGCGTGGTGATACGATGTTCTGCTAAAATCGGCAAAGAACAGAGCCCGTGGTGACTGTGTTGGAGACTGCTCTAGGGAAACCTTTATTCTTTCACTGCAGAGTAATCAGCACTCAAAACGCAACAGGGTTCAATTCCATGTTCATGACATGACTCCTTCAGCAAACGACGCTGCGCGCTAGTGTCCATACTGTCGGTGCCACACCTGGAAAAACTGCTTTTTGAGTGGTTCGAAGGCTACCTAAGGAGAAACCCAAATCAGATAAGGAGAATGAAGTTGCGTTTGAGTTCAGCGCTCAAATTCACATCTGCTCCTTAAGGGAGAGGGCTGGATCGTAAAGTTTCGGCAAAAACAGGACTCCATGTTTGACCATGGCCCTGCTTGTCACTTGCTTGCTGAATGGGTAGTTGTTTAATTGGGACGAGAACTTCATAGCCATCGGCGTCGTCTCTGGAACATGGAGTGGGAGAAAGTAAGGCTGAGGCAGAACGGTGAACACTTTGCGTTGCATCCGCCAGCTTCAAGATCGATGGCGTAGGATGCTCATGCGGCACAAGAATTGCAAGGGTTTGGTGCTCCAGCAGCGTTCCGAAGTTCATGGACCTGTTTCGCATTTGTCAAACTGGAGCAAGGTCGGTAGTTGAAGTAGCTTCACGCCTGGCTTGCCATCCAGAAACTAATAGCATGCAGCTATCTCTCATTCATATTCTCGCTCTCAGCATGAAATCAAGGTTGCGATCAGCCGACGCATAAACCGCGTCCACCCAACGCACAGTTCCACAGTTTCCAACGTGTTTTGTGTGGCGTGCCGGCTAAAAATTTTATATGAACTCGCAGATAGTCGAATTTCAACTGGAACTGAAGATGAAGCCAATCTCGAGACCATCTCAGCTCACATCATTCTTAGCATGTGAGGCATTGCAGGAAGGAAAGCCACGTGAACAGCACTTTATAAAAACAGTGGTAGCAGTGGGTTGTTAATGCATGGCGCGGCTTCCGATTATAGATCACTGATGGTTCCTGTGCCCAAGCCAACCATAAAAGCGTTCGTTTATCTAAAGATGCGAGGTGCGGTATGAGACAGTGTATCGCCAATACCAATACTTCGGCTTAGTCGTTGATTGCGGTGATGGTTCACTCAGCAATTTTTACACTCCATGAGTTTGAAATGTAGTCGAGTCGATTTCTTTCCAAAGGAGTTGATCACTACTAGAAACGCTTTTTGTTTTAGGATTTTTGACTTTAATTATGGTAGTTCAGAGCAAATATTCGTGGAAGGCGTGCGCGAATGAAGCCCTTCTCAGGCGAAGGTTCCGAAGAGAATGCGCAGTGACAGCATTCGCAGAATACATACACCGATGCAAAGGAAAATTTAATTGAACTGTTTAAGGCAAACGCTATATTGGGTTTGCC
Organism: Heligmosomoides polygyrus polygyrus; assembly: GCA_947396885.1. Lineage (NCBI taxonomy): Eukaryota > Metazoa > Nematoda > Chromadorea > Rhabditida > Heligmosomidae > Heligmosomoides > Heligmosomoides polygyrus. The sequence goes on from OX377201.1 coordinate 49,228,263, forward strand.
GGAAAGTTATGACGGTTTTTGCGCAAGCTCTTCTCGGTCGTTCATTACTGAATCAATTTTCAGCTTACCTCGCGTTTTTACATAACTATTGCGGAATTTTTCGCTACTACTGACTGAATAATTAGTGCTTCACCTACACTTAATAACAGGGTTTCTTCGAGGGCCATTGAGGTATGTCAAATGAACAAATCCTAACGATATTTCACTTCAATTTCATACTGGGCCAGTCTGCCGTGGAAGCATGCCGACAAATCAATCTCATATGTGGGGCCGAATAATGCTCCAGGAACGACCCAACGGGGTTCGAGAAATTTCGTTGTGGTGATTTCAAGCTTGAAGACGCACCCGAAGCGGCAGGCCTACAGCAATTAGAACGACGATTTGAAGGACTTCGTGGAAGCTGATCCACCGCAAACAGATTGCGGAAAGTAAAGCTGCTATTGCAGATGGTTTGAGGCGGATCGGATAGGTGAGAGCGCTCGAAAAGTTGGCGCCCCGCGATTTGAGTGATCGCCAGAAATTGCGCGTTTCGAAATCTGTTCTTCCTTGCTTCTCTCAAAACGACCCTTTTTGGGTCGAGTCGTCGCATTTGATGAAAAGTGAGTTCTGTACGATAACTGAGGGCGATCACGACAGTAGGTTGATGTCGACGGACCTCCACGCTCTTCCCAAAGCTGAAATTCTACCAGAAAAAAGAAGATGGTAACGGTGTGGAGTTTGCGGCTGGCGTGATTCACTACAACTCTCTGAAACTAGACCGAACCATCACAGCAGAGTCCTACTTTGACGAAATCGACGAAGTGTACAGAAAACTGCGCGAGTGAAGCCGGTACTGATGCACAGAAGAGGTCCATTCTTCTGCACGACAACGCCCGCCCACGCGTTTCGCAAACCACCATGCGAAAATTAAACGAACTAGGAGAACTAGGAGTTGAAGTTCTGCCTCACCTCTCATACTCATCAGACCTCGCGCCAGCCGACTAGCAACTTTCTAGGCACTTTCAGAACTTCTTCGCTGGTAGAACGTTCGCAAATCAGGACCATGCAGAAACGGCTTTTCTAGAAATTGTTGCGTTTCGGCCACCCAGTTTTTTCGCTGATGGAGTTCACCAGCCAGCAACGCGTTGAAAAAGTGAGTTGATTTGAGTGTTGCTTATTTCGAGTGTGAAGCAAGCTATGAGCAAGCAAGTAGAGCAGTCAAAACCACGAGAACTTTGCGGCCAGTTTAATGCAAGAGAATGCAAAAACGGAGTACAAATCCGCACCAACAGAAGAGCAAAGATATGTTAACAAACAAATTGAACAGTACAGCAATATACTAAAGCTTCAACATGAAGTTCAAAGTTTTGCACTTAAACCATCCAAGCCATACAGGGAAAGGCGTGTTTTTAGCAAGCTTGAGATGCATGGAACCAGCTCTGTTAACCAGAAAATCCTACCTATGTGGGGTACTGTGTAACCTTATCAAAGCCAATTTTGTTTTGCCCTCACAAGTGATAGACGGAACAATCCTAGAAACAGTAAAGCCCAATTTACCTTCTGTTGTATTTTTTCGTACGTCGAAAAGAGCCCGTCTTGAACAAACTGAGAAAGTATTGAAGTATTTCTCCCTAATTGACGCCCAGGGTGTCCTAGAGTAGCGGATGCCACAAACTCTAATAGGAAGTTTCCTCGTACAATTATTCTGAACTGTTTATAAGAGAATTACATTCTTTTTTATGGATATTGAAAACACTGTCCTCGATTCCATGATCAAGCTCATGTAAGGATATAAATAAGCCTGCATAAGTACATTTTTACCGTTTACCGTTTGTTTTCAAGCCCTAGAAAATCTGAGGCGTGCGTGTTATCGCTTTTCGTGAAATTTCCTTGTTGTGCTGACTGAAGTCAGGCTCATCATTGTATCAGAAGATTAAATCCCGAACTTTATGCCATCTGCCAATAGGATTTCCCTGAACGTTGGGCCTAATAAATACAACCAGATGAAGTCGAGTGGCGATATGATTAACAAATAACTGAGTAAATTTGTCATTCACTAAGCCCGAGACAAAGAGACTGGCACGGTGATCACACTGCTTTGTGAAAAAGTTCGAATCATCAATACGCTGGGACCAACCGTCTTGCTCGATCTCCTTGAGAGACTTAAATACTTGCAAGGCGGTCCAAGAATGGTCGCCTACTAACACGAGGACATTTGCAACAGAATATGTAGAAAAGAGCAGGTGGTGATGTACGTTCCTCCTCGTGGTGCCACTGGAAACTGCTCGCTTTGTGAGCTAAGCTAAGCACGGACGCTCGAATGCAGGTGACAGGCCCTTGTGACAGGCGGGCCTACAAAGACCCATGCCACTTCACATGGTGTATCACAGTTCAAGTTGCTCGAGGTAGTGCTATGGCGTCCGCGGGAGCCGACGCGCACTCGCAAAACCCGGCGAGTGTGAAAAGTATGCGAGGATCCCTGGTGCGAGGACGGCATCGGGGGGTAACTAAGCTAGTCCGAAAAGTTCCGTAACGTAAGCAGGATCTGCGTGACAACGCTGTACGTGGGTACGTTGATGGACCGATCACGCGAGTAGGTTGAAGCACTGGAGCGTAGAAGAGTTGATTTCTGTGCGGTGCAGGAGACTAGGTGGTCTTGCCCAAGTTAAGGGACATAGGACATGGCTTCCAGGCCGTTCTATGTGGAAGTCCCAGGACCACCAGTGGTGTCGGAATAATCGTCTCCTAACGATTTCGTGACTCGATTGTAGGCGTCGATCGCCATGAGGACCGATTGATGAAGATCGTTGTCGCCACTAAGAAGCGAGTCTATCACTTCTTCTCTGCGTAGGCTCCGCAGAGTGGCTTCTCCGGTCAAGCCAAGAAAGAGTTTTGGAGCCTGCTTGATGAGAAGACAACAGAGATACCGCCAAAAAATGTTCTCATAGTCGCTGGTGACCTTAATGGGCGCGTAGGTGCTGCAAAGGGCGGGTACAGCTGTCGTGGTGGTTTCGGATACGGGTCTCGTAACGCCGATGGTGAGCGCATTCTTGAGTATGCGGAATCGCATAATCTCACCATTGTGAACACCGTTTCCCGAAAACGCGACTCCCACCTCATCTCATACTATAGTGGGAGCTCCAAGTCTCAGATAGACTTTGTCCTTGTGAGAGATCGCGACCGGAGCCTTGTGACAGACGCGAAGATCGCGCCGTATGAGACTGTCGCCCCACAGCATCGACCGCTGGTGTGCACCTTTAAGATCACCCTCCGAGAGTGCAGCAGGTTGAGCGATGCGGTGCTGCAAGAATCAAGTGGTGGCAAAAAGGCGCTGAAGCGATGGCGTGGAGGAAATTTCTACTATGGAATTTCCTCTTCCGGCCATCCCTTCTGTGACTTCTGTCGGCCATCCCTTCTGTGACTTCTGTCCTGTTCACAAGTTAACAGTGGAGGAAACAGAAGCGGCTCTGAAGAAGATGAAGCCATGCAAGGGCCATGCAAGGCGACAGGACCGGATGATCTGGCAGCCGATGTTTGGAAGTCGAAGCTCTGGTATTCTGCTGAGTGGTTGGCTGAGTTCTTCAGCCAGGTAGTAAAGGAGAGGAAACTACAGGAGTGTAGGCACAACTGTACGACGATTCCGATTTGGAAAATGAAGGAGACTGCTCCAATTACCGTCCGATTTGCTTGCTTTCGCACAGCATGAAGATCTTCGAGCGAGTCCTCGATAGACGAATTCGTGAGATCGTCAAGCTCTCCGACAACCAGTGCGACTTTGTGTCTGATGGTGGGACCATTGATGCTGTACACGCCGTCCGCCTCGTGGTGGAGAAGCATCGCAAGAAACAGAAGCCGGTGCATATAGCCTTTCTTGAAGAAGGCCTTCGACAGCGTACTGCGTGAGGTTATATGGTACGCCTTACGACAACACAACGCACTTGAGGGAACTCATAGAGTGGGTGCGGATGCTCTGCTCTTGCCCAAAGAGTAGAATGCAAGCTGCAGCTGGAACCTCAATGGAGTTTCCCACCTCTGTTGGGGTGCACCAAGGTTCTGCGCTTTCACTACTCCTCTTTGTTGTCGTCATGGATGCCATTACGAGAGATCTTCAGCAGCCTGTTCCATGGACGCTGCTTTATGCTGATGACGTGATGCTCGCTTTCGATGATAAAGGTTATCTCGAGCGGCAGGTGCAAGCTTGATGTGACCGTCTAGCGAGTCTCAAATAGAACGTCAAGAAGACCGAGTACCTAACGACTGACGTTAATGAGTCCAGCTCCATCAAGGTTAACGGCATCGAGCTCCCACGCACTTCGGTTTTTAAGTACTTGGGATCAGCAGTAGCATCTGATGGCAATCTGATGACTGAAGTGAACTCACGCGTGAGTGCAGCTTGGTCCAAGGTGCGTTCGCTCACTGGCGTGCTCTGCGATAGGAAGATACCAGAGCGCTTTAAGTCGAAGATCTACAGAGCAGTCGTCCGGGCGGTAGCGATGTACGGCGCTGAGTGTTGGCCTGTCACTAAGGAGGTTGAAACGCGCCTCGGCGTCATGGAGACGAAGATGCTGCGCTGGACGGCTGGAGTCACGCGCATGGACCGCATCCGAAACGGGGACATTCGGCAGAATTTCGGTGCCGCACCGATAGCGGACAAGATGCGCGAAGCTCGCTTACGTGGTACGACCACGTTTTGCGTGGGAAAGGAGACAACGTCCGCAAGAGAGGCCTTGAGTTGGAAGTGTCAGGAAAGCGACCTAGAGGACGCCGAAGCAGTGTTGGCCGGATACGTTACACATGGACATGAAAGTAACTGGCGTCCACCCTATCAAACGCAGGATCGCAGCGCAGAAAAGGTGGGGTCACGACACCAGAAGAGTGGACCCCGCGACGAAGCGGGACGAAGGCTGAAGAAGAAGAAGATGTAGAAAAGAGCAAATAACAGATTTCTAGTAATGGCTTGTGAGACAGGTGCGGCATGCGAGAATTCGTTCTAAATGGAGAACATCTGGAAAATGTTAGCCCTTCCATCCGCTGCAAGTGTTGAGACTCACCTGGCGGCGTGTCCCGACTTGCTGGGCACCCGAAGTGGTATCATGCTTTGCAGGTTGTTGCTTCTCTTGCAAAACAAGTGTGATGCTCGAAAATGTATTCTACTTACTTCTATATAACCATGTGGTGTGTGCCATTTACAGAATCCAAGAATTCCGGTGGATGTGGCAAGCCTTCCGTTGTCGTCTTCGGTCCTGGCGGGTGTTTAATTTTGTGATTGAGCTTTGGCGGACATGAGAGCGCCAATCTCTACCGAATGCGAGAGGACGCCATGTGCGGTCGCTGGTGAGAAACCATATCTAGGTACTTATATCGTGGTGAGTTGCTAGAATGTTCACTGCGATTTGATTCAGAAGCAGAAAGGCAAGTGAGGAATCGAAGTGCTTTGGGAGCCCTGCACTAGAATCCAAGGGCAGTCGAAATGATGAAAAAATGAAGTTCGCCTTCATTTACCAGGCCGGGAGAGATTTACATCAGTCTCTACTCCGGGTGATATACGAACACATTAGCGAACTCTGCTAGGCTCCATATTGAATTTGAAGCAGTATCAAAATGCAGTTACAGTAAACAGCACAGTAATCAATTTCTTAGATTGCCTCAACCTTCAGAATTGCGCAGTAGGGAGAAACAACGAGTCTCCCGTGCAAGCAGCATCAGTATTTAAGGTTCAGATTCTGTCTATGCCAACCAAACCTCCCATCCATCCTTGTGGGTCATCGATCTTGTTTCTGAAGGATACATTACTGGCTTCTTCATCAAATGACCGCAATTGATTGTGTAGGCTTTGGTGTGGCCTCCATGGTAAAAGGATAGTCAAAAGTCAGCCAAATTCTTTGCGAGATGCGCCACGCATTCTACCTCTACAATATATCGTGCGTAGTTGGCCATATGCGTATTTGGCCATGCAATACTTGCAGTCAGCCGATGCGCAAGTCAGTGTTCCATCGTTTCCAGACAAGTCCGTTGCCAATTCACCAATTCAGTGACCTCGGAAGGAAGAAGGGCTTGGTTGTGTTGGACGGGAAATCCGAACCAAGAAGCTTGAATCGTAGTGCGAGCGATAGTGAGTGCCTCGCCCGACTGCTCCGCTCAACCGTATCCGGTAGAAATAGGATGAGGAATGCATCCCGCAGATGAAGCGACCAATTCATCCCTCTATCCTTTATCCTTCACCAGTTAGCATCGAACACTATCACTCGGAGCTAATTCTTCCTTTTTCCTTCTCTGCTTTCGTTATTCATTGCTTTTTAGCTAGATCAACGGTAGCCTAGCGTATCCATGCAGATGGTTTCAGCAGCGAAAGCATTAACCTCACCCCCTTTTCTATGAGGCAAAGGGGGTTCGAAAATGGTCTCAAGAAACTCTAACCTCGTCGCTTTTAAAAGCTGAGCCTAGAACCCCCCATCATCGCCAGCGCTCCTCACCAGGTCAGTTTAAGTGTGTGTAAGCAGATGTCATAGATATTGGTCTTATCGTCAGTTTCGGAGGCCATCCTCGATGAACGGCTTAGGCACAACTCCACGGCCTTCATGGGAAATAGCGATTTTGAGGAAGTTACTGGAGCGACAGCAGCAGTCACATCATCAACAACGCTTTGGTGGAGGACACCGCTACCATCAGCACCGTCAACGCTGGTTCGCTCGGCTACCGAAAAGTGCTGTCTCGATGGATAGCGTATGCCTCGACAGATAGCATGCGGTTCACTCGCACATCCATCTGCCCGTTTCTCCTTCCCTGCTCGCTTCGCAAGCAGTTTCTGGAAGGTGGGTACCGGAGAACAGAGTTGAGTTCTCCAAAGTACACCATGCCGTTTGGCTACCTAGGGAGAAGAACCGCCTACGCGAACAAAGTGGAATGTGCACCTCGAGAAGCTTCTTCTTTGCCACTTCTAGGACTCGAAGGGAATGCTGTGCTACGAGCTGCTTCTGCAAGGGCATACGGCCATCGCTGTCGTCTACGCCATTCGGCTCCAGAAACCCGCCGAAACTGTTCGGCAAAAGCTGCCGAAACCACCTTCAGTGCACCTTCTTCAGGATAACGCGAGACCCCATGCAGCTAAAGCGACCCATCAAAAAATCGAGGTGCTGGACTGAGAGACCGTATCCCATCCGCTAAATATTCTTCTGACTTAGCCCCTCAGATTATCACTTGTTTCGCTCCCTAAAGGCTCCCTAAAGGTTTTCTTGGCTAAGAAAAGTTTGACGGAGTTTGAAGACTCAAGTCCGGCGGATGCCTACTTCTTAAACTCCCCAGTTCTGAAAAAGGAAGATGCTGACCTGCCCAAGTAGGTGGACCACTGTGGTACTGACAATGGTGATTACATTGTTGACTGGTTTTCATTGTATGCTGAATAAAAAAATAAATAAAAATAAAAGTGAATATTCTACCAAGGCTTTTGATCAATCTTGCGCAGAAGAGAAGTCCGCCAAGTGCTATTATCTGCAGCCGATATTCCAGCGTTAACCGTCACGCAAGGTGTCGCAAGTGTAAGTTCCTGACAAAGTTGGCTACTGATGCATTCCTGGCGGATTGAGGAGTTCGTTTCTCGAGAGTTCGAGCAGACTCCCGAGCGGTCGTTCCCCTTGTGCGTCTCTTTCGCCCTCGTTACAGAGTTCACTTTTCGAGGGTCCGCTCTGTCTGCCCTCGACCCGCCGCACAGACGCACCAGCTCCGCGACCTCTTGCTTCTCGTGCTCTATCCCTGACCTGAGCCCCCTTAGTCGCCGTTTTTTGCTCTGTTTGCCGACTCGAGCTCGTATTTGCACTCTGCAAGAACCCTGGTAGTGGCCACTCCATCACGCTCTCTCCCTGTTTGCTTGGTATTGTTTTAATCCAAACTCCGTTCGCTACCAAAACAGCGTTCCCGAATGCAGATGACCAGACGCACGCGCTTATATCGGATCCTGAAATGCAGCTCTGCGAGCCATCATCGGGATTCGGAGGGCATGACGAATATTCCCTTTGCCATGAAGGCGGTTAGAAGGTCAACCACAAACTTCCGAATAGAACAGCAGCAGAAAAACAGTAGATCAAAACGATCTTTCGCTTATGGACCTTCTCCTATATTTGTGAAAATTCATTTCACGAAGCAAAATAAGCGATCGCAGAAGAGATGGGCTGGATGAACAGGTGGCGTCTCCGACGACGGATTAGAAACTCCATTAGCTCCTTGATACAAAACCCAACAGCTTCTTTACTGACCGAGTGCTGGTTTAGTCTTAATCGGTTGAGACATGCGAATGAAAACGGTTCGTTCTGAAGTCAGGGAACATGACGAGATGCGACGCACGGTGGGAGTCCATGCAACAACCCAATACGAGAAGCTGTGCTCGTAGCTCTTCGATGTGTTATGTCCGCGGGAGGGAAATGAGGACGCGTCGTCTGGGGAGCTCGACGTCGCTATTCCTCAGTTATGAGGAGTAAAACGAGCCGTTTGCACCGCTCAGCAGCTGAATGGTATTCTCTTGGCGCACTCGAAGTGGGAACACAGGGTTGGCTGTCGGCATTTCTCTCCGATTCTGCCCCGCACACTTCTGCCTTTCTTGCAACCTGCGCCCCCGACTTACCTGGCCTGCAAACAACGCCCTTGCTCCTCAGATCTCATTCTCCTTTCACGAGTGTGGGTCTTTTCGGAGTCTTTCGCGGCTGCCACTTTTTGCGCTCATTTTGGAGCAGCTACCCGCCTTTTTAGGTGCGGTTTCACAGAGAACTGGTTCCGTCTTGTTACACTCAAGCTTTGTAATCCTTTCCATGAACAGCAAACTTGGAAACGAACAGCTAAGTGAGTGAAGGTGTATTTATTCGGTCATTCAAACCGGTCGACTAATGCGAAACATTTTGAAGCCGATTTTGATGTTAAATTCGTAGTCTCAATGCATTCTCACCCAAAACCCCTCTATTTGTGTCAACTTCGTATATTAACCCCATCACGACTGTGGTAGGAGGAGATTTCAATTCAGGGTTTCGACCTCAATAAAAGTTAAGGTCGATACAGTCAAAACGTCAAGCTTGGAATAAACATTTCCGCCTTCAAACTCATTGGCACCTAATTAACGCGCACAGTTAGACTCGCAGTCGAACAGGGTCACTACGCAACGCTCTTTATTGAGGTGGTCTGTAGGAGTATTTGATGAGCAGCTAATCGAACTGCTTGGGCTTGAGCAGCCAAATTTTCTTTTGATATTGATATTGATATTTATTACATAAGTAGTTACTTATGTAGAATAGTGAGAGTATAACAAACATCCACCGAACAATAAAACAGCAATTGAACAACTATTGAAGCACTAAAAGAAATACAAAAAATTAGAACAAACGTTAGGAAAGATGAAATAAAAGCGGAGTGAGAGAAACTGAGAAGGAAGGCCACGTAACTAAGGAAAATGGTTGACCACACCAGACTAAACGACGTAGGACATCAAGGAGCGATGCTATTGAGGATATGTTTTTTGAAGGTACCGTAGCTTAATATTTTGGAATTGTTTTTGGTAAGTTTCTCAAACAGCGGCAACGTTCTATTGGCAAAAAAGAAGCGACGGCAATTGGTTCTGGCAGGCCTTATTTGGAGTTTCTTGGCCCCTCCCCTGGTGGTAGACGGTCTAAATGAGAAAAAATCCTCCAGCTTGATGCCACAGCTACCGGTAATAATTTTATGAAACAGCAGAAGATCATTAGCAATTCTCCGTGTTGACAATCTTCGGAGGTTGAAGTTAATATTTCTCTCCGTGCTAGAGGGATTGTGGTCATAAACAAAACCCAGATGTCTAATCAGAAGCTTCCTGGTAAAATTGTTCTGGACTTTTTCCAGTCTATCAATAGTGGAACGTTTGTGAGGGGAGAAGACCGAAGTCCCGTATTCAACAACCGGTCTGACGTACGATTTGTAGGCTGTGATTAGGACTGTGGAGTCCTTCGTAGATAGAGCCCTGAACAACCTGGAGACTATCGTTGTCGCCCTGTTAGCAACGATTTCACAGTGCTTATCAAAACAAAGATTCCTTGTAATTAGGAACCCTAAGTCATTAACCTCGTCAGTCCTGTCAATTGGGGATCCATCAATGTAATAAGAATTTTCAGAGTTTCTCGCTCCTAAGTGTAGTACCTTTGTTTTTGCTTTTGAGAGCGGTAGTTTCCAATCAATTGTCCAATTTAATTTTAATGCATAAAGTTCGTTTCCTTTTCGACCTACAAAAAGAATCGCTCACTTCTTCTTTGAGCTCAACGAACAGTGCAACCAGCAAATCGCTTCCGGGTCAGATTCGACATATGCCGTGTTTGCGTTCGTAATTTCAGGTTCTTAACGGATTCCGAGACACAAAAACATCAAATGATGTCCAAACATTGTCTCGTTCTTGTGTTCGCCATTTGCAAGCTCCAGACTGAAATCCGAACCGCTCTCATGAAAGCATTCATCTTCTCTTCCTCGCCTGATGTGTGTGTGTGTGTCCCGCTCAACCAAAGTTGGCGATTTAAACCTAAGACGGTTTCAGTCCTGCCGTCAGGTTATGGATGACAACAAAGACCTCCAGTGGTGTTAAGGATGCCCATGTGGTCTGAAGAAGAAAGCTCGCCTACGATTGCAAAAATTACGATGAAGGGGGCGAAAAGCAGGGGAAGAAGGAGGACGGAAAAGCTGGTTTTTGAAGGGGAGAGGGGACAATCATTGGTGCTCAACTCAAAATCCTTGTGTCTTATTGTCTTGTTAGCGAAATGTGTCACCGCTCGTGATCCACGAGACTGATGGTGGGTCTGCTTGCGGATCATTACGCTTGGCTATGGATCCAGTGGGTCGTCATCGGCTACACGCATGCCTCCTGGAAACAGAACATCATCAAGTGCGAACACCAAGTGATTGATGAAGAATGAAGTGCTAGTTGAAGGCCAGCCGACGATTGGAAATGGGAAATCCGAACGCTAGTTGCATCTCTTAGCCGTAAAGTGTACAGCCATGCGTCGTAGAAAGGTGGTTATAGTAAACAGTTTTGATCCTCAAAGTCGACTGAACAAAGCTCTCTATTATTTTTTATCTCACTTTGTTCAAACTGGTTTCAATTTACAAAATAATTAAACGGAATATGGTAGGGCCAGTATCTTCAAAACTGCTCCTACGAAGCCTGTCCACTCACCATTGCGATTTGTTCTCCGAAATAACTGTTCTCTACGTGGAGAGGAATAGATCGTAAGAATTCCAATCACGACGCTGTCAAGACGTTGTCACGACATCTATGACTTGTCTTCTGAAACGCAACACACATCGGGTGATACCGAGAAAAAATACCATCTCCCTTACTAGATCCCCATTACTCTTCTGAATCGCGACGCACGTTGCACGACGTCTGCGCACGTTTTCTGAATCCAGGCTCTCGTTTCATGATCACCATCCGCTACGCGTTGCCCTCTCAGTATGTCGTGAACTTGGGCGATCCGTTGCATAGGCCACACGGTAGCCAGCAATCGCCGGTGGTTAAGCTCAAGGGAAAACCGGCTGGCAGACACCTCCCTGTCGAAGGCACCCCTCGGATTTGGTCCTCCTCCCTGTGACGGACAACTGACCTACGGGTTAACTGAATTATACATTAAAAAGATTATATGCCAGAGTGATGAAAGCAACTTGAATGGAATCTAGATCTTCAGTGCGATGGATAGGCTGACAGTCGCTGTTCTCGGAATCAGCTCCGGATCCGTTTGTTGCTGGTGTGCTCAGCATCACTAGAAGATCTGCAGAAGCGACAGAAATCTTTTTCTGAAAACCTCGCTTTGCCAGAAAGCGAAAATGCTTCCTACATCTGAGAATTCCTCCGCAAAACCCACTGAAGAGCGCTTGGTAGTTAATGTTTGGCCAAGCGACGATGGCAGCGTCTCGAAGTAGTTGTACGGAGAAAAAGAGCAGCTGCTGCAGAATCGTGATGTTTTTCGCTGAGAGGAAAAAGTGGCAAAGAGCATCTCGATGTTGCTAATTCTCGCTATATTCAAAATGCCTGCAGTTATTGAATCTACCGTGGGGCTGTCCCGATGATGGAAGATCGTCGTAGCAGGCTAGCGCGACTTGGTGTTCCTGCTGAGGTCTGATTCAATGCCAGATTCTTGTGGGTGTCGGAAGTTGAGTCAGCCATAGTGTTGTGACGAAAGTGCGATTCCACTGCAGATTTTCTTTTGTTGGCGTATCACTCCTTCACAAGGCCAGGCTAGCGGCAACTCCTGCCTTCTGTACGTATAATCTGCATCGGGGGCGGTATTTTTTCAGTTGTTGGGACCAATAGCAGCTCACCAGATCAAGAAGAGATCCCTACTTTGGAGCATCAAAGAAGATGAGTGCCATGAGCCTCGCCATCAACTGTATTTGGACGATTTTTCGAAGCCATTCGTTCGCCGGCTGCTGCGCTCCTCTTCATCCAGCTATTTTTCTTACTGTTGAAGCAGCACGAAAAATCTTTTTAAGCATTGATTTTTTACCGCAGGACATACATTAAGTTTATAAAAACAATTTAATAATTTAGTAAAGGTCGATGCTAACTAACCACGCTTCTATGGGACGCGCCCCGAATTATTGTTCTGCGTGATGTCAGGGACATGGTTTGAATGTCTGTTTGGCCTCCGAATTACCTGCGGTGGACGATGAACGAGTTAGTACTTCACCTTTCTCGGACAGGTCTGATGCCAGTTCAGCGACTTAGGAACGACAAAAGACCTGGCTGGCAGAGAACGGCAGAACCCAGACCTTGGATTGATTCGTGGTGCACGCGAAAGCCCGCGCCTCCTTTTACGACGCTGGAAGAAACCTTTGTCAAAATCTGCAATTGTATGAGGAATTCTGTCCCATGCTAACCACAGCCTTCCGCCTCTAAGCGTTCCTGTATTGCCTGCCCGGAGTGAGCTGCCGGTGATTGCTACATAAGTGGGCTGCTGGATTTACCAAATATTTTGCACATTCCCACCCCTTTCTGGTGTTCATTCAGATGCGATAGTTGAATCGATACTGAATGTCAGAGCAAAGTAGGAATCAGGAAGTTTTTTGTTGTTGAAAAAATTGAAGGACGAAAGCGGAACGAAGCAGCTCAGAAATGGTCGAAAAACGGAGTATGAAACATGCAAACGGAAATAGCGCATATTCGTTGATTGTTCAAAGCCGAGCCTAGAACGGGGCCGGAAGCTGCATCTGCTTGCATTTTTCTCCGGCAAATTTCCAGAGTAAGAAAAACTCCCACGTATTGATGCACATTCTCGTCATAACATTTGTAAAGTCATTGAGTCGTTGCACTATTGCGTTATCCTTTAAGCTAGGACCAGCACAGTGAAGTAGAACCTCTCTATCTTTGTCGCCAACTAATTCCCATTCTCTGCCGCCGACTTTTTTTTGTTGCAGCAGTTTTTTTTGGACAGAAGTACTATCTGCTCAAGATTTTTTGCAACGCCTCAAACAAAACTGATTTAGGAGAGTGCTAACTCTAACCGCTTGCGTTGTTTTCCGTTAGGAAGACAAGCTCCCTACTGCTTAAATGGTCCCAGCGTTTCACGGACCTGGATCTTGGATCATTTCGTGGCTGAACCGACATCTCTTTATCCAGCTTTAGCCAATCCTCTCATCCCCTCCCCAAACTGATGCTCGGATTCCATTTCGGGAGTGAAGATGATGGATATGTGGGTGATTGAGTATTCATGAAGGCTCTAAACTTCCGCAAGAACATTCAAGCTCCTACCTGATAATGAGATGGCAAAACTGCACAAATCCTATATGTTCCTTAACTTACTAGTTTGCCTCAGAATTCAGTATGTAATCTCAGTCGATCGAGCAGCTCAAGAAGGACATCTGACTAATCCCGCTTCTATGGCATTCCTTTGAATTGCAATTGAAACTCGCTGCGGCAATCGAGAACAGCAATGTTCTCGATTGCCGCAGCGTATGTACTCATGGGGAAGGCGAGTCACTGAACCGTTTGCTTCAAGGTTCTTAAGTATATGCTTATAAATTTTCTGGTTAATTGTGTCTACTAGAACAAAATTGACTGACCATTTAACCGTTGCATGCACTTTGTTAGCGCACAATGCATACCCCTTGCTGGCACTTTTACTTTGCCTTTGCGCTCAACCATAACCGTTTTTATAGATAATCTAACCGATTTCAAGAACAATACCACCTAAAAATATCAAGTAGTGTTCCTCGCGCAATTGTATGGAGGACAGTTTCTTTAGTTGATGAAGTGATCAACGCTTAATAGACAACTACTGCGCAGCAGTGACCATTTCTGCTCCCTCGTTCCGGCCCAAAACACGGAACGGGACGGAAGGGCTGAAAACAGGCGGAAACTGGAATTTGGAACGAGCCAATGGAAATTCCGCATATCCGCGGTAGGAGTGTCCTTTGTAGCTTCGGTACGTGAAGTCCTCATTCGCCGATGTGAGCAGCAACATCGCGACACAGGGTGCTACTCGGCTCCGCAGATCTTCATGTAGGCATGTCGAGCCGGCCTCCTTGGGGTAGCGCCCGTCCAGACGGAGGCGGCGGCGATGGTTTCGCGTTTTGTTTGGTGGTAGCCGCCTGCTGTCGGATGAGTTGTCCGCTTTGTCCACACCGCCGCTGGTTGTGTTCGCTGAGCGGTGTGCGACCCGTGTTAATCGGCCACAAAGGCCTATTTGCTCTCTGTTTACCCAAATAAGGGCACCAGTGCAGGCGAGACGTCCTGTCCTGCCCTGTCCCGTCTTGGAGCCCCGTTCAAAGCAGCCCTCTGTGCGACTTCACTCGGCTCCTCCGTATCACAACTACTTACTGCGGGCGTTATCTGTTAGAGAAAGCGCAGGCTCCCACGGGAAAGCTGACCCATGCCAGGCTACTCGTCGAACAACAAAACTGACCGCCGCCGCTCAAAACAAACCTCGTCAGCCGTGTTCGAACTCGGTAAGGCGATCCCGACTCCGCTCTCGACGAGTCTCGAAGAGCTGCTCCGTCTGGCCTCGCCCATTCGTGCAGTACCGACTCATCGGGTTTCGTTAACGCCGTCCCACCATGTGGCAGCGCAGCACTATTCTCTCGGTCATTTTGTCAGAGGTCTTCCCATCGGTTGTCTAGCACGCTGTTTTCGAACTCATAGGGGGAACTCGACACACCACTCTGTCTGTGGGATCTTAGAGCACTTTTTCGAAGAACGAAGCACTGCATAGAGGAGCAATGACAACACTGCAGAACAACACATCCAGCAAGGTACGGTTTGCTCGCTAGTCTCTGAGATGTTTTGCCAGCACACTCCGGGTTTCGATTTTGATGACTTTCAAGCAGAATCGCGGAGCTTACAAAGGGTTGTTCTGCTGCGTGTCTGTCGGTGTGAGGTGGTTCAGAACTACGATTTCCTTACGGGTTGGAGCATAAGGTCGGCTGTCTTTCGTTCGTGCCTAGGGCTTCGATGTGACTGTAGCATTGAAAAACTTCAAAACAAAAACATCGACAACCCAGTGGTGGTGCGTAGGTACAGGAGAAGAGTGCAGAAAGTGTTTATCAGTGCTCCGAAGTGTTTCTACGCATACTACTACATACATAGTATATAGTAGTATGTATAGAAATATACATATATTTACATGTATATAGGTGACTCTTGACTCGCTTCTTCCTACTCTTATTTTTGCTTTCTTCTTTCTACTCTCTCTCTCTCTCTCTCTCTCTCTCTGTCTGTCTCTCTGAAGCTAGCCACACCCTCACGTTTCCATCAAGCCACCTTATTACAGTCGCCTCGCAATACGGAGGTTCGGCGTCCAATCAAAGGGTCTTGAACTACAGTTCCCTATTACAGATGTTTCACTGTGGCAGTTTAAGTTGTCGACTGGATAATTAGCACTGGAAAGAGAATTAGCAAGAGTAGAACTGCCCTGTAGATCTTTGAGAATTGTGACCATGATTGGCTTCTGTTGTACTATAATACAAACTCCCTCCCTATACCATAATACAGGGTGTTCCAAAATAACGTGGTGAAGGTTTTTTTTTAAATTATAACTATAAAACAACTGACAACTTTACAAAACAATATATAGATAAAAACGACATAGACACTAGGCAACACTATACTTACTTACTTTGATACTTTCATGGCCCTTTTTTGGCTGGAGGTCTTCTCAGCGGGGACCATAACTCTTCCAGACCGCTCGATCTCTGGCTGCTTGCATCCAGACTCTGCTCTCTGAAAGATCTTGAGAATGAGTCTGCCCATCGCGTTGGCGGTCGTCCCAGTGGTCTCTTATGGTCTCTCGGGAGCCACTCTGTAACACGGAGACTCCATCTATCGTCCTTTCGTCGAAGCAGGCGTCCGGCCCAGCGATATCCGGGCTTCTTCATGTACTGCAGCGGGTCTGCTAATTGCGACTTCTCCCGTAGCTCCGAGCTTCGTTGGCCTTCTTGCCATTGCTGACGAAGGCATGTCCAGAGAAGACATCTCTCCAGTGCACGATGCGTAGTTTGCATTTCTCTGGCGATTACCTTGTTGTCGGACCAGGTTTTCGTCGCGTAACACATCGCAGGCAGTACAGAGGCGTTGAATATCGAGGACCTGAGGCCGGAATCCTTGACCTGATCGGTGACTTCGCGAATCGAACTGAAGGCTGCCCATGCTGCGCGTCTCTTGCGGGCGATTTCAGGAGCGAGGTCGTTATCCATGTTCAGCTCTCTTCCCAGATAGACGTAGGAGTCGACCTGTTGTAGAGCGACTCCATTTAACCTTACGAGTCCCGTGTCACACCACTCGTTCACCATAAATTGTGTTTTGGACATATTCATGTCCAATCCAATCTTCATACCTGCCACATCGAGCTCGTTCAGCATTTCGTCGACTTTTGCCGTGCTGGTAGAGATGAGAACAATATCGCCGGCGAAGCAAAGGTTGCTGATCCGTTTGCCGTCGACAAGGTAGCCTTTGTCGTCCCAGTTCAAGTCCTTCATGACATCCTGGAGTGCCGCTGTGAATAGCTTAGGAGAAATCGCGTGTCCCTGCCGTGCTCCTTTCCCGATAGGTTTAAGCTTTCGATTGAACAACAACAACAACACAACAACACACAACACATCGACTACCATTTTTATGTTATACTTCGGCGACGCTGTTGTCGCCGACGTCGCCGACAGCAGCGTCGCCGAAGTATAACATAGGCCTTAACGACGACCAACTCAAACGTATGGTGGAAGCGGATCCGCGTCAAACTGCGAGAGAGCTGGCACGGCACTTCGGCGTTGACGGCAGCACTATCAGCCGCCACTTGAATGCGATCGGAAAAGTAAAGAAATTGGATAAATGGATCCCGCACGAACTGACCGCCGGGCAGATGCTGAAGGGCCACTACACCTGTGTGTCGTTAAGGCTTCGCAATCTAAGGGAGCCTTTTTTGACAGGATCGTGACATGCGACGAAAAGTGGATCCTTTACGACAATCGTCGTCGCTCTGCACTATGGCTGGACAGGAATGAGAGTCCCAAGGAGATGCCAAAAACAAGTCTCCATCCGAGGAAGACCATGAGGAATGGTGGAGAATGGCTGGTATAGTCCACTACAAGTTCCATTACTGGAGAGCTATCACAGCGGAGAAGTGCTGTGCCGAAATTGAAGTGATGCACAAGGAGTTGATTGAAAACCAGTCGGCTTTGGTCAGTCGAAGAGGTCCAATCCTACTGCATAACAACGCGTGTCCGCACGTTGAATTGTGATACGAAACTGCCACATTCAGCAGTATTATATAGTATTCACCAGATCTGACCACTACCTGTAATCATTTTTTGTGCATTTATTCGTCATGCGAAGGATAAAAAATTCAGCAACGATGATGTCGAAAATGACTTTCTACGTTTTATTACTTCTCGTAGTTCTGATCTTTACAAAGATGGAGCGTTTAAGGTGCTGTCGCGCTGGGACTGCACTGGTGCTTATTTCGATTAATAAAGTCTTCAAAACAAAGCTATGTTCTGTCAAAGTTTTCCGTCAAAATCGGCCATTTCATATGCATCGACCTAGTAGAAGCTTAAAATCATGGTTTGCCGAAGGTTTTTTTTATTAGAGATTCGTCAGGCACTGTTTGGCGAAATTACCTGCATCTGTCGCCTGTTGATTATCGAGTTGCTCGAGCGGGTGCCAGCAGCGTCTCCACTTGCCTTGTCGTGTGCCAGAGTGCTCCAATGGATCCTCCTCGTTCGAGGGACACGAAGAGCGTCATCTCGCTCGTTCGGGGCTTTCACGAAGAAATCTGACCAACGCGTTGGTGGGGGTCCTGGTGTTCGCTTGACATCCCCGGAATCCAGTCGATCACGGCTCTCGTCCAGCGGGTATCTGCGAAGCGCATTACATGGCCGGTCCACCTACTTTTCGACGACTTGGACTATGCAACAGCGTCTCTGGTCTTCGAACATCTAGAAGCTCTCCAACTTGCGCGATTCGTATCGACCCAGCATCGCCCTCTCGATTCCTTGCTGCGCTGATCGCTTAGCGAAACAATTAAAAAATAATAATAAATAAAATAAAAATAGTAAGTAAAATAAAATAATTATAACTACTAAGCTTCATGAAACTTTTTTGGAAGTCTAAGAAACTTTCGTGCTCATGAAGCTCTTTACCGGATCGTTTTCGGCCGAACAGAAATGCGCCTCTGTAAGCATTTCTCCCACATAATCTCCAGGAACACGAACATAGAAGAATGTGGTAATCTACTGGGAACAGGTGAAATTGTGCTGGAAAATTCTAGCTTTCCTTAATCTCTAGGAGCTAATCGTCCGTTTGGTAACAGTTTGACCAAAGCTTTGTCCACCGAAGCTCGCTTCTCTCCGACTGCAGGTGCCCTTTCCCGATGACAAGGAACGGCTTTTCTTTCCTTATCGAAGCTGGTTCCTTATATTTCCTAGGCTCAAAGGAGCTTCAGGAGTTGCTTGTACTAAGAGGCTCATGTCAGAGTATTCCTTCCTCTAGCTACATATACTGGTAACGCTTTTTTCGTTCCAGTTTTTAGATTTAAACCTTTTCCTAACAATTGTGCGGTGCCCGCACGTGATTAGCAGCGTGAGCGGATGAATGAAATGGTGACTAAAGTTAGAAGTTTAGCATTTCAGTTGTTCTAGTTGTTCTCCCATTGGAATATCACCACTTATCTGATGACGATCGTATTTTCAACTAGACTGCTAGGAATTCTTATCATTATCGATGCTTTTTTCGCGGAAATATTTTGCACTCTCCTGCATCGTTTTCGTCCCTTTTCGCTTTGTTGCCCCCTTTCTCACGTCAAGATATTCGGCCATGCTTTTTAAGTTGCGACTCTCCTCACGCTGAGGTATGCAACACTTGGGTGAAGGTGCTTCGTCTACAGCCACCAGGGCCTGGTGGCTGTAGACGAAGCACCGATTGCGGTGAAGCCTCTACTTCTGCTATCAGTCGGACAAGGGCTGAGATGGACACGGTCCAAGTCCGTTCAGATCTCGAGGCATGTCCCAGTGGTCCGTCGGATCGGCGTGCTTGCGTCAGCACAAGCTCAGCGCAAACAGCCGTCGCCCGCGCACTTGGCAGGTCCCCCACGCAGCGCTCGGCTGCGGCGTGTTCGGTACGACACAACAAAAAAGTCGTGCGCCGACGGAGTGGGTGCTGGTCCCGAGTAAGTGTCGGCTGCGCACCGCGGAGCCTGCCGGCTGGCACTTCCTCAAGAGAAACCGGGACCACCACAAGCGCCGTCCTTGCTCCCAACATGCAGCTCTGCTACTGCGACAGTAAAAGTGGATGCGTTTCGAGGATGGCAATCCGCTTAGGAGGTGAATCTTCTGAATTTGGAAATTTCCCTAGCAGAAGTCATGGTTGAGGTGGACTGTCAAGGCTTAAGCTCAGGAAACAGTCCCTCGCGATCATTTCGAGAGTTTCCTTCGTGCTCCGCCTCTTCCCCTCGCAATAGAGTTGCGTTAGCCGCCGGAACGGGAGTAGATCGGCAATTGGAATGCAGGCCAGCAATCATGTAATTCACTTGCGCAGAAAGAGAGCGTGAGAATTCACCACCGTGATCCTTTTTGGGAGGAAGGCGGTGCCGATCTTCGCTCTCTCTCTCTCTCTCTCTCTCTCTCTCTCTCTCTCTCTCTCTCTCTCTCTCTCCGTTGTTTTCAATCGGGCTAGTGAAGTTCGCCGTGCTCCCTGTCTGTAGCCACAGTCGTCTCTGGCTGCCCGGATACCTAGCCCACTAGATTGTAGTTCTTGTTGATTGCGTTGGTTTTCTGTCAGAGTCTCTATCACTAGGGGAGACCGAAAACAAGAGCTCGTTATCTGATGAGCTGTAGAGTTATCTGGGGGCATAAAAAGACGCTTGTCATGAGGCAGCCGCTTTTTGCCCCGTCCCTGCGCTTCTGTAATCCGGCAAAAAATCACTCCGTCTTTGAATCGGGACCGGCGACTCCAAGAATGCCTGCTGCAGTCGCTGTGCGGGAGTGCAAGAGCAGTGCAAGAAGATTTCGAGGAGGTGGAGGAATCGGCGGTTGCGGAATTTTTCGATCCAACTCGCATTTGCTCATGCGCCTCTTACAAGGCCATTGGCCGCTAGCGTTTCCGTACGGACTGTACTTGATTCTTTTTCCTTCACCATCTGAAGGGTTTCCACCAGACTCAGCTGGAACACTTAGATAATCCCTCTCGTAGCACAGTCCTTCTATCCTTTCAAGAGTGTCCTGTTTTGGTGATATCACTGCTTTTCTTATATTAAAATTACTGCAGATGATAAGGACACTGAAATACCTCGCCTGAAAATGGAACTGATTCTCTTTTGCCTAAGCTACATGAAGAGGTAAGAAGGAATGCACGAACTCAGAAAAGAACAAGAGTGCTAAGTGCTTTCATACCTTCACGAGTGGCTTGAAATTTCGGAAACTTCGGAACTTACTTTCCAGCACTCCATCCCATATTTTGGCACGCACAGAACTCTGGAGGAAGTGGAGGTTAAGCTCATGAAAGCTACCTAGAACAACTTTGCTTTGTGTGGCCTTTCACTATGTACATAAAGAAGACCCTTACGGGGTCTTGTGACCATGTGAGTTCGCGAGGTATTTTTTTACACGAGCACCAAGGGTCCTGGGGCCGGATTCATCAACGACTAGCACGCTGGTATAGGGGTAGAGTTGCCCACGATGAAGCCTGCGTCTCTGACTCTTGCCTTATCGCTACATATCTCGTATCATATCTCTATGCCTTATACCCCGCACACCCATGGGTTTAATTGTTGATGAATCCGGTTCCTGAGGCCGTATTCATCAACGACTAACCCGCAGGTATAAGGGGTAGAGATACCCACAATAAAGCCTGTGCCTCTGACTCTTGCGTTATCTCTGCCTGACTCTTATCTTATCTCTACCCCTTATCACCCGCATACCCACGGGTTAATTGTTGATGAATCCGGCCTCTGGTCGTTCTTATAACCGACTCCTCCATGAAGTGGACTAAAGTATTCCCAATGAGCATGCGGCCCCCGTTTTCGAAAAATCACTAAGCAAGGTGCAACTGTAGATGGTCGGTCATCCTTAAGACGAGATCGTGCGCAGATCTGAGGAAGGAAGCGGGGAAATCGGGATAATGTTTCGGATAAATGTGCTAATGTATCTATGATGCAGCTACATGAATCTTTCACGAAACCAGTGCACAACAGGAAACGATGCAGAGTTGGTGCAGAAAGTTGATACATGTGAAGGGTGACAGGATAGGTTTACACACTCCGACCAATCAACATGTGCATCCTGCGGTATGTGAACTCCAGTTTGGAAGGTTGGACTGTTCTCGGAAGAAACCCTTCTTCTAACCGAAAGTGAGACTTTTACTGACCGCTCGTGACCACTCAATATCCAACTTAGATGCCCCGTGGCACTTTTCTTGGGATATCAACAAAGATCTGTTTCTGCTTCGAAATCCTCGTCAAGCCTATTTTAATGTTGATCGTACTAGGTTTGTCATTGGTAGGGCACTGGAGCACCACAGCCTACTCGATCGCCATCTGCACAAGCAGTACGACCCTCTCGTCTAATTGCTCAGCTCCGGGTTGCTCGTTAAAAAGGTGATGCTTAGCTAGAACTTTAACTCACCTTCAATGGCGAACAAGTTCATCCATGAGTCGAGGAAATCAGGCCTCTCTCCCAAGGCTCACTGCTACGGGTACCCTGTCCTCCTTTCCGAGCTTCTGCTCGTTCACTGTCAACTCTTCTTGCAACGACGTTGTGATATCGGTCCATCACTTCTTCCTTGTTGACGCGCATCTATCTTGCAGCGGAAAGGGAGGTCTCATGTTGCAAGTTCAAATCCTCACTTTGACGTTGATCTCATCTGCTATACAGCTAGGTACACCGCGTTCATGCAATATGGGTGGCTCCCAACGTCTTCAAAATGGCACTCATTCAGTCCGCCTTTCGGTCAGCTCTCTAGCAGCAGCAGCTAGCAGACTTCCGTATCTCCTCGATCTCTATTATTTTTAACTGCGGAAAGTTACAGCTCATTATGAAATGTTTGTACAAACCCGAACAAACGAGTATTGAAATATTGAGCATTTAATAGTATTTAAATGTAGTAACAGTCGACGCACCACATATAGCAGGTCTTTCTTTGAGTACATTGGCTCAATCCTGCGGAAAGGACTACTTATTGCGTGAGACGTCTGAGCCTGCTTGCGTGCTGCGTGAGAGCTACAATCGAAACTTGCCGCGGTTTCACCCCTCCCATATTGAACTCCTTTCACATTCGTGTGACGACGGGCTCTCCAGGACTTCCAGGCGCCGAGGCGGAGGCTGCCGGGGCCATTCAGACAACGGGAAGCGCAATAGACCTCCTGGTGACACGAGGTGCTCGTCTGTTGCCCCGTCATCGGTTGCCCACCATCTACGACAGCAGAAGAAGCCTCCATAGACCAATCGCTGTAGTGAGCAGGCACTAGGCGCACTTCGCTGGGTGATCCGAAACATATGGCAGCGGTGCAACAGTGTACGAAGTCGCGTTCGGCGGCAGGCACTATACGACTCGACAACTACATGGCGCGCTCGAGGAGCAAGGCCATGGAGTCGTTTTGTGGGCGATGCACCGCCGCTGCCACGGGGGTGCGTACGTGCTCTCACCTTGGGACCTCGGACTGACCACGTCTCTGATGCTCCTCCGTGCCGCGAGATTGTTCCACAGAGCCTTAACTGACCCAGTCTTTCGACCGTATCCTCGTCTTCGGAGACCTGAAAACTACTCGAGCCGTTATCTTCGCATCCTGTCCGACGCGAAGCAAGAGCTCCATATCGTTTTCTAGGCTTCTGAAGGCGAAAGGCTTTGCATAGAATAGGATGCGAAGATGAAGACAGTCAAAACCTCAGGCCAGTGAACGTTCCACAAATCAATCTTGTGACACAGAAGTATTATAAACGTGATGTTCTTCTTTTATAGATAAAGGATAAAAAGGATGAGCAATGGCGATACCCAATCCCCTTTGAGCTGCGCCACGCATTCTGTACATGTAGTTCTACGGAATGTCATGGAGGCAATTTTAATGCGTATTTCGCCTAAATAATGACTCGCGTGGCACACCGATGTAAAGGTCGGTGTTGCATCCTTCCCAGACAAAGCCCTGTAAGGCTTGGTCGGCTTGCGTGAGAAATCCGAAACAGGAAACTGCTATGAGATGCACACGCCGGCAGGCGCCTCCTCCGACTGCGCTACCATGCCCCCTCAAGACAACTTAGCAAGCGCTTTTTTACTTATTCAAAGCATAAAGAGTAAAGGAGAACAAAAGGAAACGACACATAATGAAGGGAATTCAACAACCGCTGTATAAGCAACAAACCACAAAAAACGTTTTTGCAGCACTGCTTTAACCTTGACAAAGTTTTCCGCAGAGTTGATCGGAGCGCACTTTTAGATCTTCAGATTTGCCAGCAGCAGGATGAATTCCTTGAGAATACGATAGGTTGAGAAGTCTGACCTGATTAGCAAGTGAGACTCGAAGTTTCAACTTCCCTCTTCTGTATCTTGTCAGCAAGCCGTCAAAGAGCATATTTGAACATATTTATTTGAACCAACAGAAAGCTTGTTTGTGATAATTTTCAAAATGATGATGAAATCAATAATTTTCTTCTATTTTCCAGTAAAGAAAGCCCAAATAGCGAAGCCCATTCAGTTCCGTTTGAAACATAACCATGATCTACAGAGAAGCACCTCATCGTGAGCCTTCATTGGGGCTACTAGCCGATCCGACAGGGATTTCCTGGATTTCCGCATACGCGCTTGCATGCCGTTAGCACGCCGCGTCTTCCTGCAGGGGTCGACTGAAGTCGGAAAAAATCGTGTCACACACGGCAAACCTGCATTTTCGCGCCGCTATAATTTCGCTTGTTTATAATCTATAACGCTGTACTTTCGCGAACTACTAAAGCTTTCTACTACCTACAAAATTCACGATCCGCAGCCGGAACGATTCGATCTCGACAGAGTTATTGCGCTCCGAACACACTCGCGCGTGCAATTTGCGGGTGGTTGCGCCTACTCGATTGATAGGTTCGATTCTCTATGCATTGTTCACGGCGCACTCCGAAGGCAAGCTTCACAGTCCAGGCAATTTCTGAGTAGCGCTGCTGGGAATTTCCGATAAAACTCCCGAAACGGTCACTCTACAGGCTCTCGCGCCCACTCGATTGATAGGTTCGATTCTGTATGCATTGTTTACGGTGCACTCCAAAGGCAAGCTGGACAGGCTTAGAACATTTGCTAAGTAGGACGGCTGAGAATTTCGATAAAACTTCCCAAACGTTCACTCTACAGGTTCTCGCGCTTACTCGACCTCACTCTGCGAATGGGCGCGCCCACTCGATTGATAGGTTCGATTCTATACGCATTGTTCACGGCGCACTCCAAAGGCATGCTGGACAGTCTTAAGGCAATTTCTGAGTAGGGCGGCTGGGAATTTCAATAAAAATCCCCAAACTGTCACTCTACAGGCTCCCGCGCCCACTCGATTGATTATGTCCGGCCTATATGCATTGTTCAACTCTATTGATTTATATGTCAAAAGATATAGACGGCCTGCTGAGCTCAAATATATGTTTCTTTTCACAAGTGCTTGATTTTAAAGAAAGTTATATAAAAAAGCCGCTTTGGAACGCTCCAAAGCGGCTTTTTCGGGCATTGACCAAAAGACATGCGCGGCACTGTATGATAACCAAATTGGATTTTTTTCTTTTCTTGAAACGACGGGCTACCGAATAGTGCGAGACCACAAAGGTTTCACAAGTGTTTGAACCAAAAATCAAATTCCTTATCTGGAACATGCTTATCGTTTTTCCTAATAATCACAGGTCTGGCATAGAACACCAATTCCAATTCAGAGTTCTAAAAGCACACTGGATCCATCCCAGTCAGAGGAGGGCCTGTGGTGTCTTGCCTCTTCACCCCCTTCTTTGAGTTTGGTCTAGAGCTTCAGTTACTATCAAATAATACTATGGTACCCATGCGAGTTCAGAGATTCGGTGTCGTGTCGTAAGATGCTGAATGCAACTGTAATCCTTAGCGCTGCCCCTCCCAATTAGGATGGATCTGGGCCGTTCAATAAGGCCAGTTAAGTGTTATGAATCACAAAGTCTCTGGCATTTTAGTCTTCAGCTGGGTTCATTGTGTTTAAAATACTTTCTTTCTTCCTATTTATATATAGACAGATTTCTCACAAACTTCGATTTGGTAGTATTTGAAAATTAATCCTAGTATTGATTCGAATACAAGGATTTTTTATTGTTATATGTTGCTGGAAAAGAGTTGCACACTACCTTGCGCACTTCCTAAATTCGTTAAGGGCAGCTCAGTTGTTACTAGCATTATGGATATGCATATTTATGAAAAATTAAATGAAGTAATGAGTTTTGAGTCATTTCCGTTTCCGTGTTTCGTATTCCGGTTTCCGCCCATTTTTGAACTCTTCCGTTCCGCATTCCGTGATCCGTTTTTCTCAGAAACATCCCTGCTTACAAACTTCGGCCAGTAGGCAATCCACGCCCCCAACATTTCTAAAAGGGAAGGAACCAACCTACATCTCCAAATAGGATGCAAGGCTTATCTTGTGATAGTTTGGAATTCAACCAGAA
Source organism: Heligmosomoides polygyrus polygyrus (assembly GCA_947396885.1). Lineage (NCBI taxonomy): Eukaryota > Metazoa > Nematoda > Chromadorea > Rhabditida > Heligmosomidae > Heligmosomoides > Heligmosomoides polygyrus. Next base: position 49,254,357 of record OX377201.1, read on the forward strand.
CTTAGTATTCGCTCGCTTTCTATACAGAGCTAAGCCTTATCCGATTTCTATCCGATATTATCCGAATCATTGGGTGTTGAGTACCTCTTCGGATGAATCAGATGAGGGTGATTCACTTGGTATCCTTCCCATGTTGCTACATCACTGGAGTAGAACACACCAGTGCTGTGTAAAAGATGTCGTGTAGGATTGCCCTACAAGACGACCCCCAACCCCGAGCAACTTTACGCCTCCAGAATAAATCACAATAGGCACTAAGACCCCATCGGGCGACCACCCATTAAATAGTGAGTTGGTTGCGCACCATAAGGCCCTACAATGAAATGATTTCGAGACTTCCCGCAAGAACTCGCTTGAGCTCTAAGTTAAATCTCGCCAAATGATTGCAAAATCTACCTCGAAAACGTCAGATTACCAACTTTCCTGAGTTCCGCAGCTGGGTGCGTTAACATCCTCTTATCCAATTTTATCTGAATCATTGAATTTTTCAAAACCCCGGTTCTTCGGATGATTCAGATGAGGGTAATTTTGAAAACCTCGGATCTTTGAACGATTCAGACAGCGCAGTTTTCGGTCGAGCCGGATTTCGGATATCCAAAACCGGATAAATCCGACCGGACATCCGAAAATGCATGATTCGGATCCCATGTCTAGCTAGCACTCGCCCTCGACAGAACACCTGAAAGAAACATGCTGCAATCGCTGTGCAAGCAGATGTATTCACCAATGGAAATCCTTTCATCAAGAGTTCCGCGAGAAGTAGCCACATGAAGCTTGAATTCGGGGCCGCTGACGACGTCCATTTCAGATATTTATCTGTGTATGCAACCATCCGAACTAGCATTGCTACGGAACTAGGTGGTGGACAAGCGGGCGCCAGTTGTGACGCTCTCCAGGAACACTGCTGCGTGCTGAGCAGCCCACATCGGGCGTCGGGGGCACGCTGGTGCGCAACCACGAGCACTTCGGTTTCCTCCAATCACTACAAGTCCCCTAGTGGACGGTAATGAAACTTCGTGCCCTCTCATCTTGAAGCCGCTGCATCGTCGTTCACTTTCGTGTTTCTCTGTGCCAACAAGGTTGGTCAGTGGAAAGGTGTATTCTGGGAGCGACGGTTCGACCGTTCCGTCGTCTTCAGAGACACGGCGTTCCACCATAGAGTGCAGCAATGTCGCTACCACTCGGGTTCGTAGACCACTAGCGTTCGCTAACGCCCGTTCTGTTGACTCGGCCGTTCAGTTTCCAAGGCGAGCTGCTGTCACGTCCCTGGAGTTCGCTGTAGCATCTGAATCTCCGTGGGGTGAGTGGAGGATTACCGTCGCATTCCGTTCATGGTCAATTAAACCGCGTCAAACCACCGCGCACAAATCAGTAAATGTTGCTAGTGGCTGTAAAACGGGCGAACAGCAGAGCATTGTTCAGGTTTTGCGCCTGTCCACTTCTGCAGGCGATTTCTGACGTCGCTTTGGAGACGTCAGTGAGGGACGCCCCTGCTTCTTCTCGGTCACTGTCTTCACAGACTCATACCGTCCTTGCCGATGATGATAGCAGATTCGTCTTGGAGACGTTTCAGTCTGTGGGAGAAGTAGTCATGCCGTGGCGATGTCACCTAAACAGCTCTAGAATGTCCCATGAAGGAAACGCACCATCGCCTTCGGAATGCGAGCTTTTTGTCTGCTCACTTCCGTTCCGCAGGTTGCTGTCTCACGTTGCTGCGAACTGAACAACACACAGCAGAAGGCAACAACGCTCGCCAGTCACTGTAAGACGAACACGATTTTGAAGAAGAGCGCAGAACGCCACTACAATTGCAACGTCTCACCACGTCAATAGTGGAGAGACCCTCATTCTCAACCCTTGGTGGTTTCCGTGGTTTCTTCTCTTTATATTTCACCTTACTCAAAAGCCTTTTCCATGCGAAGGCGTAGGTACATATTTCCCCCCACCTCGTTGAAAAACCTTCCTCAAAGCGTATGTGGTCTCTGACTGATAATGGAAAGTACCTTAAAGGTGAGCATCAGTGCCTGACACGTCCACAGCCACGTATTCAGAAGAAATGGGTTCAGAAGGAAACAAAACAATAACGCTATACAAGACCGTTACACATTGCGCCACATAATACTTACTTTTAAGCTATGGATTTGTGAAACCAGGGAGCGGAAATGAGTCGTTAGCTCTTTGCGAATGACGATTTATGGAAAACAATACGGACAAGTTTCTGACAAACCCCCCGTGAAGCCGTATGTTTGGGATGTTGCAATGACAACTGAGATGCTTTGGCTAGTATTGTCTCGAAATTCAAGGTAGGTATCAGTAGTTAATACTAATCAACAGGATGCTGGAAGACCGGTGGAGGAATCTCAAAATCGAATACCATTTTTGACAGATCAGACTTGTGGCACGGGAGTTCGGTGAACGATAAAGTCGTGGGTGCTAAGGAAGCCTCATTGGGGGAATCAGGGGCTAAGAAGTTAGTGTTACGCAACCTCCGGCATTACATGAAGTTATACTGGTTTTAAAGAAGACTTTCTGTATCCTTATCAGGCTTTATTTCGAGGAGCCATCGTGTTTGTGTTTTTGGCCGCTTTATAGCCATGTTTCCTCACTCCCCTTAAAGAGAAGTCTCTTTCTTGTTAGCCACGGCTGAGGAAACGGGTCCAATGGTAAGAGTATACCGGTGAGGGACACCTGATGAGGTGGTTCTTAATCTTCGGTTCTTCATCGAATACTTTGCGTTTCAGTGAACTGCAAATGTCGTCCACGAGGCTGTACCCTCGGTGAATGCTGGAAATGCTGAAAATCTCCTCGCATTGGATCAGCTATGTAGGGTCGGTGGAATGAGGGTGCGACCATCATCCCTCGGAAAGCAACGGTTTCGAGTCTCATTCTTCGCTAGAATTCTGTCCACAGCAATGCGCCTTTGCAAGAGCTGACACCTTTGAGAACAGCCGTTCTCAGCTTATTGAAAGAGTTTGCAATCTCATCCTTTTCTCTAATGCCTTGGATTCTTTATAATGTCACAGTAGTACCCAGACCCACTTGTTGCAGTGGGCTGCCATTCCTGTCGTTAGTATTTTTCTTCCGCAATTGGTCCCGCAACGCTATAGAACCCTCCAGCGCAATACCCCTAATTGAGCCATCACTCAGCCGGCAACTCTCCGGAGTCACAGTTCAAAGATGGGAAAGACTTAGGCGCATCGCTAAAGAGCAGCATACGCACAAGAGCCGACGGCCCACCCGATCACAATTTCCGGTTTCCGGCGCGCCACCACTCTTGATTCTCAGTCTTTCTTAGGCTTCAATGAAACACTCCACTGGATGCTGGCCATAGAACAACTTTATGAACTGTGAAGGTCACAGCTGCGCAGTCCTCCCAATGGATACCTAGGAACCGATGCCTTCAACTAGTACTCTGCGGTAGGTAGATGGCTAGATAATTCGAAGCGGGTTCATGACATCGTCTTCGCTAAGAGCATCGAGACGTCGTCTCAAACCTCTTATTGAAGTACTGCTGCGGTTCACTGTTTACGACCACTGGTGAACGATGCGTCCAACTTCAGGCGGTGCACACTCAGTCAGGCAGCAAATCATTTCACTTCATCGGTTTTCGTTTCTGTTCGACACATACCCGCGTTGTCGCCATACATTCATTCGTTCGATTGATTGCTCGCTGTTTCGACTGTTCGTTGAAAAAGTGCAGCACAATGACTCCTGAAGTGTACAAGTTTTCGCGAGAAGAAAACGACACCCCGACACGGCAGCCTTCTGGGACAGAAAGGAAAAGCTGTATCCCTCCCGGTCTCACAACGCTTTCTCTCCATAATCCTTCGCGTGATCTCTACTGATGTTCGATCAGCATTAGCTGTGAATTGATCCATAACCACTGAATCATGGTTAGAATAAGCTTATTCTCACACAGTCGAGGGAAATACTACCGAACACGAACATGACAGTGGACTAGCTTTCTTACCTTCAGCACGACGCTCAGATGCATTTTCACATCACCGAACGTTTCTTCAGAAGGAAATTTCCACTATGGAATTTCCTCATCCGGCCACTCCTTTTGTGGCTTCTGTTCCGTTCACAAGATAACCGTGGAAGCGGCTCTAAAGAAGATGAAGCCCGGTAAGGCGACAGGGTCGGATGATCTGGCAGCCGATGTTTGGAAGTCGAAGATCTTGTATCCTGCTGAGTGGTTGGCTGAGTTCTTCAACCAGGTAGTAAAGGAGAGGAAACTACAGGAGTGTTAGCACAACTGTACGACGATTCCGATTTGGAAGAAGAAGGGCAGTCCTGCAGACTGCTCCAATTACCGTCCGATTCGCTTGCTTTCGCACAGCATGCAGATCTCCGAGCGAATCCTCGATAGTCGAATTCGTGAAATCGTCAAGCTCTCCGACAACCAGCGCGGCTTGTGTCTGATTGTGGGTCCATTGATGCTGTACACGCCGCTCGCCTCGTGGTGGAGAAGCATCGCGAGAAACAGAAGCCGGTGCATAAAGCCTTTCTCGACTTGGAGAAGACCTTCGACCGCGTACCGCGTGAGGTTATATGGTACGCCTCACGACAACACAACGCACCTGAGGAAACTCATAGAGTGGGTGCGGATGCTCTATTCTTGCCCAAAGAGTAGAATGCAAGCTGCAGCTGGAACCTCAATGGAGTTTCCCATCTCTGTTGGGGTGCACCAAGGTTCTGCACTTTCTCCACCCCTCCTTGTTGTCGTCATGGATGCCATTACGAGAGATCTTCAGCGGCCTGTTCCATGGACGCTGCTTTATGCTGATGACGTGATGCTCGCTTTCGATGATAAAGGTTATCTCGAGCGGCAGGTGCAAGCTTGATGCGACCGTCTAGCGAGTCTCAAGTAGAACGTCAAGAAGACCGAGTACCTAACGACTGACTTGAACGAGTCCGGCTCCATTAAGATTAACGGCACTGAGCTTGCACGCACTTCGGGGCTTAAATACCTGGGATCAGCAATAGCGTCTGACGGCGGCCTGATGTTGAAGTGAACTCACTCGTGAGTGCAGCTTGGTCCAAGTGGCGTTCGCTCACTGGCGTGCTCTGCGATAGGAAGATACCAGAGCGCTTTAAGTCGAAGAGCGTCATGGAGACGAAGATGCTGGCTGGACGGCTGGAGTCACTCGCATGGACCGCATCCGAAACGATGTCATTCGACAGAAGTTCGGTGTTCGGTGGTAGAGAGAGTAGAGATATAGTGGTATGTAGTATAGGATACATTATGCGAAAGGACCGAACAGACGATGGAAGTGCTGCAAAATACTTCGCTAAAGGTAAGGAAAAGAATGAAAGCAAAGACACTCGTTCCAGGAAAAACAATTTTCCGACGTCGTCACAGTTGTCTGCTAGAAGTGATGATATAGTGCTTCCCGCTGTCTTTTCCGGAGAAAAATGTTGTAATACACTGAAGAAAGTATGCAAACATTAATGAGTTTTTGTTTTTGAAAGAAGAGCAGATTCAGTATTAAAGAAATCCGGCAGAAGAGGTTTAACTTTGGTCTGCATGTCCTTCATATCTCTTATTTTTAGAAAAGAAATTAGTTCTTTTCAGTCTTATTTCATGAACAAAAGTATTGCGAGATTCTATTACATAAGATGGCAATTTTTGTATACACCTTGTAGAACGAAAGAAAGTAAAGCTTGTTGTATTTATATTTTGGAGTTAGAATTATGTAGCATTAACTCTGCTGTTATGTAGGAATGGTAAGCTGGCCCTCCGACGGCTTGATCTGAAAACCCAGTATTTGCCTGGTTTCAGTTTGGCGCCCTCTTTCGGAATCTTGAAGGCAACAACTATTTCTATGGATATTCGTCGGAGTGTGTCATAGTGTGTCAAGTTTGAACAAATTTAGCCTTCTTCTGTAGTTTGGAATGGTTCGAGGGTGCTCAGGATTGGGTAATCACCTGCATATCTGGATCTTGGTAAAAATTTGTTGGACCCTTTCAATTCTGTGTTGATGTCTCTTTGTAGCTGGACTCCAAATTTGTGACGCACATTCTAAAATAATGGCCACATATGCCTTGAACAGCCTAATCAGAATCTGATGGTGAAAACTGCATATTGAAAAAGAGGGGCATGTGCCTTGCGAACAATCAAATCTAGTTGGGCGTGGAAGTTTAAATCGGGTTTTGGGGTAACACCTAGATCCTGAACTTCTTCCTTGGTGTTCAGAGCCATGTCGTTGAATTCGTAAATGTCGATAGTCTTAAGCTGTCGCATTCAAGCTGAAATCTCTGCTACGGTGCAAGCATATCAGCTCATGGAAAAACTGTCAGAATCAATATTCATTGCGGATAAGACGCATGGAATAAGTCCTTATGTTCTTGAAATGCTGGGCATATGGAGACGTTATGTGGGCAAAAGTTCACGAATTGACCCCTGTCGTTGCAAAGAAATCTACAGGACGAGATGGCAGATGGCTTTGGTTTTGAGCAATAGCATCATAGGATGGCTGAGGAGAAGTTCCGGGCAATAATGATTACAGCCACTTCTTGGAAGCAAACTCATCTCTGGGAAGTACTTAAGAAGCCCGGACCAGGGTAGCCTGTTGAGTGGAGGCGTTCTTGCATCGTAGAATATCGCTTACTTATATGATGTGTCGGTACGCCTTAGAAATGCGTTTTTATTGACGGACAAAATGAAGGCGAATTCTTCCTTCTGAGTGTTCAAGTCCTATGTGCTTGTCCGCCAATTAATGAATGTCATATCTATCTCTTTTCTCCCACCACTCTTAAATGCATTGAGTGTATGTAATATCATATAGAAAGCGGTAGATGAGAGCACGTTTCCTGTTCTATTTCCATGGTGGTCCTATTCTGCTTAGCTCCGCTACCACAACCAGCTTGTCAGTATCTCATCCTCTACAAAATGCCTAGCGGCAGAGCTCTACCGCTGTGGGTTTCCCGATTTGTTGCCGCCCTTTCAGCACCAATTTCGGATTCCTACACGGAAGTATGGTGGATTTTCACTTCTTACATCAGAGAAAGCTTTTCAAATAACTGTTTCAAGCATTTCCAGTTGTAGAAAGCACTGCTCAATGGCCGGTCCGGGTCATTCAAAGGGTATATCACTTGCTTCTAGACCCATCAAAAAGTTAAGCGGGAGAACGTGGAGCGGCAGAATCCGACATTATTTTGGAGCAGCCTAATATGTCGACAGCTCAGAATGCGAGGCGACCGCAACGACCGTCCGCTCCGCCTGGCTGCGCTTAAGCAACCAGCAATAAGGTGGCAAAGTGAGAATCAGGTCCGTTGGCAGTGGTTTTTAGAGAAGGGTCTGGCGCCATTTTGCAAGCTTATCGTCGGCTCGGCTGGCGCGATAAGACCACGCATTACGGCGTTGAGGCTTTCTCGAAGTGCCTTGCTTCCACGCATGTTTCCACTATATTTCGTCGCTTCACCTTCGTCACCGCTTATTTTCTGAGCATGTTGGAGACTTCCCTGTCAAAATCACCCAAAGCGGTAGGGTTCGTGAATGCGCCTACACATGGGAATTTTCAGAAGGTGCAATCAGTGGATTTTATGCAGAAGTAAACATTAGAGGCAGAAGAGGCAATGCCTAGGATTTTCGCTCACTTCCTATAAGCCTTAGGAACATGAGTTCCGAACTATCCGGTGTTTTTGTTTTACTCCCGCGGAGCATCAGCGGAACGTCCGCGGACTAGGGGTGCACCGCGGACGGTCGTAGTCGTCCCGGGGCGGCTAGCGTCGCATCGGAGCGCGCTTCCCGCGGAGTTCGGCGCGGGAAGCGCGCTCCGATGCGACGCTCTAAGGCCTCTGTTATACTCCCGCGGGAGCATCCGCGGAACGTCCGCGGACCAATGGTGCACGGCGGAGGCGGGCGTGGCGAGGCGCGGCCATTGGCCAGGTGAGGAGTCTCGGCGCGATTCCCGCCCTTCCGCGGATGCTTCCGCGGGAGTATAACTCAGGCCTAAGGCAGGCACAATGGGCGATCAGCAGAGTGGGTGCACTCTGCCGACCTGCGGGTCACCGACTGTTCATTCTACTTTATTTCACGCCATAGTCGCTAACGCTTTGCGTACCGGCCTTATGCACCAAGCGGCCTGCCCAGTGATCTACACCCTTATCTCCGGCAGGGCCACTGCTGCTCTGTGAAACCTCTTGGGTACATATCAGTTGCGGAAGGATGTTGCGCTGGCGAACACTCCTGTTACTGTTACTGGTCGCTTCCTGCTTCGAACTGGAATTGTGCGAATCAGTGCTTGTCAGGGAACTGAGTTGCGTTCTCATGTGCTAGGGGAAGATTACTTCAGAATATGCTATCTATGAAACTGGAAGCACATTCGCAGGGATACGTATATCGGAGAAGCTGTAAGCAAGGCGCTAGACGCGTCCTGGATTTTGGTTCGAAAAACACCCATGAGCAACGTGTAATTCTCGATTACTAGTGACTCCTGCATCTCGTTTCACATGGCGTCCCCTAGGCCTGTGTTATACTCCCGCGGAAGCATCCGCGGAACGTCCGCGGACTAAGAGTGGACCGCTAACGGCGGGCGTGGCGGGGCGCGGCGATTGGCCAGGTGATGGATCTCGGCGCGATTCCCGCCCTTCCGCGGATGCTCCCGCGGGAGTATAACTGAGGCCCTAGACGTAGGTGTCGAGGAGGTATGCCTACACTGCGACTATAAGATGTATTTTATTATTTCTTACTGGCTAACATTTTTCAAATGCTTTAAGCACGCCTCAGAACGCAATATAAATAAACAAATATAAATAAGTAAATTAGATGAATGCGAGCTCCCTCGAATCTCACTGTCAGCTTATCTTCCCTCCTAGTTATCGTGTGGGTGCTCTTAGATTTGTACCAAACTGCTAAGACGGTTTGGGCGCTTAGTGGAGTAAATTGCTTATCAAAGATCTGACATCACACGTATAGTTTAACCTGGGGGATAATGATTCTATCGGAACTTAGCGCCGTAATAATCAACACGAAACTCAGGATTTGGCATAACACCAGGAGCAAGCGAGAGTTTGGTCAGGCGTTCACGCGTATTTCGCTTACGAGGTTACAAAGGAAAAGGTCGACGTTGGTTACTACCACTCCCTTTGCGGGATGCGCCACGCACTCTTATTCAACGAACTGCGCTAGACAGTCTGCACTTATTTAGCTTAGATGAATCGAATATCAAAACCTATGCACAAGCAACAGCTTTCCGTAACCTCGAGCAATGTTGTACTTGCTAGTGTCTGGCATCAAGATCTGTCCAACGCCGTTTTATTGAAAATTGGGCAGCGATGGGTACTGATCAGTAGCAAGAATTGACGCTATTCGGCTGATCAGTGCTAGAATCGATGATTCCACTTTAGTTTGTATACGTACATAGTGCCTGCATGCAAAAAACCAATGCGGCCTGATCACCCTCGTCGGTGTTGATGTGGAGTTCAACAGCTCCACTAGCCGTTGTCGTACATTCTGCTGCAGCTGATTGTGAGTATCACTGGCTGGGCAGCGGAGGTCCCCTTGATCTCTCTGGACCTCGCCACCGCCTCCGGCCATTTCGGGACGGGTTGGGAGGTGTCACCTGGAGAGTCTCTCCACAAAGCAGCGCTCGCCGTGACCTGGTCGGCGTCGAACCGCTGCCCGTACTGTGCACTAACGGCTTCGCAGCGGAGCGGGCGACATCGGCGAAGCGCTGAGCTCCCGTATCGCATATCACGTCGCCGCCCTGACGCAACCAGTTTCTGGCTATTCATATTAGCCACACTCATACGCGCTGCCCCTCGCAGCCCCTTTGACACCTCTGCCCGAATTATTTATCCCCGTCCCCCGGTGCGGTCGACCATCGAAATCATCCCCGTCCGTCCCGCCGTGCACCGATCGCTCTTCGACGGAAGCAGCAGAGGGTCGTCAGCAAAAAGCTGGCCGTGTCCGAGTTGGGCGAGGTCATGCTTCACTTGTAACTGTCAGCGCTCAGTGGAACAAGCCTGTCAGAATCACTTATCGTCTGACGCTCGAAGTTTCGCCAGACAGCTCAAACGCATAAACTGCTACGAAATGGGTAGCGTAGCTTCGTTTTTTTAACTTGAACCCTTTACTTTTCGATTTTACCTATTTTACCGTTTCGAGGGAAGACGGTGACAACATTAGATCCCCTCCTTGGATACGTTCCTCATTCGACGACTAGATCCTCTGAAAGCGCATGCGATGAGCACCTGAGCTACACTGACAATTCTGCTGACCAGCTAATAGCGAGCCAGTGTTCCTTGCTATGTTGATGGAGAATTCCTGAAATGTTTCACCAACTCCGGAAGAAAGAAAGCGTTAGCTGATCTTGTCAGATTAGAACGCAGAATCGACTCGGAATGCGAGCGAAATCCCTTTCGCCGTGACCCTGATCAACATTGATGGGTAGTGTGCAGCTCAGCATTTGGCGGATACCTTTTCCATAAAATTAGATGCTTACATTACGTGCCAAGTGAAGGCTGGAGGAATGCGTTGTAGAAAAAACAGCATCTGTCCTTTGTATCCTTCTTGGCTCTTTGCTTTCCGAGAAATCGAACGTTGCACGAAGCTTAGACCCGTTTAGACTGAGGCGCAGCACCTTTGGCACACTTTTGGCATACGATTTGGCTGGGGTTAGACAGAGTCCAGGTTAAAGAAATCTTTCGTTTCTCTGACGTTGGTGAGGGAACCCGGAAGTCTTTGATAAGGATCCGTTGTGCGAAACGAATGTGTGTGAATCTAACACACTGGAAACGCAGCTTTCCTCGTACATCCTTTGGAACCTCTGCCATGTTCATCCGTCTTCGTCTCTCTGTATGTTGTTTGGAGTCATATTACGAATGTTTGGAGTTTTTGGGAAGCTCAAAGATGATGCGGACTTTGTTTTCCATTTGGAACTGTTGCACAGCGCTTCTACACTCGTTTAAGCAAACGTAGGTGTATTTGTCGACGTTACAGGTGGAGCTGTAGTACGAAATTCTGTCATAGCATTAAGCGATGCACTGAGACTATGATATTTCTTCAGCCCATTGTTGTAGCAGTGGAGCAGTTCCTCTGCCCTAAAAAGCACCATCTATGAGCTCTGCAACCTGAACAATTGGGTTGATACATGTGTTTTTTGGATATTTCCGACTCCAGAAGTCTTATTTCACTACACGTGCTGCCACACATGTACACCCTAAGCTCTATTTCGCTCAAGCCTACTTCGTGAAATGATGTCGGACTGCAGAAATGTGACTGCAGAGAAAGGAGTCTGCGCAGTTGTTTCTCGGCATCAGATGCGAAATAGGTGCAACCCTTAAGAGCTTTGTCCTAGGAACAGCCAAAGAATAAGGTTCACCGAAAGATTTCGGTCGCTATGATTGGTGTCGCTCCTAAGTGAAGCTTAACTGTGATTTTTTTGCCCAACCACGCTATACATATGTGGTCGAATGGAGATATATCAGGCTGCTCCCAGCTGTTTCACTTTTCATCGTTGTCAAGCGCTTCCATGGCCTTGATCTTTTTTCGCCACGAACTATTGGTCCAAATGGTTCCCCTCCATTGATACAATGTATCAGATGACATCAGACGTTTCCATCTTGACCGCTCCAAATTACCCTTCAGAAGCTTTTCGCGAAAATGCGGTACTAAATGCTTATTCGTCCAACGTGTCTTCGAGTACGGCTTCATCGGTGATGATGTGATGCTGAACCTGTCAGTACTTCTGGAGTTTGAGTGATTACGTATTAGTTCAGAGATAGCCTCTCATGATAAACCAGTTGTTCCAAATTGTTTCTTAAAGTTAAGGGTAGACTCAGCTATAAAGTGATAGAAAATAAAAGATAGATAGATAGATAGATATTACGTCATACTATTATATTATATTATATTATATTATATTATATTATATTATATTATATTATATTATATTATATTATATTATATTATATTATATTATATTATATTATATTATATTATATTATATTATATTATATTGTATTATATTATACATATTGTTAGATATAATAATATCTGGTTGATATTATATCTGGTTCGTGTTTCCTTGATTGTCAATCTGAGAGTGTGTTCTTCTATCTTCTACTGTGTTTCTGGAAAAGAATTCCTACGATAAAGGAGGACGAACCTCCCCTTCACCGTTTGGACATGAGGACCGCATTCGGTGTCAATTTCAGCAGTCGTACTCGGAAGGCTCATCTATTGAGATTGCGAGGTCGGTCCCTTCACAAGCCTAGCGTAACACGACGCCTGATTGCTTGATAGTACAGGTGGGAGCGACACAGAGCTTTTCAGTGGCAAGGCGGGCCCTTTTTGGGTTTTCCGAGCTTCCGTTTTGAGAAACAACTATAGAAGTTCGCGCATAATCTATGTTTGGTGAAGCCATAGTTGGGATAGTCAATGCCTTCTCCGTTCAAGAAATGCTCGTGCTTCTTTTCTGAAATGGGTCCAAATTTTTGTGATTATCGGGAGTCATGATTCATACAACTGCTGCCAATCACAGGCCAAAATTAGTATCTTTGATCTTATCATACCTTTGAAGCCAGCGCTATTCTTGGTTAGCACATTAAGAGCAATTGGTCAACGCATGGAATATTTCTAAGATATTTGGTTCTTAGCTTTTCTAAACGTGCACTCTTTAACTGCAGAGCTTCCTGTGCTGTGTTCATAACCGTTTGCATAAATACAAATGGAAGTGCACAAGGCGCAATGTTAACGTTGAAAATAAGATTTTTGATCCCATTCTCCAAGAGAAGCCAAATGCTATAACCGTAGCGACAACGGCAGAAATTGTATGGTCATTCAAAGAGAGTATACATTTTTGAGTCAATAAACCGCGCCAAAATCACGTATAGGAACGAAGGTGCACAAGAAACCGAAGAGCCAGCAGCGGCACTCATTAGTCTTTCCTACATGGAGGTATGCCTGCACCACGGATCGTTGACGAGCTAGGGGCACTTTTTGGGGATGGGGACTCTCTCAGATGAGGTGAAGCCCTCAGAGGTCAAGTCCTCTGCACAAGCGGAGAAGAAATCCGCGTCGTCGCTGTGAGGGCGGCGAGGAGGTGATTTGTCGGTCGCACGTGTTTGTTCGCAAATCACTACCAGCGGATTAACCCCAACCGCAGCAGTCGCCACTGGCCGGCTGTGGCCGTGCTCCAGCGGCGGCGCCCTCCTCCTCTCTGCCGCGGGGGGAAACAGTAGCGAGCGCTCCTCTACAGACCGCCTTCGCAGACATTAAATCAGGCTCGTCGACCGTCTCCAGTTGATAAGCAGCGCCAACCACTTGATGGCCAGCACGAAGCCGCTACTAGGCGTTGCTCTCCACGCTTTATGGCCGATTTGAGAACGCTTGCTAGCACGACACCTTCGCCGGTGTTTTATCGCACGGACGTGCGCTCATCTACAACCTCCCGTTGATTGGTCTCCCCTGCCCGTCCAGCTCACTGCAAAGGAATCGAGAGGGGAACGACCATTGCAATCACCCCCGAAAAAGGACATCAGCACTTCGGAGCTAACTGGGAGCAGATGGCCGGCCGGAGTTCGCGCTCCGAAAGCAGCCACCATGCAAACCGAGAGACAAAGATCGTGCGGGCGCCCGCAGGTGTCCCGAGCGAGGCATCTGCCTTGAAGGACATCTTCAGGTCAACTCTTTGGTCTCCGTTAACTCCTAGACATCCCTCATCATAACGGACGCTTTCTGCAGGACTTCTTCCAATTTATGAGCCTATCGATTGTGTAACGTCTCAGCATCTGCTTCCACGCTCTCGATACAATCAGCATATCGGAGACAGCCCTTGACATCTGGACTCGCGACGCAAACCTTCTATCGCTTCGTGGTCATTTTTTGACCGTCCTGCTGCCTTCCACTGTCTTTGCGTTGAAACCAATTAGCTGAGCTCCTCCCCTGCTACACGACTTGATGTCGATTATTGAGGAAAGTGAGGAAGATCCGCTCAACTTTCGAATTGTCCTCCGTGCTGCATAACGTTTTGCTTACAACCTCTGGAAATACATATGCATCTTTACTTGCCGACATTTGGAGCTAATTAACGGAGGAACACCGCACGTTTCCCTTCCTTAGCACTAGTATTTTCCATGTTCTTCCTTCGTAAAGCAATTCTCTGTTTCTACGTTATTATTGATCTCAATGGTGCTTTAACGGTAAGAAGAATGAAAGTCGACCGCTGGGCAGAAACTCTTCTCCGCCCACGAGCTCAAAAATCGGCAAAGTTGGTCTGATAGTTGGACAAACGTCTAGATTTTGCACTTCTTCTTGTTTCTCCAGCTATTTATTTCTTTACCATCTGAGGAAGTGCCAGTCAAAGCATGTTCATGTCAGAGCAAGGGTCCAATTCCACTAATTGACTAAAGATATAAGGTATAGCGCTTCTCGGAAGTCTTGAACTTTAATGCTGATGAAGAATAGTGACGGCGCTGAAGTTGATCTAATATCAACGCATATCTCCCCAAATGTCGTCCGAAGACTCAAATTAACCAGTAGTCTCAATAGTCTTAAAACTGGCTCCCTTGTTATTGGGACAATGTGCTTCGCGACTTGAACACAGGGCTTTTGCGGAGAGAGAGGCCTTAGTAAGGGAGTTCAAAATGCGCTACACTAGTATGGCTATTTTCTGTTAACATGCTCTGCCTTTAGCCAGTCGTTCATCATCTATGAGTTTGTGGTAGTCTGACATTCTTCCTTTTTCAAAATACCTTTGGTTATACTTTGAGAAAATTATGGTTATTTGACTTCTTCTTTAGAGGTCAGGTAATAAGAAATAATGATTGGATGAGCAGCGCAAGAAAGTGCCAACGGTTTTAGCTTATCTGTTTTCCTACTGTTAAAAGATGCGGTAGTGTTGAACTGTGAGGGAAAAGTTTGAATACTCATTCAGATGCTCCGCTCTAACTCTTTCTGACATTAAAGCAGCGAAACCCTCGGTAGCCTTGTCGCGATACCAACCCAACGTAGACTCGGAAGGAGAGGAGACTGCTTCCACCCGCGACGCCCGGGAATAGAGAGAAATAATGTTTCAATATCAGTCCCCATTCCCACATTTAGCAAATAGCACGCGTGCACATATGGTACCCAAAGACCCAACGGCACTTTTCAGTGGTAGGTGAGAGAAGCAGATGAACGTCGCCTCTGTTTCTAGCACTACGACATGCAGGGTGCCTGCATTGTCATTCTTGTCTTCACTGAGAAATAAGCTCCACTGGATAGTGGCAGTAGGTTTCAGCCCTTGAGCCTCGCTCTCGGTCTTCGAAAAACCCAAGGGCTGCTCGTCGAGCTTGACGAAGCCATGGCGCGCTCCGCCTCGCCCTCCACCCTCCCGGCCGACACCTCCTCCCGCGTGGGCCCGCCCCGCCTGACCACAACTGCGACCTTGTTCTGTGTCTCATTAAACAGCCGCGCCAGATTACTATACAGTGACAGTCTGAGGCTCCTGGTCGGCATCCGTGCGCGGATTCTCGTCGTTTCATCTGCTTTCGTCGGGTACTCGTTCACATGGCGCCAAGAAGTCGCTTTGTAAGGGAGCGCCGACATGATAAAGCGTCGCGTATTCGTTTCTATGGGCCTACGTGGTCGCGGTCTGCTGAAAAGGGCGGGGGGGGGGGGTCTTTGTGGTAAGATCGGACTGGACACGTGAACGCCTTCACTCAGTGCCTCGCAAGTTGAGCAGCTGCACCTCCACAGTCCACCTTCCCAATCTGTTCCACTAACAGTGGTCAATCTGCGGATGTAGATGCGGCCCGCCTTAGAGAGCTCGCTTTTTACCGTCCTTTCCTGGCCTCCTTATTCATCCTCAAATTGGCTATGTTCGTTCGTTCGCTATTTTCTTTGGTAGCCTCTTATCGCTCGGAATTATGCGGCGGCTCCACTACGAACCACGACGACTCCTGGCGACGAGAAGTCTCCATTTTCCCACGTATCACCATTGGACGTCGCGAGAATATTCTGGCCACGAGTTCTACATGTTTAGTAGCCATGTTGGATTTTCAGAAAGTCTAAAATTTCTGGCGATTTAAGTTTCTGACTTGATTCATGTTTGTTTCACTTTTCATCATTTATAAAAAAATCAGGTTTCTCAAATCAGAGCTATTTATTATATAATCACAAATTTATTTAAGTATTCAGATGAACTGATTTCGAATTTGCATAGAACATTTAGTGGTATCGCCTCCAGTTTATAGGCCGCATTCTTCATTGTCTGAGCTGCTACAGAAAGGATCAAGTGAGAAGATGAAGGTTGGTGCTGCCCAACTGCTATCTGGATGCTCTTCGCATTCCGCTTCTGCACTTTATCGTGGAGGGACTTCCCTGCAATGACTTGCGGTGGTCTGCCCATAAACGCTTGACGAGCTGTGCTTTCCGGACAGGTCCGGTAGCATCAGACGATTCCGTACGAATGCGATCCGGTTGGTCGACCAGTGCGATCTCCCTTGTACTCGTCGTACATTGCACCACATGGGTGGGTCAGTAACTTAGAGCTGAAATGCGATAAAAACAGGGACATTGAGTGGAATTTGTGGCTCCTGACTGCGGACTGGTCACAAACACACGCCCAAAGCCTACCGAATCCGTTGGGCCGCCGCAGCGCTTCTCCTCATCGTCCCATCCGGAGTGTTTTCGTATGCAGCGAATGAATTCTTTCTGTATGCATTTTCGGTGGCTCTACGCGTGCTGATTACGAGACGAACTGTCTCGAAGAATGTAGGGATACCTTCTCTCCGCGTCCGTCTCTCCATCATCCGCCCGTTTTTCGCTGCCCTTCGTCACGAACTGACGCAGTCGTCGGCACCGCAGTATCAGCTGTGGTCGAGCAAGACCTGCAGTGGCACTTCCCGTGATCGTGCGTGCATCGACATCACGTTGGTGGAAGTTCACTCAGACCTACATAGCCCCACACTGCAGGAGACCTGCTGAAGAAGCGAGAGAGCAGGATGCAGCCTATAGAGAGTAGTTTTCACCCTCACGTCGACGAAACGGGAAGAGCTCAACTGACGATGACTCCTCTTTCGCTAATAGTTTGCCCCAGACTAATTTTTCGAAACAGAACGTCTGGAAGTTTCTACGTGCTGGTTAAAGTTTATTTATTTATTTAAGGACGTGGGCAAGCCACGTGTAGACAATAAAACTGCTAAAAAATCAGAACAATTACAAAAAACGATAACGATTGTACGACAACAAGTGGTGGAAAACATTGAGGTAATAGACACTAAAATAAACGAAAAAGAAATCAAGGAGAAAGAAACGTAACTTCCGGCCTCATTTGAGTGCACGCTTCAACAGTTGATCAAGGTAGCACCTGAATCTCTTCCTAGACATGTCCAGTACACCTTATTCTGGCATTGGAAAGAACGCACTTATGGTCCTATGTATGTGGAAAGAATTTTGACCCGATCCGGCTTTTCGCTAGTCCGCGAGTCTCAATCCCCACTTCTGGTTCTAGCAGGAGCAGATACAAAGAACTCATCCGGATCAATGTGTACTTTTCTTGTAGGAGTTGCATGCATCATGAGTAGAGCGTTTCTGGCTCTTCTCGCCTTTAAAGTAGGCAGTCTAAATATTTTAGCTCTGTCCACTCCGCTTGGTGTGGAAAGGTAATTTGTGCCACAACATCTAACCATTAATTCACGAGTGACGTTGTTTTGCACCCCTTCCAACAAATGTACGTCTTTTTGCTTGTAGAGGCTGTGCCACACTCGAGAATTGGCCGAACATATATCTTACAAGCGCGAATGAAGACAATGGGATTCGTTGTCTTCAATATTCGAAAGAAGATTGTAAACGCGATCCAAACCTCTGCTGACCAGCATCCTATAATGAGGTTCGAAATATCTCGTTCACATCATTGCCTAGGTCTGGAGATTCTTCAATTTTGTCCAGACGTTTCCCTTCAATATGGTACTCTGCATTAACCGCACACTTTCCCAGAGTCAGTAAATGACAGCATATCGACAGCAAGAGGTAGCTCGTACTCATCTACCACTTTTCTATGACATTTATAGCTTCTTGCAGCGTTCTTCGTCGTCTAGCGGCTTTGTGGTTTTATAAATTTTGATGTCATCGGCCTACATTGTGCAACCAACGTTTAACTTAGAAATTTCACCAGGAATGTTAGGAAAAAGCATTGGTAAGAGGACCCCTCCATGTTGAACACCGCTGCATGCATGATGTACTGAGGAGTATGTCCTGCCTACCTTTACCTGGAAAGTTTAGAGGAAGAGAGGAAGCTTTCAATGCAAGAAACAATGTTTTAACACATTTGCTTGAGCCTGGAGCGGCTGATAGAGAGGCTACATGTTACAGGATGTTTTGTTGCGATCAAAACTCTTGCGCCAGGCGGGGCTCGAACCCGCATCTTCTGCTTTCCGGGCAGCGATGTTCGCCTTACACCATGGGCGCTGTTTGACCGCACGTAACATCCGCGATATCCTCCAGGTCTGTCAGCACCCACCCGTAATACGGGGATGGGCCGGCCGCTGATATCAGCATGGAACCGGCTAAGCTGAAGAAACAGAAAGAAACAATCTTGGAGTGAATACCGACCATCTTTAATTTCTTAATAAGTTTCGTAAACGAAACCCTATCAAATGCTTTAGCGAAGTCAAAATAGACCACATCAACCCTCTTTTTGGCGTCTAGGGCCTTAGTCCAATCATATAAGGAAATAAGAAGCGCTGCCTCGACGGATCTACCTTTCAGAAAACCGAACTGGCTTTTGTGAATGGCATTGTTCATTCCGTTGATCAACGGATTGCAGCTTGTGTAATGAGAATGTTTTTATTACAGAAGTCGATATGGAGCTGAAAAAAATTAGCAGCCGCTTGGCAAGAGATTCGACAAACGTGCAGCAGTCGCGTAATAAATTGCTCATGCAATTCGCTCAACTTTTTGTGAAGCATATGGTCAGTATTGGCGAGGGAATAAAGGATTCCTACTGAAAAGGCTTCTAAACCAAACGAGGACTTCAATCGCTCCGAACCCGTCCGAGGCATAACGGGATCCAACGTCCACTACACGGCCCATGTCTCACAGTCCACTCCCACTCGTCAACGGTGTCCGGGGCCACTTCTGACTTCGGAACCCTTTCCATGGAAGCAGTGGAAATGCTGACAGATTGCTCACCGGGGCCAGCGAGCTAAAGTCCACTCTTCCTTGCCCAGTTCATTCAGACAGCGTCCAGTGATCATCCTTTGTCCTTATTTCAACGATTTTCCTTCTCAACAAATGGCAGCAGCGAGATAATTCCAATGCTTGGCAAGGGTTTGTTTTTAATCGGATGATTCTCTCCATCGATTACATTTTCTGCTTCTATTTGCAGAAGCTATAAATTGTCTGAAACGCTACATTATCTGATCTATGTCTAAACCGGGAGTCCATTCTGCTCAGAGCGTATTTTGAGAAGACCGGCAGGGTTCGGAACTGTAGCGTAAGTCGCTGTCTTCGTGTTTTTCGCCGCCTTCCTTTATCATCTTTTCTTTCGTTTTCTTCTTCTTCAGTGGCGGCGAAAGCAGACGACAATGCCCATCTTTACGTCTCTTACAACGTCTTCCAGTTTATCGATACATTTCACGTTTGCTTGGGATTTTTCTCATTGTACGTTACTGCAAATGAATTCCCTGACTTCCTTCGGATTTATATTCACACCAAGAGGTCTATGCTTTTAGCAAGAATTTCTTAAAGAGTGTAAGAATTAGACCACAAAATAGGAACTGCTCAGTAAAACTTGCAAATGACAGTACATCTATATCTGTATTTATTGTGTGTAGATAACACCATACAAGTCTTCATAACAAAATCAAATGAAGTACAGGCAGTGCAGAGGGGAACATTGGTGGCCCATTACGAGACGTTAGCAATTTTGTTGTCTGAAGTCTGTGATGATTATGCTCAAGTGCTTGACCGGTCCACCAAAACTGCAGGCGAACCACATATTCCATCGAGCGTGCCTTTGGGATTTTTGTAGGATAATTCAAGTGTTATGAGGAATGGGAACTGGAACTCTTGAGGCATATTCGAATTATATCTGCAAACACCAAATAACTAACATTTTGAATGAAACTTTTTCCTCATTTTTGATTCCGCAGTTTAGGATTTTTATTATTAATACCAATTTAACTAGGTGCGTGTAGCGCGGTTTGAGGATATGCCGGTTGTCGCGTGCACCCGATTCCAGTTATTGTGGTTCGGATTTCCCGCCCAGGCCTACCAAACTTTCCATCCTCTGTATATTGGTCCCAGACGGGTCTGGCGGGAGGGAAACTCCATCGGGGAAGTGCACGACATGCCGTGGAAGTAGAGTGCGCGGCGCATTTTAATAAGTAATTGGATAGAGGCGGCTTGTTTACTCGCTATATGCTTCGTTGTCGAGTTTTTGTTCGGGGTGTAGTTCCGCATTTGGAACAGATTTTCGAGTCTGCTACGCTGTGGTTGTGACTAGTTAACGTTCGGTTCATTTAGCGGAAGTGCGTGTGTGCTTGCAACGGCCACCTAATCCACAGACACCGCCTTGTGAAGAAAAGGAATGGAAGAGCATCTACATCGCTATGCTTGGCTCAGTGCTCCCCGCATACTCTTTGAGCAGCAGTGTACCTCTTCTTCTGGACTCCTTTAAGCCGTAAAGCCTCCCGAGGGGCTCCTGCAGATAGTAGTGCTTTCTTGTGCTCTGCAGCTACATATTGCGTGATCGATAACTCAGTGATGCCCTCAGTTCAAGCAACAGTTGTCTGCCCTTACTTCAGCGCTACATTGATGAGCGACGGCTCAAGAAACCGCATCTACGCGTGGTTTTCTCGCGGTCTCTCGCTAAGCTGCTGAACTTCTTGGTTTGTCGCTCTCTGCACATTGTGCTGTGGACTCTGCTGCGGGACCTTTCTCGCAAGGGCTTAGCTCCCCTCGTTAGTTTTGGTCAACGCTCACTGTCACCGCTGGTCTGCCGTTAGACCCGCTTTCCACTCTCAAGTCGGACGGCTGCTGCACCGGACGCTGGCTGAAATCAGCAAGTCCCGTTAAGGTGAAGTTGTTTCTGGAAAAGATTCGACTCATTGCTGTTATAGCCTTAAGCGGTCGTTACTGAGGCATATAAGTTGTTGATCGATGTTTTCTTGGAATCAAAACTCTACCACCAGGTAGGACTCGAACCTGCCTTCCCTGCTCACCGGCAGGGGATATTTCAAGTGGTACATGGTTTGTGGGAGTAGCCTTTGTTTCATCTGCGAGCTCTGTTCAGGTTGTCTATTGGGAGGAGAAGAGGGAACTACGCCTGACCCGGAAAAGTCCGCGACCATGCTGTAACGTAAGGAATTGTAGCTGTTTCCAGAAAAAATTAAAATTTGAAAATGCGAACAAACTTCCACTACTACACAAATGAGCTAGCCTTCCTGAAAGTTCAAATGTTCGCCATCGCTTCCACTGAGGTATCATAACGTCAGACGCGTGGCGGCTCAGTCAGAGGGGCAATCCATGGTCCTTGTTTGGGGTCTTCCCAAGCCTTCCATCTCTCCGGTGTAAGGATGTGAGAAGTGGTGCCAAACTTCTCACAAGGGAAGGGTCTGAAGCGTATGTCTGCACGAGGGGAGCGAGTCCTCACCGTAGGGAGAATCCTCACCCCTAATGGGGTTTGAAAATGTGTTTATTTTTTTGCCAAGTCGTTAAACCTAACGAGTAGAGGGTCCTTGAAGTCACAATGGAATATGGCGCATCACAAGTTCCGCGGTCTTGTACGCCCGCCATGCCTCTGTCGGCAAGCAGTTCGTAGCGCAGTGGGAGTGGAGTTGCTCCATGCGGGGAAGGTTGGGGGTTTGGTTCTTGCGCTCTGCTGCATTTTTGCATTTCAAGTTACTGATTAAGATTTGGGGTATCTAACAACGTCTATACCCGTTTCGATGTTTTTTGCCTAATTGCTATGGTATTCAACATGATGATGTAGCAATGCTCAACATCAGCGATACACAGGTACACAGTTCATGAAGCAGCACTAGGCGCAATAGGGGTAACGTATAAAGGCTACAGGCTCCTCACAGTCTGTTTCCATACATGGAGCAAAGGCCTCGTGAAAAACCATCCTGCTCGGATTTTCAAAAGAGACCAGGATGTGACGCCGGAGGTGGTTCAAGTGAGAAACACGGTCTGTGGATCCCGCAAATTAACCTAAACGGTCTACACTCTTTCTTTAATCTCTGTCTGTCACCTGGAAATCAGAGGTCTGCTGAAGGTTTCTAAAACCTAACACCAACAATGTCTGAAGATGCTGGAGTGGTGATTTACCCGCTCCCGCTGAAGTGTGGCTCACCTTTAGACAAGCAAGCTTCGAGGGAAGAAATCAAGCTGGCAGAACGGACGGCCAGCATACTAAATTACTTCGAAGGACATCAACTTGTTGTCGAGTTGTCGAATAGGTTGTGGTTGGAAATCCTGTTAGTAATAAACAAGTCGCAAGAAAGCTACTCTCCGCAGCGTACAGCTAGAAAATGCGCAGAAAACGTCTGAAAACGGTATAGACGTCAGAATCCCCCAAATCTCAACCAGTCAGCCGAAATGCAAAAATGCAGCAGCACAGAGGAACCAGACGCCCGACCTTCCTCGCACGAAGCAATCCAACCTCCACTGCTCTCCGAGCCGCTTGCCGGCAGAGGCATCGTGGGCGTACAAGACCTCCAAACTCGTTATGCGTCGTATTCTTTTGTGACTTCAATGCCCTCCTACTCCTTGGGCTTAACGACTTGGCAAAAATAAACACATTTTTATATTAATTGAGGGGTGAGGATTCTCCATATACGGCTCGCCCCTCCCGTTCAGACATACGCTTCAGACCCTTCCTTTGCCAGTGAAGGATGAAACACTGACTTGCCATTCGCCCACCGCAGCTCATTGAATAGGTCGCACACGCATACACGATATTCATGAAACGCCGAATTCTATCCTTTATACATCACTAGGTCGGACGAGAGAGAACAGCTATTGGTTATGAGACACCGGCGGCACAGTGCCCTAAAGGAAATGGAGTGCGGCGTTAACCTTTCACGAGCCCCCCGTATTTACTCACTGCTAGGCTTCGTTCTCATCTTGACATATACATGAACCACATCTTGACATATACATATACTTGTATACTTGTCCGAAGTGCCAAGGCGTTAGGTCTAACTTCCTCACTTATCTAAACCTCAAAGACCTCAACCTGTTAATTAGCGAATCTCATGGTTTTGATAACATGCCTCTCTGTCAGCTTAAGCATGTTTTATCCCGCGGAGGTATTTTGTAGATGGATTTGGCTGCATATTTTTATATTTTTCGTGTTTGCGTTTGCGTCTCCTAATAAATAGTGATTCAAGCCAGAAGTAAATTAATAAAATAAATGTTTTTCGACTGTAGCTTCGAATCGTTGAGAACAAAAGATAGCGCTTGAGCAATGCTTGTGCTTCTTCAAATTCGTTCTCTACAATTCTTCATACAATACACATGATAGGGAGAGTAAGCTGAAAACTCCACATCCTAATCCACGATGATGTCTTCTGCATCTCAGTGTCCCGTTGAAGTAAGATCTGAAATTAGCAGTAAAATTTATATGAGGCCACAAGTTGGTAGCACTGTCTAACCTGAATCCTCTCAACACTCAGCTGAACCCGAAGTCATCCAAGTACTTCTGTGCGGGTAGCGAGCAGCACAATTGGCTGCTCGGAGAGTGTGTGGAATTTCGACGACTTCTCGTACGCACTTTTTTCCTGATCAGATATCCATCCGATCGCTTACAACTTTCAGCCTTCGCTTAACGCTTTCGTAGATTTCAGCGCAGTCGATTGTCGCTTCTTGAATTCCCTACGGCGCCATGTGATCGTCTTCGTCTCAAATGGCCGCTCTCAGTTCTCCTTCATGTTCCTTACCGCGGCCATACTTCCAAAGAGACGCGGCTCATCATGTTAGCAAGGGTATGTTCTGTTACAATGTGACCTCTCTCAGACTGTTTCTTGGCGAGGATGCTGAATTCTGTCAGTCCTGTCCATATCTCTTGAGCTCCACCAACTTTCAAATGTCCTACTCGTATCCATTTCCACCACTCAGCAAGTGTCATATAATGCCTAATGGTGCGCTGTTTTCTGAAGACAGGTGGCGATAGGCATAGCTTATCTCTGAGAAGACTATTTTCTTGCCGCCCTTTGCAGTGACCCCGTAATAGACAAGAGTGACGATGAATGCAACCGTTTCTTGAACCATCTCCAGTGTTAAGAGAGCCGAGAGCTTGATCACCATCAAAAGAAGTCTATCTCCGGAAACTGCTGAGATGATACGCCAGCGCAGAGAACCACGAGCATCAGGCAACTACCAACTGACGTCCGAGCGGCGATAAAGGAGGATCGTAAGGAGAGAAGTTCGCAGCAAGTGTTGGTTACGGATGCGAGCATGAGCAGCTGCAATACACACAAGAGCTTCGCCAACTTCAATACTGAGATGACAGCTCTCCGACGTCCTGACGAAACCGTCACCTCTTCCAGAAGAGCCATGGAGAAGGTCATCCACGACTTCTACTCCGATCTCTTCGATAGCCACGTCCACCTGCCCCCATGCCATCTTCCGCAGGATGGATATGTCGTTCCCTCTGTTCTCCCTTCCGAGATCCGACACGCCATCTCGTCGGTGAAGAAACGTACAGCACCCGGTCCCAACAGGATCAGACCTGAACACCTGAAGAACCTACCGCCAGCGCTCATCAACACTCTGTCGCGGCTCTTCACGGCTACCTGTCGGAGGGTTGACCTGCAAGGTTCCATCGCAGTGGAAGACCACCAGAAACGTCTTGCTGTACAAGAAAGGAGGCGTGTACGACATTGGCAACTATCGCCCGATCTGCCTACTGCCCATGCATAGTTCAAAAACTGCTTAATCGAGTCATCGTGAGTGGAATCGGAGGAACGCTAGAGAAGGACAGTCATGCGAAAAGACTTTGGGAGAGGATTCAGCACGATCGCCTAGATACACACCATTACGAAGCTCATCGAAGTGTCGCGAGAATACAAGCTGCTGATGTGCCTTACGTTCAGCGACTTGAAGAAGACATTCGACTCCTTCGAAACTGAAGCGGTGGTCGAAGCCCTGCTCATTGCCAGCCCAGGGTGTTCCTGCGCAGATTGCTTCGAGAACTGTACAGTGGATTCACGGCCAAGATTTTACCATTCTACAACGGCTTCGTCATCAACGTGGATAGGGGTTCGGCAAGGGGATATCACCGAAGCTCTTCAGCGATACCCTCGAAAACGTCGAACGCGAACTAGAATGGGAAGACGCTGTAGTGAAGATCAACGGTCGGCAGCTGCACCATCTCCGCTTCGCTGACGACATCGTGCTCATAACACCGAGCATTAACCTGACGGAGCGGATGCTGCCCCGAAGTCGGCCAGCATCCGCTCCGCATGGCTGATGAAGTCGGACAACCTTGGGCTACAGCTGAATCTTACGAAGACGATGTTCATGAGGAACGAACCCTTTCTGATGACCCATTTTCCCCTAGCAACTATTTCCGAGTGCTCCAGTAGTACATGCATCTGGACCGCGAAGTCAATATGGCCAGCGCACGGGCGATGCTTGGAGTGACACGGTTCACGCAGGTGAGAGGAGGCTTCCAAAGTTTCGAGCTTCGCAAAGGTTCGAAAATCAGAGACACTGGCATAGACCAAGTCGGTTAAGTGGGGCGGTCACGTACTAATGAGTTTCGAAGACATCTGCTGGAAGATGGCCCTCATCGACTGGATTCCACGGGATTCCAGCAAACAGAAAACACCGAGACGCCCACCATCTCGTTGGTCGGTTGGATTTCTTGTGAAAAGTCTGAGAGTGGTATGACGCTGTCGAGCAGAATCGCTGTCGAGCAGAATCCATTGGAGCACTCTGGCACGCGAAAGGGACGAAAGGTTGCTAGCGCTCGCTCAAGATGAACGGGAAGACGGCGATGCAGGTGTACTGCTGTTGTTGGTGTCAACTCTTACCCAGGTTTCCTGGAAAATGTTCCAAAGACTTCCATAAGCTTGCCATAAACCGATGTTGTGTTACAAAATGCTATGGGGCGGAATTCAGACATGAATAGGAAAATCGAATAGAATTTTTCTGTACTGAAAAAAAGCCACTCGAGGTGGAGCGAGCAAGGGCTGGGCGTGCAAGTTTCTCATCATCGCGTTTGATAGACGCCTGCGAAGCGGAAGAGAACGATGTGATGAGCCGATACTGCGCTGCACGTCAAACTAGATGTACATAGTATCTCGAAATGGCACCATTCCTCTGATTCTGAGCCACTGTCGAGCTGCAGTCCAGTCAGGAACCAGCCTCTGGCAGCGAAAACGAGTTCGTGTTCCGTCCTTTGATTCATTTCAGTTTTCTGTTATTCTTTTTCTTTACAGTGCTTTGCAAAGCGAAGAGGGGAGCCAACAACTTGTCGTGGTTGTCCACGCAGACATACTGGTACGTCAGACATGTATGGACTACAAAGCCCCACGACTTCCATATACCTCGTGGAGCTGAAAGGAGGTGAAGCGTGAGGAAGGGATGACGAGGTGTCGTTGAACAGGGAGTAGTGGTGGCTGAAATGAAGCGAAACGTGGCGAATGAGAAACTGACCAGAATGAATGCGAGTGTGGGACTCACTGGTGCTCGACTCGATGACCGGGCCAGGCGAAAAAGACGCCGACACAGCGAGCGCAGGTGTATCGAAGTTTGCTTCTTCTGCGGGTTCTCCGCGTGCAGTTCCACCGCTTCGAGATGAAAAATCGCCTCGACCGCGCACTGTTTCGGGTTTCAGCCGTTGTAGTGGCAGCGTCCAAGCGGCGTATCTAACGAAACCGTGGTGAATGTCGCCAATACGCAAGCCCTCGAGTGGTCCTTCTGCCCGTCCTCACGCATTGTTTCGTACGAGACCGTGAGTGCGGCTCGTTCTGTACTTCCATCGACCGCCACCTCCACTTCTCTGCTCGTTCTTGCGACGTCTCCGCTCCGCTCGCGTCCGCTTTTTGCGCTCTTTTTCTCCTCCTTCCGCTGCTCTTCTCTCCGTCGTCCCCTATTGCACATGTGTTATGTGTGAGTCGGTGCCGTAGTTCATAGTGGCAGCCGATCGGGTGGGGTCCGCTGCCCACCGTCGTCGACGTCACTGGCGGTCAATCCCCACTCCCCGCACCAAGCCGTTCTTGTCGCGCAAAGGTCGTCCACCTCCCGTATCCGCTCCCAAGACCGCCTTCTCCCAGGCCGTGGCTAGAGCCAGCGGCTAGCGCCGCCAGCTCAGGCTCGGAGACGAGCTGCACCGTCGGGTCGCGCGACGTCATGATGTTGCCGCGACCGCCGCGATACACATGTCGCACCGAGCGCGATTATTTTGCTTCGACAGTGCTGAAACATGCCGTTCGCCGTCGTGGCTCCGCTCCGGCAATCTGTCCGCTGGTTCCAATTAGAACGTGAATTTCCGCATGACATTTCCTTGCGTGCAGACGCGTCCTGATTTCTTATGCTGTCTTCAGTTTTTCTCTTTTCCCGGCCTATTTCCAGCCGATTTGTAGCGCAAGTCGTGCCGCTACCGGAGGAGCTGGAGCCCCTGAACTGCACATGTCGGTCATAAGTCATGCTTCATGCTCTCGTTCGCCGTTTCTCGCAACTCCTCACTTTTTCAAATGCTGCCATGAAAAACAAATTACTGAGCACTCTGAGACGTAATGCCTGTGCCAAGACAAATGAGCGGACCGTTGAAAGGCCGTCTAGTACAGGTAGAATGCTGTCCGTCCTTGCT
This sequence comes from Heligmosomoides polygyrus polygyrus, assembly GCA_947396885.1. Classification (NCBI taxonomy): domain Eukaryota; kingdom Metazoa; phylum Nematoda; class Chromadorea; order Rhabditida; family Heligmosomidae; genus Heligmosomoides; species Heligmosomoides polygyrus. The sequence goes on from OX377201.1 coordinate 49,282,109, forward strand.
TCATCAGACTGCGAGGCAGTCCCGGTGGAGATGTTCGTATTATGCTGTTCTTCTTCTGTACCACCATGCATGGTTGCCCCTTTTATGGGACCAATATCTGACTGGCAGCGCTGAATCTGGTGCATCTTCAGATCGGCGCTCCTCTGCAATTCGCACTAGAGCTTCCAGTGGTTGAGTTCTCAGCATCGGCACCTGCAGGTCATGTATTACGTTCCATAACAGACGTAGAAGGCCCCCAGTTCCGCCTTTGCTTCGCTCTTCTGTCACCGCTTATTCGCTATTCATCCTGCTCAACGAGCATTTTTATTATAATAAAAGGGCACTCATTACTTCTCACAGTACGCGACCAGAAAACGCATTTTCTTTTCCTTTCTATTCGGTTTTCTTTCTTTTTTTCAATGCCACGTGAGAGTGACCAGGGTAAAGCAGCACGACAAGAAAGGTGTCTATATTACGACTACGTGAGCCTCACAATGACTTCTGCACAACATCCGGCCGGGTATATTCTTTTAATTTTACTCAGTTATTGATGTACTGGGTGGGCAGTAACGCAGTCGAGGGAGGCGCCTGCTGTCGCGTGCACCCGATTTCGGGTTCCTGAAATTCCTGTCCAGGCCAACCAGACCTTCCCTCCGAGGGCGGTTTGGTAATTGCATGGTCTCGTCTGAGGAGGTTAAAATACTGAATTGTTCATCTGCTGCCCAGCACCGAAGCATCATATAGGCGAAACGCACATTCAAATCGCCCCCACGAAATCCTGTAGGATTAGAATGCGTCGCGCATCCCAAAACGGATCGGTCAGCGCAGTCTCTTATTTATCCCTTATTTATTTTATTTATCCCTTATTTATTTATTTTTTCTTTTATTGGTGTATCATTTCCCTATTATGTTTAATATTTAAAGATGATCTGCTCTGCTTGCTCAAATGCGACGGTTCCCGCAATGATGCGTGACGTCCATAGCTGAGATGCCGTCCTTGGCCGCTCGCTGCGACTTCCTCAAAGTTTTCCGCCCAGGGATCGCCCTCCTAACTCTGTGGCACGCCACTCCTTCACCGTCCTGTCCTTCATCAGGGATCCCACTAGAACCTGTCGAATTAAATGCAATTTGACCCACAGATGGCCAGAAGCCTTCTTCATTTTGCGCCTCGAACGAACTACGAACACTGAGACCGGTGAGAGGTGACCGGTGAGAATGATCACTGCTCCCGAAGCAGCCAGTTCTCATCGCCTGTGATGCGGCTATTAAGTGCTCCTCACATGCAGTTTCCGTTCTGACTCCGGAACGCACTGCTGTTCTCTCATGGACGGTTCTCTCAGTCGCAATCTGCTCAACTACCTACGCTCTAAACGTTCCTCCTCTACTCTTCTTCTCAGTCCCATCGAAAGAACCCACACATAGTGTAGTCCCTGGCCGGATCGGTGTGCACTGGGCCGCGCAAAAAGTTTCCGCCATTTCGGGCACTATCACGCTCAACTTCTTCCTCTTCTTCGGCGTTTCTAGCTCGGTCGAGGCATCCGCTCTCCTGGTGTACTGAGACCACTTCTCATGCTGCAGCACTTGATCAGGGTGTACTTCAGCTGCTTTCAACTCCACATGGAACATATCCGAATGCAGAACTTTTCTGGGCGCCTCCTGAGCGTCTTCCCGACACCTCGAAGAGGACGCTGTGTTCCTGCGCTGATTGGCTCGACCTCAATCTCCCTTGTCGGTGCCAAAAACACAGCAGCACTCACCGCTACCGGCACTATCGCATGCAGCTGTTTAGAGCAAAGTAGGACCGAGGCCAGCCAAAGCTTCTACTCAGTCAATGCATCAGGAAATGGTCAGCACTTTTTGGTGTTCTGGGAAATTGGACACTAAAACTGTCGCAAGCAAATTGCGATATCACTCCACTTCACGATAACGTTTCTTGTCTGGGCAGACCATAAATCGTAGAAACGGCGTCATTGCAGCGTCCCAAACATGCGGGGAATAGGGAAGGGCTACAGGATTCATACACTTTTTCCATGAACCTAAGTTTCCCGCTGTATCGCTGCTCTGCGAAAGAGCAATGACTTTCTTTTTTAACAGATCGGAAAAATTTCAGGGCATCCCCAAATGAGATCCCATCAATCGTAGCTATCCATGCTGTAAGCGGAGAGCTCGCCTATAGTTTTTGGAGGAATTTCACCAGTAACGGACCACCATCAACTAAAGATGATCGTTTGAGAACAACATCTAGAACAAGCGATGGTCCGAAGAAGCGATATTTGACTAGCTGCCTTGTACCTCTTCATATGTCATCGTAGTGCGTTTTTGCTCTCACACATGTTGTTACTCTCATGGAGGAAACCTATTTTTGCAGTAAAAGACAAGCTGAAGCTTTCCACTTCCATCACTGTCTGAAGTCGGCCAGCTCACTGGCCACCCGCTCAGTGAGTGTAGCTTTATCTACGAGGTGTATCTTTGCCAACGCTTAAGCAAGGCATGCAGTGAGGTGGACAAGTGCGTAGCAATTTCTCCACTAACCAACTCGCACCTTCTCCCTCTACTAAGACACTGACGGCAAACTTCAAAATTTCTCTGGCGTGCGTTCATTTAACGCCTCTTTCTCGGCGTTCTGCGTGCTGCGACTGATGGGAGCTGATCACTCCGCTCAAGAGCTCGCTCTACATTGGTGCAGAAGCTGTCGGTCGGATGCTCCTACAGCACGCTTGGAGTTTTCTCGCAACTCCTTCGATGCGACTTCTTTAAATCACGTAGTAAAGGCGAGTCCGATTAGAAATCTTTCTGAGGAGCCACAGTGCTACAGTAGTGCTTCTTTCTGAATCCGAACTTTTAGGCGTTTATGCAGCAAGACAAACTCCACTTTCGCCGCTTCTTCCGAACGTTCCCCGAAGGGATTCATTTTCTAATGCAAGCCGCAAGTTCTGAATATTTTTTGACTACTCTGTCCTCTAGCATGAAAAATATCCCAGAAAAAAAGCTTTTTCGGGGATCTGTACCATCCTTCGCTGATGTTCTAATGTTCTCCTTTATGTTCTTCTACTTTTATCAGCTTCTACTCCCAGGGGTGCATTTCCCCTACCTCTTCAAAGACAACGGTATTTTTATTAATTTTTCACTCATGTTTTAGTGTCACATGCATGTTTAAGAAGACAACTCATGGGACTCGGGCCCATCTCAAAAATACTTTCATCAGGAGTTCACTGTCTTCGAGATTTTCTTTTTTTTGCAAATCGGATGTTATCACTGAACCGACCTTAGGCTTTTTCGCTGTAAACCAGTTTGATCTAATCCCCACTGATCAACACGGTTTTCGAACCGGCAGATCCACTGAAACGTTGATGTTATCAGCTCTGAATGACTGGACACAGGTTCGTGAGCATAAAACTGATGTCGACGTAGTATATTTTGATTTTATGGAAGCTTTTGACAAAGTTCCTTTCAAGCGACTTGTTGCTAAACTTATAGAGCTAGGTGTTCATCCCAGGGTAACTAATTGGATAAAAAATTTCATGACGTGCAGGTCGTTCCAGGTGAGGATTAATGAATCTTTCCCAGAATCCTTTCCTGTGACCAGTGGAGTTGCTCAGGGAGGTGTTTTATCTCCAATCCTTTTCTCTGTGTATACTTCGGAAATTTCTTCCCTGGTCACTCAATTTGGTGTCACATGTGAAATGTTTGCTGATGATGTAAAGATTTACAAGAATGTGAGCGGTGCGGATGACCTCACTGCTCTTCAATCCGCAATAAACGCTATTGCTGGTTGGTCAGCAAACCGGGAACTGCCGTTATCTGCTCAAAAGTCACATGTACTTCATCTTGGGCAACATGATAACAGGAACAGCTACTTGTTGTATAAAATAAATTCACTTATTGAGTTTTCCGCTGTTGTGTGTTGATTTGTGTTTGGTCTAACTGGATTTCTTAGTTGTACCGCGTGGCTGTCCACGTACAGAATAAATTTCTTCTAGACGGCTACAGCGACCGGCTAACTTAGTACTTCTGTGGTTGCGTCCATGAAATGTTTTGTGACTGTTCCCTCTATTATTTATTTATTAGCTTACTTTAGCTGCTCTAGCTTTCTTTCTCGCTTCAAGCACACGGAACCGCGCTGAAGTCAGCACAGTGGAGGCAAACACACGAAATTTCATAAATGTTGCGAGGAGTGCTACCTGAGTGATGAACTGGGTCCGTCCTCACGACGAATATGCAGTGTGGCCCTTGATTACTGCAACCTACACACGTGTTGAGCAGGTGGACAGTCAACCGGCTATCACGTCCTCTTCCTTTCGTTGTAGGGTTTCCGCTCAACCGGAACGCACGTTCTGGATCGAAATAGCAGGGTTGGATTTAGGAAAGGTGACGCCCTGTTTTTACGCCTTTTGCGCGAAAGCCTGGAGTGTGTGTGCGAAGTTTAGAAGATCGAGGATGATGAACTAGGTTGCGTCGCCATTCCTTGTATGTCGCTCGGTTCCTCAGGAATACTGCCAGACCTCTATGTATTATCTTGATCGCCTCGCCTTGCCTTGTCTGCTGTCTTGTAAAGCTGTCCTTGGGCTTCTTAAAACCAGGCACTGGTCGAGGTACTCGAGGACACGGCCAATAAGCGAACTTGTTCCGGCTCCTTGCTATATCGCTTACTATCGGTAGACCAGCAGCGCTCTTGAACTGTACCGCAGCTGCAATAATCCGAGTCAACCCTGGAAACCTTGGAGAGTCCTTTCTGAAGGGGAATGTTCGGAGACCACTCTCCGGAAATTTGGCCTCTTCGAAATGAGAGTCCTCAGGAGATGATAGTCGGTCGTTTTAAACGAGCACCCACTGCTCCCTAGTGAGCGGAGCTAAACCCCAACAATTGCAAGGAATATAGCCCTAGGGATGTGCTAATTAATGACTGTTGTACGAGTGAGATTAGCCAGGCGGTATGGCATGTACGGTCTGATGTTTCAAAGCGAGCATCATGAAAAAAGCGGAAAGCTACGCTATCGTTGGGGATTCTCGATTAATCCGCACAAGGCTCCAAGGCTATTGCCCGTTTTGTGTTGGCGCCCTTTTAGGCAGGTATGACATAGTACAGTGGGCATGTGCAGACCTCATTAGTGGTGATCCACCGTGTTCTAAGTACAAACAGATCCGCTTGAACGAAACGCTCGCCTCCGCCAGTGTCATCTGTTTCGGAATTTCTGTTGCGCCCTGCACTTGATTGCGATCGAAGTCGAGAAGACCATTGTACTGAGAGCAACCAATCCAATTCAACCAAAAATTCCTAAAATCTTCGTGAAGGGTCTTTAAGGGGAAAATTCTGCATTTCTTTACCTGCTTGCTATCACAAAGCTTTTCTCGCACCGTGTTGATTAGCTTGGTGCTCTTTATCGACAACAGATTGCCAACAAAACTGCTCCACTTTTAAGGCTCGAGCACACTTCGCTGCTTTGCTGCGGCGGCAATGATGAAGGATATCATCGAGCTGCTGCCGCGTTTGCTGAGCGGCAACAGCAGCGCCGCAGTCATGGACACACTTCGCTGCGGCAGCGGGGGCGGTTTTGCTGCCGCTCCGTATCATTTGCGAAGACAGCGTGCACCCTCATTTGCCGCTCGAGCCGGGTTTGCTGCCGCGGCGAAGTGTGCTCGAGGCTTTACACCCATCTCTTCCAGCCATTATTGAGGCAGCGAATCCACCAGAGCTAAGAAAAGGTGGTGGGTTAGTTAGGCCATGGATTCTCATACAGGGAGGAGTGACGCCCTAGCCTGTAAAAGAGAAACGGAAGGATAAAGGTTGGCGAGAGCCAGCCCCTTTGTGGAAGGCGCCTTCTTCTGTGGGATATCATGGATGCGATTTGAATGCGTATTTGACCTATACGATGACTTTGGGTGGCCAGTGGAGGCACAAGTCAGTGTTTTGTCCCTACCAGGCAGGACTGGTTTCAATGCACTGATCCCGGAGGGATGGAAGGCCTGCTTGGGCTGTTTGGGAAAATCGAATCGTCGCAGGTTACAGCTGAAAGCTGCGGGCTTAGTCCTGAACATGGACGCATAGCCGCCAGCACCCGTTGGCCTCTCTTCCTATGGGTGGCCCAGACGTGGCGCTCGACTGTCGCGCTTTCTAACGCTACTGTGCGCTGCACATGGTGCTCGACGGTAGTGCTAAAAGTGCCTACGTGCTGACTATCTTCTGGTTGCCGTGCGTGATGTCCGCTTACGTTCCTTCAGTATTTGAAGATAGCAAATACTGCTCTTCCCCCGCTCGTCTGCGGCCTTCCGGAGATCGACATCCACCTAAAAACACACTTAAATCTGAATGGCAAGAACTCCGTCCGACGCGATAGTCTCCGCGCTCGCAGTAGTCCTTTCGGAGCTGTCCTAGTCGGAGGGGCATCACTAGAGGAGCGAAACAAATGCTGGCAATCTGGCCTTTCTCGGCTAGGGAATTGCAAAAAAAGGGTCGCCTCATGGCCAGTACACGGTGTTGGCTTTGCAAACGAGTTTGCTTCCATCTATGACGCCGTTGCCAAAGAGTACGTAGGAGTGGAGTGCACCCTCTCCCCCTCACTAGGATATATTCATCTTCTGTGTTGTGTTTGGTAGCCATTGTTTTGTTCCGTTGATTAACCTATGCCACATGCAACCTAGCATCTAACCATAAAACGCGACAAAAATCAGTTCTTTCAACAAATATGGCGTGATAAATCAAAAATGTCCAGAATTCCGCGAAAAAAATGTTCGTCTAGAAGGAGTAAGTAAGAGGTTACCGAGCGGTATACGACTCAATTAAACTTCTTTGATATGCGCTTATTCTCCAAGGCGCGAGCAGTGAAAGAACTTTGGTTACAGCCTACTACGGTAAACTCTTTCATGTGCATTTCCTCTTTCATATGTGTTTCCTCTTTCTACATTAAATCACCATGTGAGGTGATTTCACAATTTCCTAAGATACAGAATGATGCATATTCAGACGAAACTAGACTAATATTGCTCTCGAAATACCGAAGTTGTTTTAAGATTATGGAAATAAATGCAGTCGTAGCGTTGGGAAAGAAATTTGAAATTTCTTGGAGAGCGGAGAGCTACGGACCCTGCTGTGCACTGCAAAAAGGATCGGTAAGGAAGAGATCGGTAGAAAAAGCTCTGGGAAGAGTCTCTTGGCTGGCGACTCGGCACCGTTTCTTTTGCGACTTTCACACATCAGACTCTGCACTTCCCAAAATTTCTGAGCACTCCTCCTGGTATCGGCTCTCACGAGTTTTCCCTTTAATTGTGTGTTCCAAAACGTCTTCCAGTTTGATTTGAAGACGAGTGGAATGCGGTTTCGAATTGTTTATGGAATTTTCTCAGGGATGGGTGTAAGGAGGAAGCTATCATCTTATCCTTACCATATATATATATATATATATATATATATATATATATATATATATATATATATATATATAAACGCAATGGGCAATGCATTATGGCGAGGATTTTCTCTTTGTATAGAATGAGTGTACTCAGCGGGCTGGAGCCCGCATCGCACCCGCATGCAAATGATTAAGTTAGATCAGCCAAGCCCAGGAGTTCTTTCCTTTGCCTAGTTGTGTGCTCTTCCCCGCGTCGGCGAGAGATACCATTGGCTATTGGGTGGTTGTTCCATGAGCAATCTCGATGCAGGCACCAGACCGCTAGCTACCTGCTAGAGTAACGACAAATCCTTTAAATGCCTGCACATGCGTTAGAACACTTATAAGCGGACACTTCGGAGCGCTAAAGTCGTTTCAGCTGTCTTGGCTAACCTCTTTCGGAACGGAACCACAAAACGGTCGCGAAGTGCTCCTTGTGTAGAGCGAAAGAGGTTCTGGAGTAGTGGATTCGAATTTCCGGCGTGACTTCTTAAAAGCATCTGTTCAACTGCAGTGCCGTTGGAGTTAGATGAGCAGATAGACCTCTTCGATAGAATCAAAATTCCGGAACCGATTTCATGTCGTGAGTTCTCAAAAGCATGCCGTTGCTAACCAGTGATGAACCTTAGTGCTCTCTACTCCGCTTTGAGCAGTGCTTTCCGTAGAATATATTGACTTATACATCAAGGTGTAGCAAACTCCCTTGAAGAAGTGAAATGAAGGAGAGAGAACTGAAGGTGGCCCTCATCTACGGATACAAAAAAACCTGCAAGCGTCGCTGTTTACAAACTGCTTGCAAGAACTGCAGCAGTCAGCAGCACAACAGTGTCGCTCTTCCTCATTATGAACGACCTTCACCTTGCCGTTCTGTCTGGCACTAGCTCCCGCGGAAACAAGAAATATCGCAGGTAACGAATTTGGACAGCGTAACTGAACTAGAACTGACTGGGCTGAACGAACTTACAGAACAGGACTCCTGTAGCATGGGCTTCTTACGCTAGGCTTCTCGATCCACTGTAGCTTCGTCGTAATCATGAAAAAGGTGCATATGCAAGCGCTTGATAGATTCTGCGCATAGTTACATCGCGTCTCTATAGAAGAGCATCGATGAACCCTGCGTTATTTTCCTTCTTTTTGAATTTTTGGGGTGGTTGACCTGAAAGATGAAAGGAGAAGAAAGAGCACGATAGGGTTTTGTATAAAAATTATGAACTTACATCGCGTCTTGTTTCTGTAGAAGGTAAGTATCGTTTATACACATGAATTAAAAGTTTGTGTAGATAAATGAAACATGAAGGTCAATCAATCCCATTGTGGGACTCCAATTTTATGGGACACCGTGGAGGAAACTTGTATGCATGTTTGCCTTTAAAGTTACTAACTTAGGTAAGCCGAAGGACAAGCCAGTGCTTTGTCCTTTCAAATAAGTCAAATAAGTCTACCAACCCATGACTCCGGGGGATGGAAGGCTTGACAGACCTCGGCAGAACCCGAACAAAGAACCTCGATTCGGAATTCGTCGCAACGACGGTGGCAGAACGGACCATTTTTGCATTTGCTTTTGTTGTTGGTTTTCATCTTGCTTTAGTTTATTTAGGCACGATACTGTTTGCGAAGTCGCCGTCCCTCACCGTTTTTCCTCCCTATTCCGGCTAACGAAGCGGAATGCGCAACAAAATGTCATGGAATCGCTCGAAAACCGAAGATTCACCCTCAGCCAGCATGATTCTAGCATTAAGCTTCGAGTTGAAATCGAATAGCTGTTCCGCAATAGCTCTTGGGAAAGCGATCGCAGCCGGTGAGTGCTGCTGTGAGCAGCCGAGCGAAGATTCCCAATCGTCGTTTCGAATGCAAATTTCGGTTTCTGCTTGCACTTTGCCGTACGTGGCGGGTGCTCCTGTTTCTGGACCACAGACCGAGATAAGAACCCGCCACGATTCGAGATAAGCGGATTCGACTCCCTCCCCCGTGAGTACTCGTCGCAGGGGCTACGTCGGGTTCGCTGGCGCCAGACACCAGTACTGCGGGCGCAGCTTTGGACGCGGACCCCGTCGTTTTTCCCGCGGATGTCTCTGCGCGTGAGTGAAATTGCCCGTCAGTTGGTGTTCTGGCTCCTTTCGCCATTTTATCCGTGGAGCGGCTGACCGCGATTGTTGCGGGGCGGCCGGCAGGTGTATAGTTCGCGACTCGGGCTCGGCTGCCCTTCGCCTGCAGCTCTTCCTCCTGCCGCCGTCGGCTCGCTGCCCCGTCGGCCACGGCCTCGTCCCTCTGAGTTTGCTCAACCAGCGGTGTTCCGAGTGATATATCGGGGATTACCTTCTTTACGGGGCCATTTTCTTCGCATTCGCTGCGCACTGCCAACAACGGCACCCGTCCTCCCGAAGCGCGGCCCGCTCGCTCGCTTATCGGGCAAACATTTTCGTTTCCTCGTCACTTGGCGATTAATCTTCCGGCGTTGCACCCCAGATCGCTGCCAGCACCTTCATCCACAGCATCTCCACTCTCGGCTTTTGCAGCGCGAGCAGGGATAACCATCTAGTCACATTCCACGCACGAAGACCTGCACTCATTTTTGGCGGTCAGCCTCACTGTGACAATCTCGGACTCGATTCTCCAACACTATTTTCAAGGTCGACGCTGTCCGTCGAGAACTCCACTACTCTGGCTCCATTTTTGGTTGGCGCTCCTCAGTGAACGGCAGAAACACAGCTGTTCCCCTGCTTCGACCGTGGTCCCTAGTGCTACATTGGAAAAGGGTGCCGCTAGCTGTGCGTGAAGAAGGCCGGCAAATTTCTTCGCCATGCCGCAATACCTTGTGCTACTCCTGGATGGAATCCAACGAGCTTGTCGATGATGAGCGGCCTGCTTATCTTCCCCTTAATGGCGGTCCCACAGCAAAGCACAGCTCATATCTACGTGAGGCGTCGAGCTGCTTCGCCACGCCTTCCCTGTTGTGTGCACTTTGCTTTGTAAGTTTTTGTTAGTGAAAAGATATTCAGGTGCACGTTTTCCCCCTTCCATTACCAACAGAATCATACATGGATGCTATTCGACCCGCTTCTGCGAGGCATTAGAGATTGATGCTTCCTCAATAAATTATCGCCATTGATGAAGAACGCGGTTTTTTTTTCATTTTGCCATTTTCGATATAACCTTTAGTATGTCTAGGCATATACATCAAACAATCCGTCGAGAAAACGAGCAACGGCTGGCTCGAATATCCGAAGATGGAACTCCTGCTGGCGCTTTCCGTTACGGCAATCTCTGTCTCGCCAAAAATTTCCGGCGAATCTCGAGATCGTGCAATACCTTTCCAGGTTTTCTTTAAAACGTGGAGCTTCGCCACCTCAAGGCTTGAACAGAACTCAACCATATTTCGAGATCGTGGAAAAAAGTGAAATTCATGGGCGCCCTTCAGAGTTCCAAATCCATGACCATGACATGTTCCACGTAGTCCAGTGGGTTTGCGACAAAAGGTTTAATATACAGTGCAGTGCAACTACCAGCTCGAAAACAGCAGCAGAGCAGCCTCTGTTAGGGTCGGAGTTACATCAGCGAGGAATTGAGGACGACTGAAACTGAAATGAGGAACGAGGAAGGTTGGAAAACAAAAGCCGGTAATCCTCGGCCAGGGGCGCGCTATGTATCTACCTCTGCGCAGAACATGTAGGCCGTCTAGTCGCCTTGCTCAGTTCGGTCCTGTCCGTCTGGTGGAACGTCTAGAGCTGGCAGTGCTTCTAGCAAAGATCTTCTAGCTTAATGCAGAATATCACCCTATCACCTTAACAGATTTCCAGCAGCTTTGTTCTCCAGAACTTCTGATCGTTTCCTGATTTATCTCGGCTGACTGTCTAACAAGGCTCGTTTGCTGACTTATTTGCTTACATTGAAGTTCAGTAAAAGTTATTCCGTTCTCTCACATGAATTATGCTCCTTAAATGCTATGAGGGCATGATATGAAGCAAGGCGAGCGTGCCATTGTTTTTTCTACTTTGCAGAAGAGAAGGAGACGCTATTAAGCGAAACGATTCTGGAGGGACTTCCTACTGTAGATGGCTCTCACTTCCTCCGCTACGGTTTCATCTTCTTCCTTGGATACTGTACATGAAGCATTTAAGTCTTCTATATTACAGCTGAGCCCCACCATAGAATATTGAACCTCAGTGTTGCAGAGTCTCTCAGTAGAGGCGCTGTGAGGAAAAACTTTTGCAACAAAAGAAGGCTGGCTCTGTACCCCACAGTTTCCGTCTCGCTGTTCCTCACAACACTCCATTGCAGTACTGTCCACTTCTGCATCCCCTGCAACTCATGCAGGTCTCCATCTACTACTGCAGTATATGATTTTTTTTCTCTCGTCTATTACACGCTACCTCCTCGCGATTTATTTTTGGCACGCAAGGTTCTTCATGAATATTCTCGATTCTGCTTCGTGCGGCCTCTGCTCTCCGCTCGGCGATTGTTGTATCGCGCAGTAAAGTCCGAAGCGACGTTTGTGTTTATTCGTGAATTTCTTGAGTTTTTTCATTGCCGCTCTCGCTTTCGTCGAAAAAGTCCTCGTTTCAGAGTGCCGCCCCTGCTACATAGGTGTTCCTAGTCAGCCGTTGTAGTCCACTCACACAGCATCATAAGGCGGCTGTGAAGGTCAGTGACTGTGTGATTTCCGGGTCCAGGCCGCGGTGTGGTGCGTAAGGTCCTCCCGTCCACGGTCCCTCAGAAGTTTCGCAAGAATCAGTCGCCCCTCCTCCTCCTCGATGCGAGGACCTTACGCATCGCTCACGGGGCCCTCCAGAAGGCGACCTGCCGAGGGTGCTGCTTGCAGGAGTTGTGATGCGGTGGTCGCTGGTGTCGTGCTGCCGTTGCTGATCCTCTAGATGCTCGTCGTGCGGCCGCGAGCCTTCACTGCGCTCGTCGTCTGCGCATTTCTCGCCGCTGTCGCTACCGTTCTCCTAGTCACTCGACCCACTTCTTCAGCTTCTGTCTCCTCCGCTCATTCACTGCCTACCGACGATCTCCTAGTAGCCGACGATGTGCTGCAGCCATTCGCCCGGGCCAAGTACTCAGGTGGGCGCATTAGCAATGACTTGCATACTGATTCCATAGCAGCGGCCAGCTCTTTGTTTCCGCTCATTTGCATCCGCACCGTCATATCTCACCGCCTCCCTTATTCGGTTCGTCAAACAGCTCGGGTGTAGGGAATCTCAGCTTCCCACGATTTTCCTCTCGAAGTGTGCGGTAGTCCTGTCACAAAGCACTTCCCTATGCGCCGAGAATGCTGCTCGAGTTGCTTAAGGCCACTCAGTGCAAGATATTCTATTATTCCCGCGCTCTCCAGAATGTGTTTACTGCAACAACTGCTTATCGTCACTGACATGGCTCTTGTTCCTCTACAGATTCTTATCTCTTACCGGTCGAGATAAGGAGCTGCGCTTCAGGCCGTCTGTATGAGTGGGGGAGGGGGCGAATCTTGCATTTGTGGAAGATCATTCGGGAAATTTTAGCTGCTTCTACATATAAGCTTATTCCTTCACTAAGTGGCACGGCTGTCATCTCATGAGATCACTAACTCCCGAGAAAATTAGGCGGGCGCCAGCATCTATGCTTCATAGTGTGTGCCAGAGTGCCCCAGGAATCACCTGCTCAAAGGGCATGAACGGCGTCCAATCCGTCGCACAAAACTTAACCCGATCTGGGTTGTCGACAGGATTCTAGTGCAGAGTGGTGAATGCGTTCTTCCTTTCGAGGCGAAACTCGTACTGTTCGATGGACTCGAACAAAAGACGAGTCCACGAAACTCAGCCATCGCGTGTCTTTGCAATAAAGAAGTCGGTGACAGCAAAACAGCCTCCCGTGTCGCTCCAAGGGAACGCCGCGTCACTCGGCATTGTAAAAAGACTGGACCAGATCCGCATAACATCGATGCAAAGCACCGTCTTAGAAGATAGCATTGCGCATTTACTTGCTTAAGACGAAGAGGTTAACCCTCGCCTGTCTTGTTTTTCGGTTTCCTTCTTCCCTTTTTTATTTTCTCCTTTATCTAGAACCTGCTCAGTCAAACTTCGCATGTGAGTTGTTTATTCACTGTTGCGCTGCCAAAAAAAACATAGTTGTCGTGCGCTCACAGCAAAATTTGTCTTTGAACCGTGGCTGGTTTATGGCTTTACTTTATGGGACAGACTGTTAAGGGAACCTTGCAGTCGACATCTGACTGCAGTGTTTGTGCCGTAGGATCTCGTGTAAAACTGTTGAGCCAATATTGATCTACTTCTTTATTCGGCTTACGTTTCGGCGTAACCGCCTTCTTCGGAGCCTGGAGAGGACAAAAGGAGTTGGGGAAGTTGCCTCCCCAAGGATCATTTCAAGTTACAGTCGTATTGCCATAAGGTCAGTCGGATTGGGTTACTCCCCTTTCATCTCATTCTGTAACTTGCTTCTGGAGCTTCTGTAACTTGAAATGATCCTTGGCCGGGTGATTTCCCCAACTACTTTTGTCTTCTCCAGGCTCTGAAGATGGCGGTTACGCCGAAACATACGCCGAATGAAGAACTATGTATACCAGTCTTGGCTCAACAGCTTTACACGGGATCCTACAGCACAAATAAAGGACATCCAAGATTCAACGGCAGTCGAACATGGAATTGACTGCATTATTTTAGTCGTATTTGCACGCATGCCCGTCTTCAAAAGATTCCTAGGTACGAAAGGTGTGAGGTCACTGCAAGTCATTGCGTAGGCCACTGCAAGTCATTGAGTAGGCCACATATGCATCTAAATTGCCATAGGTAAATGGATATAGGTGAGAGCGGGGCATCAGTCAATTCCAGACTGGACACTACGAATAACGAATGCTCTGCGCTATGTACAATGGTCCCGACTTTACAAATTATCGTTCGAAAAGTCGGGCCTTCCTGCACGTTTCGATTTGGCTGTTCAAACGTGCCCTTCGCAGACTTCTCTTGTAAGGCCTTGGATTTACTTGCTTGTCTCTCTCTCTCTCTTCTGGACAACGTCTTTAGCGATGTTGTTGAACCTGTGTTGCACAGCTGTTTACAGTGAGTAGGCAAGTTGTTTGCGTTTACACTAAGCCGCTTTTATTTCGGCAGAGTCTGGAAAAGATAATACGCATTCGTAACACTCTTTCCAGTCGAGCAGCGTACTCTGAAGACCAGTAGGACTAGACGATCCAGGAATAGGTAGTTCGATAATTACAGTTGTCCGGCGAAAGCACAGCTGGAAAAGATGCCTATGAAAACTTGAGCAAAGTGGGATTAGTAGTGCGATCCCGCGCTACATCTAACCTCAGTAGCTCTCTTAGAGGGGTAAAGTCTGTTGCAAAATTTCTTCTTGTATGCGTTTAACAATTTCGGATTAGTTACGCTCTATTTGTCCTATCTGGGGTAGAAATATCTGGGCCTACCTTTCACTTCACCCTGCATATGTACCATACCAAATCGAACATTTTTCAAGCCAAATTGGGCACTTTTCAAATCAAATTGGACGCTCCTCTAAGCAACGTTGACGCTTATGAAATCAAATTGAACATCTTTATATCAAAACGAGCGTCTTCCAGATTAACTTGGAGGCTCCAACACGGTTGGAATCAGGGGTGTGCGTTTACCGGTTTAACGGATTTACCGGCGTTTTCGCGACAAATTCTTTTAACGAAATTTTCCGGTAAATTCCCAAATTTACCGGAAAATTTAACGACTTTTTCATACAAAATCATGTTCCTATATATATATATATATATATATATATATATATATATATATATATATATATATATATATATCGAATGGAGAAGGAATCATACTACCGATCTCAGTTTAGAAGTGACTGCTGCTATCTTCTCCGATAGCTTGCTATTAGCGTTCGTGGTCCTCAACCTCATTGAAACATCCATGCCCACATCAGGAGGCGGAGATGGTGCACTTCAGTGTGAAAGCGCGCTCCACTGGCGCTGAGATTTCCCACACGACATGAGGCAATTTGGACTAGAGATATAGAGGCTCTCAGAATAGACGGTCGCCAGAGGAATAAGGAGAAGATACGCTCCTGTCTTGGTCCCATAATTTAGTCCAAGATGTAAGTCATCGGAATGTACTCTGCTAGTCTACCTGATCTCCTGGTGGACTCTTCAGCTGTATTCCCGTATAAGAAAAGAAGTTCGCTATCATGTATTGTTCGTTGTTTTTCTGAAGTGTCTGGATTTGCTCTAAAGTACAGCTTAATTGTTCAAAAAGTAGTAGTTTAAGGTGTATATCACTCCTACATCGAATGAAATTATGATAATTGTGATAGTTTCAAAAAACAGACTGTTAATCGAAAAGAAATATCGCAATATTCGATTGAATGTCGGAAGTTCCAGAAATGCTTTAGTAGAATTTTAATTAAGCCTTTATTTTTTAAAGCACTCACAATATAGAATTACACTTGTGCATTGTTGAGCTTCTGCTTGCATTGTTTGCTTTAGGATGACGTATGCATGATAAAATTAAGAGGATATGGTTTTTCTGAACGTGATGATGTTCCGGTGAAAGCTTTACGCTTCTTTTACCTTATCGCCGCTTAAAGCCAGTTTTTTTTTTGAGGGAATATGAAATTTAAAAAATTTAACGGATTTACCGAATTTAACGGCGAATTTCCGCGTTAAAAATATGCGGTAAAAAATTTACCGGCGGCAATTCAGCGCAGACCCCTGGTTGGAATAATTTTAAAGAAAATTTAGTGCAATTTTCTTTCTCTCCAATTTTTCGGTTTCCCTGCACCAATAAGTGAACACACTGTTTGTTTGTTTTTGCTATCTTTTCTTTGAATATACTAAATGGTTGTTGGATTCGCTTTCTCCGGGATGTTCAACCACCTCACTATCGCAGTAGTGTCATATTCTGTAACCTCTCAATGCTCCACAGACTTGACAGAATCGTAGGAATGAGGATTACTTGCTTGAGCGCATTGAGTCCACTTAAGCAATGTGGGCTTGTGCTCCCAACCGCCGAAGTACTACGTTGAAATGTAAGTTCTTGAAAATCTTCGAGCGTTCCCATCCAAGGAGGGTTTTCGCATCGTTGTGCTGGACGTTTGCCTAAAAATGTAAAGAAGTGGTAAGAGAGTCCCACAAAACCATCCTAAGTATTCACTTCTATGTAGTTCTTATCTGGAATCACGGCAATTCTTACCTTCTGAAGCGCCGTTAACTATTCCCTCTCCTTTTGGAAATCTGAACAGTGGCATCTATGCTGATTACGAGGAGAATATTTTCGTTCAAATCAAGTTTAACGCTCGCACTAGAAGTGCAACAATGTGACTAATCTCTTGAACAAAGACAACCCGGACCCGGTTTCAGTTGGACGTGGATATGCTGCAGGGCAGGATGGAAGCGGATCCAAGCCGAACTGATCTCTAACTGTAAAGGGCGAACCAGCTAGCTGTAGTATGTGGACTGAAGTGTACAGGCAAGGTTCGAAAACTCGGCCGAATGGTACCCCTCGCATTGACGCTGCGCGAAGTGGATCGCCAGCGCCGAAATAGCGCTTTCTCTCCTCATGCTTTACCGCACCCAGGGCTGGTGGGCTGACCCAATCTCCGGTGGACGCTAAGACGAACTTCTTCAGGGGGTTGGGCAAGTACATCCACTGGTCCAGCCAATAGAGCACGACCTGTTCTCCTTGACGAAGATCCATTCTCAGGTGTCGACGTCGGCTATCGCATTTCCAACGGTGCTGTCTGATGATCAGAGAAGAATTGCTCAGTGCTTTGGACCGAGTAATCTGTAGAGTTCCCCAAACAGAGTTTGCTGTTCCAGTTGCCCGTTCGCTCCTCTAGTCACCATTCCTGCAGCGCATGCTTCTCGCCGAGGTGAGCTGTGAGCGGGGTGATTTATGGCCAGCGTACGGCCAAAATGTGTCTGGGGCTCTGCGGGGATTACCTCCCGAAACCAGCTCAAACTGGTTGTCCATCAGCTGCAACTCACTGCAATTGGTTTTCCTGGTCGACCGCAAAGCGACGCAGACGACGATGTCCTATGGCACATCAAACCACGAACGGAAATCGGTTTCCGTGCCCAGATCGGGACAGTGATGGGTCGTCCGGCACGGCAGTTGGCCTACGCTTCAGCACTGGCTGTCGTATGCGATTTGGGGTTTTTCGCTCCGGCTTTTTCGACGGCCTGTGAGTGATCGAAGGAAGTGTGAGTGAGCGGGTGGCAGCAGCTGACGTCGTCCGGCGTCGTGACGGCGTCCACTGCGACAAGGCCGCCCGCCACCTGCACTTTCGCTAGCGGTTGATTTCTGGACGACCCGCCAGATGAAATTCGAGCCGTCCGTCACCGAACTACATGCGGCGCAGAGAATAACCAGGTAGAGGAAGGATCTACGCGTTCTGCGGAAACTTCCCTATGCGCAGCAGACGTCGTGGCAGTGTAACCTCACTGGTTGCAGTTCGTGTTCATCCGTTAAAAGACATTAGCGTAGACAGCCGCTGAAAAACGAGGGCACTTCTCGGCAAAAAGACCGCCTCAAGACGTCAAATTCGTCCTCAGACGCCAGGCATCGCTGTCACTCTCTATCTGCCGACGACACTCTACGAGATTTTTATCGCTTCTGCATGCCCTCTTCTATGGCAGTCGTTAACCCTGGACAGCCGTGTTTGGTTAGCACTTAGAGATTACCATTGATGAGCTACCTTGGGATGAGCAGGGGCTGCCCCACATGGAAGGGGTCAAGATGGAATGGGAAGATGTTTGGAAGGGATAAACAGAATGTTTCCCGTTAACACCGGGAATCGTCGCATTGTTGACTGCTTCCTGGCACAGTGATGCTTTCGAAGGGCACTTAGAGATTACCAAGGATTTCGTGTTCGATACAGACCGTCCTTCGTCGGGGATGCACGGCTAATATCCCTAGATGGGCTAGACTCTGATTCTGTTCGCCTCCTCCGCTTGGGCGTAATGGAATTCAGAATGTCTCTGGCAAACCTACAGTACATCCCAGGCCTTCATTTCTGTTTGACCGTTGATTTCCATTAAACCTTACTTTATTTTTAGTTGCTTTTACTTTTTTATTTTTTCCTAGAGGAAAATTTAATTTTTCCTCTAAACTTTGTCCTTTACTATACATAAGTCTTAGCACTCCACTGCCCAATCTGTAAAGCTACTGCACTTCTAAGGGTACAAGGTGAGCGTCAATCCTTTTGGGATTGATAGCTCTGCTCATTCTGGTTTACGAAATATCGCCTGATTAAACTCTTTATGCCAGCCGTTATGTTTATATGCTTTCTGAACAACTACAGTACCAATTCATCGCCCACGAAGAAATGGAAAGTTTGGCTGGCCTGGGGAATAGAAATAGCGGTGCTTTGCTCATCCCAGGCAAGTCTGTCGCACCAATTCACAGAGCTTGCATGGATGGAAGGCCTGGTTGACGTCGACGTTGTCCGAACAATGGATCGGCTCGAGGTGCATTCAATAGCAGACGGGGGTTCTTGGAACACTTATGCTAGACGGCAATGAGCCCCTTCTCACTGTTGAAGACAATACTCTCGCTCTTCCGCAGCTAATACACGGTCGTTTGATAGCAGTCACGGATCACTAGATCATGACGCTTCTAACTATAAGAGAGTAAACGCAATAAACCTTGCAGATGAGAGATAAAAACCCTCGATCGAAAACATCAAAAAGGGGGAAATTTCGTACTGCGACAGATTCTGTTCCTCGTCGTTCCTCGAATAGAACTGTGGCAGTAAAATGGTGAAAAAATAGAACGCCAGAATATTCAGCTGATAGCATTACAAAGTGGCTTTATAATCACAGGGAGTCTCAAATCTCAATTAAATCTCAAATTTTTAAATAATACCAATTAGATCACTAAAACTCTTAAGATCACTTGGAAATAGGGAGGAGAGAATGAGTTCATCCAAGAAGACTAATCCAACGTTTCTGTATTGCATTCAGGAGTCACCGAAGCACCGCTGGGTTTCGCACCCAAGTGCGAGGTGGCCGGTAGGCGATCCGAGCGGCATCAGCTGGACAAAGGTCAGCCTCAAGTCTCTACTGTTCAGAAACGTCGAAAATATCGATTACTCCGTATCTGAAGATTTTTGCATCATTGAAAAGCTTACAATGAGCTTGGAATGGGCGTTACAATCATTTTTTGAATCGTCAAATACCCAAAAGCCTGACACAGATTAGATCGGGAGTCAATTACGTTCCAAGTTGCGGACGCAATTTTGCGGACAAGTTGCGGACGCAATCACCACACAGATTTTTGTATTCATCAGTTCTTCACGACCACACTGATAATTTTTTGAGTAATCCTATTCGTATACATAAGTCAACTTGGAGAAAATTGCCGAATTAGGAGTTCAATAACTTTGAAACACCAAGCTTGTATTGGCTTATAGTCACTGACTCGATTAAGCATATTGCAGGGAGGTGCGATGCGGAAAGAAAACTTTTTGCATGAAAATCTTCAGGACCTACGTACCGCCAAAGAGGTCCACGTGACATTTTTTGGCAGCTGCCGTCGAATTTTGCTTGCAGTTCAAGTGGCTCTGAATCTGTTTTCTTAGTGCAGGAATCTTACAGGTTAAGAACACAAGGAAAACTCCATGAGGCCATCGAAGCGTGAGATTGCGACTAAGTCTCAAAGGAATTCTGCGTCGCAAACTGGCGTCAAACTCGGACTCAAACCCAATTTGGGTGGTTTTAAAAAATTTCTTCAAATTGCTAAACTACTATTCAATGATATGCTCTCAATGATTCTGGATCGAGTGGTGCTTCGATTTCGATTTTATATTCCTTTAAACCGTCTCATAATTGGTCAAATGTCCTAGTTTCGGCTCGGGCGCCGCATTGGCTCCCGAGAATCGGTCCGCTCGCCTGTCGTTATGACCTCTTGCGCCATCAGAGCACGCCGTACATAGCCTAACTAGGGAGTTCGCACTTTGGATGCGGCGGCCTGTTAATGATCCCCCGGATACCGTAGGAACGGAATGCATGGCGTACTCCGATTTTTTATTTTTTCACATTTCCCCGCATCACAGTCTTGTAATACACTTATTTGTGTATTCTATATCAAATTTAAACCCTGAACTATTTCTGTATCGAAAATGGACGCAAGTGTGCATTTATCCAGAAGGGAGGTTTTCTCTGATGTAGCATAATGTGTATTTGGTACGTTCGAGATCTACGACGTTTCCACCTATCGGAGTGGTGGCCGTAATTGCTGTTCGACCTGAATCTAGCGTTTTCAGTTAGGTTGCAGGGCTGCGCTGCTCGCATCTAGGTGCGAAAGCTAGCGGTACTGCGTCCTCTGTGCTGAGTAATAAAGCAACAGTAGGCAAGAATCGATTTATTTATAGACTTCCTTCGCGTCAGTGGAACTGTATAGGAACTGCAGTTCTGGCTGACCTAACTTACCCCTTTATGACATGTTGCATTCTCTTCACAATAAGATAAGCGGATCTAAACGGATTTTGTCTGTTTTTCCTATTCCATACTGCCTTAGCCTACGTCTGCTTTATGAGAATAGGGTTTCTTCTCAGCTTTCTTACTCTTATTCGTTAGTTTTTTGCTTGCTAGCTTTATGTATGATCGTCACTACGTTTACACGATGTTGTTTTCATGTTTGGCCTCATCATTAAAGGGATTTATAAAGTGACTCGATAGATTGCTATTTTTTCTGTATTTTGGACATTACCCTAATTCCCGTTAAAGCTCATGATACCAGTAAAGAACTAACGGTAGGGAATGATTTCTGTGATGAAAAGGAATTTACTAGGCTCCAGAGGGTTATGATCGTCTGCCGTCTTTGCCGATAAAGGTGATGAAATAAACGCAGACATTTAGGCTGGAGGTGATTCAAACCACTAAGAGTATTTTAAATGTTTTCTACTTTTTCTTTGCACTGCACGTGCGTTTTATTTTAGGTGCTTTTTGTGTTTTCAAAACTTCCGTTTAATAGCCGTTTCACCCCCACAATCAATGGAAAGCTCTAGCGTAGCGCTGGCCAGCACCTCCTGTGTTCTGACACCTCGATTATGTATCAACCCGCTTTCATCGAGTACAGTCAATTCTCTGGAATGTCTTGGGACTTCTTCCACATCTTTCTTAGGCGGTATTCAAACGAAATTCCTTTCGTTTTATAAGATTTCAACACTGCATTATCATTTCGACGCGCTGTCCGACGAAGTCGGTCAACCAACGATCACGTAGAACCATTAACCCCTTTCAATTTTAGTGTAGCGCTGCCCAGTGAGGGTGAAGGAGAACTTTTATTTTATTTTAATTATTTTATTTAAAGTCGACACAAAATGAGAAAAGCCTTCTTCTTCAAGCCGATTCAGAAAATAGTTGAAGCTATTTTGTAAAAGATTTGAAAAATCCTCTTCTGTGGAAGAACAGGTGAGCCTATGGCCAGGTATTAGAATAATTTTTCGCTCCATGATCCTATATAACAGTTTAGAAAGTCTTGGAAAATACAGAAATAAGTGTATTACAAGACTGTGATGCGGGAAAATGTGAAAAAAAAATTGGAATACGCCATGCATTCCGTTCCTACGGTATCCGGGGGATCAATAACAGACCGCCGTATCCAAAGTGCGAACTCCCTAGTTAGGCTATGTACGGCGTGCTCTGATGGCACAAGAGGTTATAACGACAGGCGAGCGGACCGATTCTCGGGAGCCAATGCGGCGCCCGAGCCGAAACTGGGACATTTGACCAATTATGAGACGGTTTAAAGGAATATAAAATCGAAATCGAAGCACCACTCGATCCAGAATCATTGAGAGCATATCATTGAACAGTAGTTTAGTAATTTGAAGAAATGTTTTAAAACCACCCAAATTGGGTTTGAGTCCGAGTTTGACGCCAGTTTGCGACGCAGAATTCCTTTGAGACTTAGTCGCAATCTTACGCTACAGAAAGAAAGAGAAAGGTGAGTGAAGCACAGCTCACAATAAACCTTTATTTGACAATTTAGTGTGAAATAAATGTGTAGGAGATGTGGTGGAAGTGAGCTAATTTAAACTGCCACTAAAGCACTGTTGTGCTTTCACGACTCCAGGTCGAGGAGAGTTCGAAAAAAATGGCCCGAACCTCGTCCAGCGGGTTTATTTGGGGTGCTGATCACGAGTCCATCACGAGTTTTGAAATTGCGGCCGATTACGGTAGGTCACAGTAGGTAGGGGTGCCTAATGGCAGGTTCGTGGTCACCGTTTTCACCCAAAATTCGTCCACAGTGGTTATCTGGGGTGTTGATCACGAATCTGTCCCTTATTTGACGACTCGCTTCCCGCAAAGACTTCGCCGCGCCTCATACGTCAGCGCTCGCACAGATGCACGTAGCCACGCGCTGGCGGTGCAACACCGTAGCCCACCTTCGAGGGCCCGTAGCTCTTTGGGTTAGGGGCTCAGCACAAACGAACCATGCTTTCTGCTACCTGAAGGGTGGAGATTCCTGCAGTGCTATCGTTCTGACATACGCCCGGTGATTAATACTGCTTCTGTGGAGCCTGAGGGCATGCATATAATGGCTTTGCATGGCAACTATTAGACTGCCACAGTTTTCTAATCATGTCTCCCTATGGTTCCGTGTAAATCTTTTGTCTTACAAGCACAAAGATACAACACCATATTTTGTGGACCCAACCGCGCAATTTAGAAGAAAATTCACATTTCGGAAGAGCGACGATTCTAACAACAAAAGAAAATGACATGTTAGCGCTTCCTCGTCTGACTGCCCAACTTCGGACCTGCAGAATATCAGCTATGACATTCCTCCATCTCTGGATTTTTAATTAGATAATCATCTTAGAGAATAAATCACAGCACAGGAAAAAGTAGAGTCCAATACCTTTTTTAGAAAGCATGGGGAATAAAGCTTCGCAAGAGGTGCTGCGACGCGACCTGAAAAGCTATACACATGATATGAAGGGTCGAGTCATGCCAGGAGAGGCCCGCTATGAATAATACTGTTCCACTATCATCTACAACGCTCGAGGAAATGGTGTTTTAGCTTTCCCCAAATTCGGTCAATCCCTACCATTTTGCACGATTGGGAATTTATTGCAATACTTATGGGCCACCCTACACACGACTTCCGGAAACATTAACGACGAACGTTCATGACCACGTGCTTCATCTGAAGGATGTTGGCAGGCTTTGCTGTCAGCTAAAGGAAGGTGTGAGGGCGTGTTGCGTAGGGGAGTGGAGGTGTCAAAAGTCCGCACAGCGGAGTTCCATGCACCCGATGTAGAGATGGCAGTTCCAGGTTTGCGGATCAGCAGTGGCCGCGTGTTCGACGTCGATCGCCACTTCGTCCGACGACGACGTCATGCTCCAGGCTGGCGCCGCCGCTCACCCGGAGTGCAGGGCGTCGCTCGAGACTGCGGCGTCGCCTGCCACCTGCGGCTGCGCTCCGACGACGTCGTCTATGTCGTTCAGCTGCAGAGATGGCGGCAGCTGGCTGTACCTCACAACAAGTGCTGAGCGAACCGGGGTTCGGTCGTGGAGACGTCAGCGTATGTCGTGTTTGCAGATCACTGCCGGTGGTGGAGAACGCCGACATGGTGCCGCTCGTGCAGTACTTCGACAGCGACTCCTCGGCACAGGCACGGCTGTCGCGAGCCACCAGCGACTGCATCTATCGTGCTCGGGTCAGCGACAGCGAAGATACCAGCATCGTCAACTTGTGCGACAGCGACGGCGGCCTCGTGAGTGCTTTCCGCCTCGAAATCTGGTGACGCAAACACCAACACATAGGAATGAATGGGTGTCAAGAATCAGCAGGGTTGAGAATGCGGTTTCAAGGGCGCCCTCCTGTTTTGCAGAATCGCACAGTGCTCGCAGCGCCGGATGTGCTGCAAATGTTGGCCAAAAACAGCCCAAATCCTTTTTCGACAGTGCTGTATCCGTAGAGGCCACCTTTTGTTACAGTTGTTCCTCCCCTCCATAAGTGTTTCCCTTCGGAAGACAGGGACTAACCCGTTCCCGTGAGTCTTCGAACTAGTGCTTCCGCGTTGCTCCTGAATGGGTCTTGCGCACGGCGAACTCGTCTCTTTTGTTTGTGGCCTTAGGCTTCCAGGGAACGACGCTCGGCTTGAATCTGCTAAGCTCCATTAAGAGGCAGATCCCTCCGCTGTGGGATTTCCACTCCACCCCGTGGTGTTGACGTTTTCTTTTAGTACGGCCTGCTCGCACTGCCTGATGGAGTTCACTCCGTGGAACCGATCACGGACGACGACGACCATATGGATAGTGAACCAGGTGAGCATAGGAGGGAGTATGCTTAGATGTGTGGTTTCTCGAACTTGGTCATACTCCGAACAGCGCTTTGCCTGCTTAGATGGAGATCACTCAAAACGGCGACAACAAAAGGCAAGGGTTTATACCTTGAGGTAAACGCCGGACGTTATGCAAGCATTATGCGAACAGCCTCCCACAGCAACTTTTGTGTTATCGCGCTTTTACCTTGACGTAAAGGGGGTTTTGCGCGAGCTGTCAAGGTCCCGTTTTTCTGGTGTTCGACAGGACTTGGTCGGCAGTGCAGACAAGCAGTAGGGAAAGCTGTTTGCGATCGTCCGTCACTCACACTCTTGTGTCAGAGTCGTCGAAAATTCCATTCCCTTTTGCAAATTCGAGATCTGCGAAAACCACTACATACTGTAGCTGATCAAAATGTGCTACTGCGTACTTTCGACTTTTGAATATAGAGCTCCGCTTATGTATCCAGACTCTTTGAAAGGAGAGTAGAAGCACTTCACAGATGAAATAGTAGCTTAACAACTAAGATGAACAATAGCGTGTTCGAATAGCGAGGATAACGTTCGTAGAATACCTAGAGGTAGCCTGAATGAAGAAAATTTTTTCCGTTCTACATCTGGCAAACTCTCTCCTGAAACAACCAGTCCAGAGTCGACAGGTGACCCTGCTCTGCATGACCCTCAACTATTCTCCAACAGCTTGTCGACTGGTTCAACAAGCTGTAAGAAGCAGCTGCTCTTTCCAGTCTTTGAAACAAATGAACACCCAGCGGAGCTGCCCACAAATGCTGAGTACTGCTTGCAGGCCATTCGCGACATCGTCCCCACCTCGTCCACCGCTTTCAGTCGCAGCACTTCTATCCGCATTTCGACGATCTCACTAAAGAGGCCGCTGCGGCCCCGGACGACAACGGAACCACTAGCTACGCCAGTGTTCGATGGGAAGACGTTCTCGGTATGGGTGAGGCATCTTCTGAGCCAGTCTGTTTCACAAGCACACTCAATTTTACTTCGTCCTTTGATAGTTCGTAATGCGAGGACTCAGTGGAACAGTTGGGGTTTTGAGTGATGTGGTATTATTATGCGACTGAAGCTGACACTCATTATTCTGTCTGGATGACATCCTGAAAGGCGTTAGGCGTTAGCGTACTCCTTTTTCCTCGTTTGCCTTGTTTGCACTTTTATTGGAGCGGTACTTGATTTGTCCCGCTTCTGTATTTGCATCATCAAAGATAGTCAGTTATAGTGCAACTGCATAAGCGGAGTGAATTTGATTTCATGCAGGTCTCATTTTCTTAGTGATTCGCTGATACTGAGGTGATCTGGGGACAGTTATTGACGTTTCTATTGCATTTCTTTTTTCATCGTGAATTTTGTCAATTTTTAGGTCGTTGAAGTGAAAAGTGAAAAAGTAGCCATTTGCGCACTTGTTCTCTCCGCTTAGGTTTGTAATTTTTTGCGCAGTTTTTTATAGCGTTTGGAAGACAATGTTCTACACTACAAGAATATGTGTTAATGCTATTTGCTCATTTGTCCTTTATTGATTTTTAGGCCATCAAATTGGGACGTCCGAAGGAGGATGGTTGTTTTTGCCGACAGCTCCTGCTCTGTGGTTGGACTCTTTGGGTTGGTGTTATATGTCATTCGCAAGAAAATGTCTTGCTCTCTAAGAATATGTGTTGCGTTTATTGATTTCTGTTGAATGTCAACAAAATGCCAAAAAGAGAAAAATCGTCTTCACCAACAACTCCATCTCTTTCTTCAGTTGTTGATATTCGACAGAAATCAGCGGAAGCCAATAAACGGGACACAAATTCTTACTGAGCAAGACATCTTCTTCCAAACGACATATGACACCAAGCAAAAAAGTTCAACCACAGAACCGGAGTTCTGGTAAAAATTCGAGCGGAAAAGTCGGAATTCCCAATTTGGTGGACTAAAAATCAATAAAGGACAAATGAGCAAATAGAACTAACACATATTCTTGTAGTACAGAACATTGTCTTCCAAACGCTATAAAAAACTGTGCAAAAAACTACAAACCTAAGCGGAGAGAACAAGTGCGCAAATGGCTACTTTTTCACTTTTTCACTTTTCACTTCAACGACATAAAAATTGACAATACTCATGTTGAAAAAAGAAATGCAATACATTTTCTGATAGAGCAAATCATTCTCTTTCGAAAGCTATGCAGCGCTATGCAAGAGACCGCCGGCGAAATCTGCAGTGAATCGTTGAAAAAAACGGCGGGGACTTATGGGACAACCTAATATTATGCTTCGGATATAAGTAGACCAGTGTCAAGGCAGGCGAATGGTACCCCGGTCTTCAAATCAACGACAAGTCATAAAGTGGTGCTTCCCACATACACCGCTTCGCTGTCCAAGCTGGAGACAAACTTGTGGCGAGCAGCAGTGCAAAGGCTCCTTTCGGAACTTTCGCGGTTATCAGGATGCCCTTTTGTTTCTCTTGAACGTCAACAAGAAGGGGGCGAGAGTGTGTAGTGAGAGTGTGTAGTGAGATCTAGAAGTTTGGACAAAAGTTCTGCTTGAAACTCTATTCGGTTCTTTCATACCACACGTCTGTAAGATCAAGCTGTTTTGCTCCTCATCCACCTATATCCTCTGAAGTCGAAGAGGGCTTGGTAGGGGTAAACGGACGCCAGGAGTCTTGGCCGTACAGGACCTACTACTCCTGCATATTTTCGGCGCCTCTTATGTGCCGTTTTTTGTACATAAACTTCTATGCGTTTCGCTCCAGCATTTTGAGGTGAGGTTATAGCTTTCCCAGCGAACTACTCCACTAGCTCCCATCATCTGCCCTCTCCAAGGTTCTGTTACGTATACAGTGTTCTAAACATAAATGAGACCATGTTTGAGTTTGTGCTCGCCGCGCCGACCGAAATCGTTCACTTACACGGAAGGACAGCGGCTGTGATCGTCGAACCAGTAATTGTCACAGTCGATCATTAGGTTTGACCGATTATTACGGTTCAGTGGCCGGTCAAAGCGGCCCTTTGACCGCACTCCTGTACACTGGGTGATGACGTCCTAACTGTGGAGCATTGACGGATTTCAGCGGTGTCCGGGGAGCTCATGAAGGATTCCTGCGAAAGAGTGACACGCAACAAGTCATCCACAAGGAGGTCTTAGGTAGCCTATCGTGGCTGAGTTCCTTCCTTGCCTCCAGGGAAGAGGAATTGTTCCGCAATAGCTTTTGAGCGCCACAATTCGCTCCGTACTGAATCTTATTGCTTGTTTGCTATTTGGGTTATTTGCTCCACGCTCACTAAAGGTGGCATTCAGCAGCATCGAGCTGGATTTTGCTCAAGGTCCACAAGAGCGGCGCTTCGTAGATGGACGTTAAAGCTTTGTCAAGAGAAGAGCAGTGTAGAGCAAAAGGTTAACAACAATGAGATGTGCTACCGAGAATGGAGACGTCCGAAATGAGACCTGGGCAGTTGAACGGAGTCCAGGATGGTGATTACATGAATGTAGGCTAAAATCGCAAAATGCATCTCCGTAATTGCGACAGACACCTCTGGACGGAATCGTGGACCATTTTAGGTGCCAACCACAAAGGGCGACCTCATATAGGCCGGAAACAGCTCCAGCAGCTGAGCATTGTAGCGCAGTGGGTAAAGAAGCAGCGTGGTAGGGCGCTGTGGGGTATGGTTTGACTCTCGGTGATGAAGGCGTTTAGCACTTCCTGAAAAATCCGCTACGATTAACCACGGCACTATGCAGGATCGCAACGAAAAGTCACCAGAAAGGAGATAATTTTGATTGACACCACTGTTCTTCCACGACCGCAGTGGTGGAAACGTTTTTTGCCCAAACTTCTCCTAGACTATATGAGGATCGTTTTAAAATTTCGGTCGATTATGGTGGGTTACTGCAGGCCTGGATGAGTAAGGGTGGTGGAGGTCATAATCAGGGATGTGCGGAATTTCCGTTTCCTTGTTCCGAATTCCGGATTCCGGCCATTTTGGGCCCTTTCGTTCCGTTCCGTGTTCCGCCTATTTTTGGTCCGGAAGGTGGAAACGGAAATGGGCACTGTTCCACAGCTTTCTATTGAGCACAATGATCTTATCAATTAAAAAGAGTTCTCCTTCGTATAATTGTAAAAGAAATACTGTTTCTGAAAGCGCAGAAACTTCGATTTTTCCGGTTCATAGGCTTTGTGGCACAATTGCCTCTAGCCGAGTTCTTGATGCCGTGTTTACAGTGTGAATCAACGGGATATTCGGGTGCTGTACTTATATGAATGGAAGAGTGGACACAACTGCGCGGCTGCAGCTCGTAACATCAACGCTGCATTTGGAGAGGATTTCAGCAAGAAGCGCACAATTCGCCACTGGTTCGAAAGGTTTCGATTTTGAGATGAAAGTCTCGAAGATGAAGACCAAGGAAGGCCACCATCACTCCTTAGCGACAGTATTTCTCTCACAATTATAGTGCAGTCTCAGCAATAAATTCTTAAAATTGGTTTGATTACCAAAAAAAGCACTCAAAAATGGCAACGGCTGGGTGGAAGGCAGAATTAATGTGCCACAAAGGCTATGTATGCATTGTGTGCTAAGAAAATGCACTCAACATTTGAATGATCATAAAATTCTTAATCCATTAGTTACAAATAGCTGCAAAAACTCTGTAAGCCTAAAGCACAGTATCACGAAACAAAGGGTTCAGTTAAGGTTGTGCCATGCGCTTGTCTGCTCCAAGATTACATCAGTGTTCCCGACCAAAGGTGCAAATTTCATTTTTTAATCTCGTTAGGTGCGATATTGATCCATATGGAGTTATGCGGTTCATTTTTCAATGAAGCATCACGAATATCTACAATGAGCTGTTATTTAGATTGACCATGGTGACTTATTGATTTATGACACAAAACTATTGCTTCGAGAACCATCTACGAACTGTCCGGCTGTGTCATCTTGGGCGTAGGATTTCTAGGCTGGCACAGACTGAATATTCCTGTGGAAGTGCGGACCCACCATGACTAGTCAGTCATCCAGTTATCGTCTTAGATCCCAGAATGAATTCTGAGTGCTGCTGTTGGTGATTACAATATAACTGCTAATGTTGAGTATGAAGATCTCTGTGCAGTCACCACGTCGTCCATGATCCCACAGGTTTCTAAAAGTGTTGAGAGCAACCTCTTTTCTGGTCAGAAAATGATCTATTTGGCTACCCCAGTTTTAGACTTCACCCGAGTCAGTTTTTTCTGCAAGCCCGTAAGTAACGTCATGTGGTTGAGTCGGTCAAGTTTACCGTTCAAAAAATAGCAGCATCAAAGAAGTCAGCGAAAAACCCGTCGTAGAAACTAGATATGGAAAGGCTGCATGCTGAAATGGTGAGAAATAGTGAAATACACCCTGAATTTGTTTTCGTTTATTTGTTGTTTATTTGTTTTTAGGTTATCTTAACAATATTATGAATTCATGCTTCGTTATGTTATGATGAGGATAAGCATTAAAATGTGGGATATTCTGCTGCTCGCGAAGTTCTGAGCAAGAAAAAGTGCAATAGACACCGCTTCTGACGCCGTCTCAGATGCGTTTCTGAAAAAAATGGCGAACATGTGTCATTTCCGCTTCCGCGTTTCGTATTCCGGTTTCCGGCCATTTTGAGCGCTTCCGTTCCGTCTTTCGTCTTCCACTTTTTCCAGAAAAATTTTCGCACATCCCTGTTCATAATCTATACTGAAATGGGCACCTCTAGGCAGCGTTTGAGCAAAGTCGATTATCGTGCCCCACCACCCCACCACCCTTACTCACCCTGCCTACACTAACCCACCATAATCAAACAAAATTTTAGAAACTAACCCAATATTAGTGATCGCCGGCTTGAAAAATCGCTCTATACGAAGTTAGGACGAAATGACCCCATGCCCATACTTACATATGTATGGGTGAATAGTGCCATAAATAACGCCCTTAGGCGAAAATTTCTTCGACCCCCGGGGTCGGTAAGGACGTTATAGCCCATTTATTTCCCGAACCTGTTCTCAAAAGTGGTATTGGTTGCTAGGCGCCGGTCACCCATCCTGTGTGTGTGTGGTGGAGATATGGTTGTCGATTTCTCCCAAACATCGCCTTAAGGGCTGATCAATTATAATATATGAGGTTTGATTTCGAATTTCGATTGACTGTGGTGAGTTACGGTAGATGCAGATCATTGACCCATACCACACACCCTTGCTCTACCCTAGCCTAGAGCCCGTAGCCGACCGAGATTTTAAAACGGACCTTCTACAAGTGAGAAGCGCGTTAAATAACCTCTCTAGGTTGTGTTGGGCGAAGAAGCCTTTCCATCTCTGGGATGTGAAAGTGCAGTAGTGCCTGCGAATCAGGTTCCCTTCTGGCGACCCTCTTCGTTTCGACTTTCAAAGTGTGCTCTGGTTGATCGTGGCGGATCATTTTAGGAAGGGCAAAAATGCAGCGTACCGAAGGGTCGACCATAAACCACGCCGACTCACCTCTCTGCTCCTCTATCCACTGCGCCACCACTGCTCTGGTGTCATCGCTGCTTCCAGGCTACCTGAGTTCGTCCTTTGTGACGGGCAGGTAAAATGGTTCACAACTTCGTTTCCAGATGTCAGTAGCAGGCCGGATCACTTACCTGGAATTGAGGCCGCACCCCGTGATGTACATCTCATCTCAAAGTGCCACTGCGACCTTCCCTTGGGGGACATTCGCTGCTGAAAGCGTGTTGTAGGTATCTCAACATGAGGAAAGTCAGAAATGGGTGCCAGATAGTGACCTGCACCACAAGTAATCCTCATACGCAAAGTTTGGGTGAAATCGATGATCTCTAACCCTCACCCTCACTCAGTCTAGACAGATGCAATACAGTAACGCAACCTTCCGATAATGTATTCTATACATAATCACGAATATAAGATAGTGCACGTGCCTTTCAAAAGATGGAAGTGTGGTGCAGGCAGTGAATTTTACTCTAATGCAAAGGATTCAAGGATACACACAAAACTACTAGCTGTGGCAGAACGAGTGAAGCAGGCGCAGGCGTCCCAAATGTCAAGGCACATACCGCCTTTTCTCCCTGGAGCCGGTGAAGCAGACCAGACCAAATTAACAAGATCGAAGAATGTTTACGGACAGTAGCGGACATGCCTTGATGACTGTCGACATCCTCCGGCTTTGCCCGGCTGTGTTTCAGAACACACAACGGACCTAAAGCATTCGGTGTCATTCCTTTCGTGGCTTCCAAGCCCTACAGAGCCATTGCTGTAGTAAGCTAGCTGGCTGAAAGTATAAACAAGTGATGGCAAGGGTGGTGGGGTCAGCACCATTGGCTTTGCCCAAACTTTGTACATGTGGGTTATTTAGGCTGGCGATCACGAATATGACATCCGTTCCTGAATTTCTGGTCGATTACAATGGGTTGCAATAACACCGATTACAGTGGGCTACGATGTGAACAAAGATGACAACAGCAGGACCACTGGTTTTCCCCAGAATCGAAGATTCTTGGTTTGCTGATCCCTAATTTGACCTTCATTTTTGACCTACAGCAGCGGACGCGTCTTCTGAATAGACGCCGCAAAAACCGCGATTTTGCGGTTTTTGCGTCTTTTTGATATAACTTGCCTAAAATTGATTCATTTCAAAAACTGTATTTGAGCTCAGGAGTTCGAGCTCTATCGTTTGGTGCACGCTGTTCATATGGAGCCATGAAAATATTCGAAATTGAAAATTTGCGCTCCATTGCGAAGGGCGGACGAGTTGTCGGTCGCAATCCGTCGAAAACCGTTGCATGCTCACAATTCCTCTAATTTGAGGGGTTTTTGAGAAACGGTTGGTACCGTTCGATTCGTCTCTTCGAGATCTACACAATCGTCTATACAACCTCGCAAGACCACCGCGTTTCGGAATATTTTAAGCATGGCGTAAAGTGTTCTGTCATGCCAGGAATCCTCTGAGAGTGCGCTTGTGCACAGTGAATTTAGGACCGAACTATCAATCGGGAGGGGGGGAGGGGGGGGGGGGGGGGGGGGGGGGATGGGGGGGGGGGGGAGGGGGAGGCAGCTTGTAGAGTGGCATTTAGGGAGTATTATGAGAAAAAAAAGACTTTCAAAAGACGCGTCCGGTACTGTAGTTCAGGTTGGGATTGAATTTTTCAGCCAACACAGCCAACTATCACTCGATACAATAAACCTTAGCATGTCAGAATTCATTCAGAGGATGCATTTTGTAATTTTAATCCACGTTTTTGTAATTCCCATTCTAGGATCCATCCAGCTACCTAGGTGTCCAAAATACAAAATGTCCATGGACGGAACGCTTTCTCATCAGGGCGCATTAGCTATGGTTTACTGCTAAACAATGGGGTTCTGCTGAGTACTCCATACTAGTCCCATAGATCACGTGGTAACTGTTTGAGAAAGAAAACGTTGAGCCTTGGGATGATTTAAGCCCAGTGCAAGCGACAGCTGTCGGCAAAGTGCCTCAGAAAGAAGGAGGACGTGAAGCTCGCTTAGCTTGTTCTTCGTCGCAGAGAAATTCAATTGTTTTTCAGAGCGGCAACCTCGATCTCGAAGATCCGCCAATTCTTGGGACCACTACGTTGAGGTGAACTTCTTGAGTGTTGGTTTTGGCGAAGCTCTGATAAAAACAGCCAGGTTTAGGTCCTGGTGGTGGCCGACTCGAAAATGCACGAATACCATGGTTACAATCTCGAAGGCTATATTCTGACATTGTTTTCCACCGTGAGTTGGGCATTGTCATTCCCTCCCAATTGCTCCTCGCATTCGCGGACTCTCAGCTTTCTTGTTCACAGGACTCTTCTGATCTTTCAGGTAGCATCAATCTACCGTCATCAATCTCTGCGAGCATCAATCAATGTCGTCGTTGTAAAGATTATCATCCTCAAACACGAAAACGTGAGATTTATCAGGCGTAAAATTTCTGGCTGCCTTCGGCATTGGCAAACGGTCGTCCATTACATTACTGCGCTGGCGCCGACGTCGACCCGGCCGAAGTTGTCGCTGGTTTGTAAAGCAATTTGCAGTAGCGGCGGGCAGCTGATATTTCGGTGCTTCCGAAAGCAGGGACAAAAGCAACACTGCTCGATCTGTCACCGGTCTTGCTAACGGGGCGCCGAGGGCCACGGTACAGTATCCTGCAGCCCCTTTAGAACAACACGTTAGCGTCCAAATCGTCGGAATTTAGAGCGGGTCGGTATTCGGAAATTGCGTTGGCCTTGCCATTAGACCACTTCGGTGTGTATCTCTCCCATTGTTTGATGGGCAGCATAACGAAATCGAGCGAACTTAACGAAATTGAACAAACCCAACACGAGTTTCGCTGCCATTTTTTGCCGTTCAAACAGGTGTTGGTTGTCTGGAACAATGCCAAAATAATGGCCGATAACAAAAGTTGCCCAAATCGGACTCTGTTTTTTTTTTCTACAAGAGCCCTAAGGATTGAAAATCGAGTTCTTCTTGGCGCAGCTCCCTTCAATAACACTTCTGAAAATTGTTTGTTTGGCTATTGCTTCCTGTGAACAAATAACTACAAAGTGATGTCTGTTAAATGTAACGAAAACAGTACAATCAGGGACATGTTCGAGGAAAAAGACTAAGAATTGGCAATAACAGGTCACTTCTCTATAAGTTTGCGGAAGGCCTGGACAGACAACCCAACGACATTTTGCCATCCCTAGCCACGTGTTGCATTGGCTGAGATTCCTATTGGTGAAGAAATTCGTCCTCATCTTCGTCTTTGCAAGCGAGACGTTAAGCCGTAGTTTATTACTATTACTATTATTACTATTTTATTTAAGCCAATAACAAAACAGCAAAATCAGCAAGCGAAAACATAACAATTCTACGATTGGCTATATAACAAGGAGAAGGAAGGCAGGTTATATCCGAAATAAATCTGCTAGCTGAGAAGAGCCCATGATTCATGTATACTACCAACTAAATGCATTCGATTAATGTTGCTCACTGCGTATACATTGCAAAC
The DNA here is from genome assembly GCA_947396885.1 of Heligmosomoides polygyrus polygyrus. Classification (NCBI taxonomy): domain Eukaryota; kingdom Metazoa; phylum Nematoda; class Chromadorea; order Rhabditida; family Heligmosomidae; genus Heligmosomoides; species Heligmosomoides polygyrus. The sequence goes on from OX377201.1 coordinate 49,316,726, forward strand.
TTTGATAGATCTAGTCAACAGTACACCGGAAACCGAAATTGGATTTACGGAGAGCCTCTGAGTTGGAATTTTGAACATCATGGCGAGGTCACGCTTTCTTCTCCTACTGGCCAGCGTTGGAAGGCCAAGTGCTTTTGCCCTTTCTAGGCCGTTGGGCAGCTGCAAGTAGTTGACATTATAACATCTCAAATATAGCTTTCGGGTAAAACTGTTCTGAACGCTTTCCAAGAAATCGATGTCCTTCTTTTTGCTAGGATTCCAACCACTTATTCCAAATCCCAGTAGCGGTCGAACATAGGATTTATAAGCCCGTAAATACACTCGGGGATCCTTCGATGTTAGAAGCCAGTTCAGATGCTATAGCTCGCTTTCCTCGCAAGTGTTCTGTAGTACACAACTGCTGAACTCCAGGTTAGTATTACTCAAAAAAACTAAAAATCATAGTTGGTTAATTTTTATCCATTTTTTTCACATAACGATCTAAATGCTTGAAAAAATGATACTCGGTAGGGGGCAGATCTGATGAATATGCTGATTGTGGAAGAGTTTCGTATCCCCGTTCATCCAGCTTCTGGACAACAATTTTGAAAGGTGCGGACGCGCGTTGCCATGCTGTAGGATTGGGCCTCTTCTATTTCCAAAGACGGCTGTTTTTCAACCAACTTCTGCTGCATCACTTCAATCTCGGCACAGTACTTCTCCGCTGTGATAGTCTCTCCAGTCTTCGAGAACTTGTAATGGTCTTCATCTTCCACCATACGGTCACTACGGTTGTCTTTGGATAGAGAATTGGTTTCGGCATCTCCTCGGGACGCTCATTCTTACCCAGCCATTCTGCTGAGCGACGACAATTGCTATAAACGATCCATTTTTCGTCGCATTTCCTGTACAAAAAGGCTCCCTTGGATTGCGCGGCCTCACGAAACACCGGTGTCGTGGCGCTTCAGCATCTGCCCGGCGGTCAATTCGTGCGAGATCCATTTATCCACTTTCTTTATACTCTTGCGCCCGCATTTCAGTGGCGGACGTCGAAATGCTGTGCCAGCTCTCCAACAGTTTGACTCGGATCCGTTTCCACCATGGCTCTGGTTGGTCGTCGCTAAGGAGTGATGGTGGCCTTCCTTGGTCTTCATCTTCGAGACTTTCATCTCAAAATCGAAACCTTTCGAACCAGTGGCGAATTGTGCGCTTCTTGCTGAAATCCTCTCCAAATGCAGCGTTGATGTTACGAGCTGCAGCCGCGCAGTTGTGTCCACTCTTCCATTCATATAAGTACAGCACCCGAATATCCCGTTGATTCACACTGTAAACACGGCATCAAGAACTCGGCTAGAGGCAATTGTGCCACAAAGCCTATGAACCGGAAAAATCGAAGTTTCTGCGCTTTCAGAAACTATGTACAGTGCCTGCAACGGGAACATCCGTGACCACGAAAAATCTACCAGAAATTGAGGTAGCAAATAGGCCATAAGGCCATAATGCAGCGACCTAATAGAAGAATTAGAAGTTATGTTGATGCGGAATGGAAAACGCAGTTGTAATAGAAAAGTAATAAAGACAAGCATGCACGTATTAATCTATGCTTAAATTCCGTCCCCAAAATGGGAGGTGTACGAGGTCGAAGGGTGTGATAAAAGATAAGACCAAATAAAGAGAAGAGATAGGACGTTAGACAGAGATAGAAAGTTCGGCTTCCCCTTAGGCCAGCTAGGCCAGTGTCCTCTGGAGGTGTGGTGTGTAGCTTAGTCGTAAATATCAAGTTGTCCCACACGGAATGTCGCATATATTGTGGCCTTCTTTTCACAGGTTTTGGCATCGGTTGCGAGCTCACTTAGGGCTAGTTTTTCGCGGCGTTTCATCTCCTCCATTTCCTATTTTTATTACATTATTCCCTCATCGGTTTCAGAAATTATAGCCTTCAGACTACAATGGACCAGAAAATGATTGTACGCGCGTGCCTGCTCTACGAGTTCAAATTGAAGAAATCCGCTGCGGAATCTCATCGTTAATTTAGCGAAGATGTCGTTTTCAAAAGACAATGCGAGCGGTGGTTCCAACGTCTTGCCGCCGGCGACGAAACTAATGAAGACGAAGAGCACGGAAGACAGACGCCTATTCAGGATCGACCTGAGAGCTTGCAGTAGAGCTTGTCTGCTCTAAATCCTACTCCAAATCCTGCTCCAAATCTAAATCCAAATCGAGTTGACACGTCCTCTACCAACTTGCTGCATGAAAATGCGAGGCCTCATGTCGCTAAAGTCGTTCAGTAGAAAATCGAGCAACTTGGTTGGACCGTTTTGTCTCATCCGCTGTACAGCCGTTACATTTTCCCATCCGACTACCACACATTCCGCTCGATGCAGCACGCCTTGTATGGGAGAATGTTCCCTGACTACGACGAAATGCGGATTTGGGTGACCAGCTTCCTCGATTCGCGGCCAGCTCATTTCTTTAAAGACGGGATCCAATCTTTGCGTATACGTTGGACAAAGGTTGTTTATAATTGAGGAGTATATACTACCAAACTGTTTCGTTTTAATTGCGTTGTATGAATTTAACTTTTTGGTCTGAAGCGACATTCCGTGTGGGACACCCTAATAGGTGATTTGAGTCATTGATAAATTGACTGAGTTGATGACGCCGGTCTTAATCGCTTATCCTTATTTGCAAGAACTCTGAGTCGCATTCCCTTACGCTCTGTCAAGTGGTGTGACAAAGGGAGGTGTGGCCATTTTCTTACGTCAGATACAGTTACCGTTGGATGCAATTAGCAGGAATATCAGTATGAGGCGCTTTGCCGCCACAGCTTTTATTGCTGTGGAACTAGTAGGAAAGATCGCGCTCCTGGAATTCCACTCGTTTAGGCTGGCCCACACGTCTCATCGAATGCCCAAGACACCTTGCAACAGTTCTGCCGATGGCAGCAACTCTACAACGACCGCGACGACGACAGCCCGAACCACCATGACGTTGCCATTCTTTTGACGAGAGGGGACATCTGCAGGTGGGCATCTCACCGTGAGCAGTGGAAGCACTGGGTTTTTGAAGCCCACCGATAGCCGTTCGAAACCCCTGGCGAGTTAAGTAGAGGGCAGAGCGCTTCAGTTAACCTCAGTTCCAGTTTTTCACTCTTCCATTAGAAAGTCAAGAGATTTCGAAGCAACTAGGGGGCCCTTACAACGGAGTGTTATGGCTTAACCCACGAGGGATTTTGGAAAAAGAACGGTGGGAAGTTCAACGCCCGTTGTGTGCAAACTTTCGAAGTTTCTCCACTGCTGGTCTGACAAAGTGCTTTTTCATGCCTGCTTTCAGTTTCTGGCCAAGATTTGCCCTACAATGGTAACGAGTCGCTTGTGTTTGTTAAGAGTGAGATTTGCTGTTTTCAAAGTCTTGTGTGTGACAGTTCTGAAAAATGCTGATTAAGTGGGGAAATAGACATGCTGATCTGCTTTAAGTACGCATAGAGGTTGGTTGTTCATGGTGAGCAGCCAGCCTCTATGCGCATCCTCTAGGCGCCTTAGGTCGGCTGGATCATGAACCCTTCACCGTGTCGAACAATTTGTCGGCTGCAACACTTTCACTTCTCAGGTCCCCCATGGTCTTTGCTCCAGTAGGGTTGTACGCTCATGCTGGAGTAAGAACCGCCGAGTTCTCAGCACGAGTCGAGTGGAGAATTTCTGAGAAATTCTCCAGCATGGAAGCGGTGGGTGGGATCAAGGTGAAAGGCAGACAAGCCACCGGGTGGAGAATGGAGTGTCGACGATGCTGCAGGTCTCGACTGGAGCTTCAATGCGGCGATAGAAATAACGCAGTGACTTCTTTTTGTGATCAAAATGAGATGCACTTCTTTAATATGGGCGCCATTTCTCACTATGGTTGTTTTTGTAAAAATTTGAGGTATAGAATTTTGTTTCCTTAAGATAACTATTGAAAAGATGCTTGTATAACATTTGGAGATCACAAAGAAGTTTGAGAACTAACACGAGAGATTGGCTCTTAAAATCTAAGAGTGAGTATAGATGATATACTCATTCAAGTAACCTCCACGGTATCACAAAAGCTGTCATAGAAGTAGACATCTTACAATGCTCATTCCTTCCACACTGCACCGGGGAATCGGCTAGAATTAAAGGCGGTGGGCTAGCCTTATGCTGCAGAAGTATACATTTGGGCGCAATGCGTGTTAGGGGGTGCACTGTTGTAATGTTTGATGAGTTTTGTTACTCGTTGTCACTACCACAGTTTTATATTCCAACGGAATTCTTCTGCTGGGGTTCAACACGGTAAGGAGAGTGCAACATTCTTCCCTACCCTTAGCTTTACAGGGTGCGTAAAAAGTATTGACGCACCTACGTTTTGATTCAGCTCCAGCTTTTTCTTTCTACCCCTCTAGGTTTTTGTGTGTTATTTTTGTTGTCTGTATTGTGCTCAAAAAACACTCACAAAAAACTGAAGAAACATGATCGTCATCGTTACGGTGGCCCTTTTTTGTCTGTTACCCAAAGAGCCGAATACTTCCTTAACAAGAGATTTAGGCGCTGTTCGAAACAGTAGGTGAGGAAAGATGTCAGCAACCCAAACGTCAGCCACGGCTCTGTCATAACAGATGATGATTACGAGAGGTTCACGCACGTTAACGTTCAAATCCGAAATTATCAACCTCTGTCCGATAACGGTGAACAGATAACGCGCGCAGGTGTAGACAGCTTCTCAGACGAGCACAGCTTAAACAAGAATCCGCTGGATTACTATTTTTAGGCGATTTTGGAGAATCAGGTCTGGGCTATTTCCAACAGAAGTGACCAGTCGCACAAGGCTACCCTGTTCAAAGCACGGAACGAAATGCAAGCAAGTGTTTGCGGCGCGTGCTCATGAATTTTTCCGTCGTTTTCGCTCCTGTATTCTCAGTAAAGGAGCCAATGTCAACTACGAGTTATTCTATCGTGTTTGCAAAATCATTTTCCATATTTCTCAAATGAATATTTTAAAACTTACTGCGCAATACTATTCCCACAACCGTCATTTAGTGCGTCAATACTTTTTACGCACCCTGTACATCGAAGAAATCCACTCCCATAAAGGAGTGCTCCCTCCTAATCCACACAGTGCCTTCATTTGCTATTCTCGTAGATATCCGCCGATAACGTTTCCCATCTTCGACATAGGGCCGCACTTCACTCTATATGCGGCAGGGCGCATTACACAGGCAGTCTAGGACCCTGCGTCAACTACGACGTATTTCAGTCAGAGAATGCCCGCTCAAAAACCGTAGCAGGACCACATGTGGTACACGTGCCGGATGTGTCCGACAACGCTCGTTCTTGCAGGGCTCCGGGGAAGTGCGACACGCTGGGGCTGGCCGAGCTGGGCACGATGTGCGATGCCGGCAAGAGCTGCGCGATCATCGAGGACAACGGGCTCAGTGCCGCGTTCACCATCGCGCACGAGCTCGGACACATGTGAGTGGAGTCCGTCGGGGGACGCTCTCCTGGGAAACCGCGCTCGTTCCAGATTCAACATCCCGCACGACGACGAGCGGAAGTGCGCGCAGTACATGCAGCTGGTGAAGCACAACTTTCACATCATGGCGCCGACGCTCGAGTACAACACCCACCCGTGGAGCTGGAGCACCTGCTCAAGCGCCATGCTCGAGCGATTCCTCGAGTGAGTAGTCGCCCAAGTCAGGCACTGTTTGGTCTTAAGTTAGCTAAAAGCTCCTGGTTGTTTGCTTAGAAGGTGTGTTCGCTTTCCGAACAGAGAGTTGGCATCTGCGAACAGTAAATGAAGAAGCTTCCGTTCTAGGATATCTTGGTTTAGAAAGCCTTACGGATCTTCATAGCATCTGCATATATTTATTTATACATGCTGAAGAGCATATTTCTTTGACACGGGCTCTCAGAACAGGGAAGAAGAGCGCCCAAAATTTTCTAAAATACTATAGACGTCAAGAAATGGACTACTCCAAGGCGTTTCTACTGCAGCCTTACCAGCACAATGCTTTTGCTCTTCACTCAAGGGTGGGGGACGGTCAAGAGGTACACCCGCCCCCCTGCTGGGGGCGAGCTATCTTCCTCTCATCCCCTTGCTCACCCACCCCAACCCGTAGGCTTCACCGAGAGTCTAACGGCTGCCTTACGAAACCATCGACACACAAAACAAAAGTTTCCGGTCCGCAGAACAGCGGCTGTACCTCCTGATGCCACACCTCCCAGCAGGGGGCAGGTGTACCTCCTGTCGCGCAGCGCTCAAGGGTAGACCATGCTGACAAAGCCGCAGCGTAGAACATCCACTTAAATGAACAATGGACCATGAGAGAAACCCGCAAAGGCTTCCCAGATTTCTTCTCACTTTTTTTCATCGCTTTCCCACAACTACTCGCAGATGAGCACAGTTCAGGTAACCAAAACAAGAATTCCCTCAGATTCGCTGTTTGGAAAGACCCTGGAGGTTCGCCTCCCGTAGAATCAGTTGCGTGTGTTGCAAGGTCCAGGAAGGCCGCAACGGCAAAGGCTTCGAGTTAGTGGAGAAGAGAGGATTGATTTCAGTAACCATCGGGGTCAGATCCAGTGCTTGTTCGATCAGCCGGTGCAGAGGAAGTATTACGAGCAGCTGTTTGAAGACGACGCTCCCGGAAGGAAGTACGACGTCAGCCAACAGTGCAAATTCGTATTCGGACCGCAGTCGGAGCTCTGTCCATATATGGTGAGCGAATATATGGCTCTCGAGAGCGCGAGGCTCACTCGGGGCATGTGCCCACGTATCCTTTCAGCGACCACCACCGCCTGCTTTGAATAACAGCCGGCGGCTACAGAACAGAGCACCCGCTGTTTCTCCTTGTTTTGCGCTTTAACTGCTACTTAGGGGCCCTGTCAGGTTCGAACCGGTGGACAAATTTCGCTGCTTCCAATTTTCCGACTCATCCTCCGCCTTTCTGCGCCGAGAACTGAACCGCAGCCTCTCAGAGAATTGATTTCAGCCGACATGTCGACGTCTGTGGTGTGCAACGTACTACGGCAGCCAGATGGGATGTCGCACGCAGCACATGCCATGGGCAGACGGAACTCCCTGCGACAAGACGGGCCGCATGGTCAGTTTCTGTTCGACACCTTACCCGCGCTGACTCCCTGAGTCATTCGGCGTCCCTAGTTAGCTGAAACAGCCATCTCACTGCACTCCGCTCTTCGGTTTGAACCCAATAAGGGATCATACGGAGGTCTTTTCAACTTTTACGAAACTGATTGTGTTTCACTTGCGCGGAGCGAAGCACTTTCATATATTTCTCGCTAAAAGCAACAAAAAACAAAAGAGGGGATTTTGCAGCATCGATGTGGAGAGTAGATAATGTTTAATTAATGTTTAATTAATCATTTACTTAACGAGAGACATCACAATAAATCATTCGTTATGGCATTCTTTGAAAATTCCTTAGTGCCCTACACGCTCCGTGCACGTAAATACGCTGTTCGAAAGTCCACCAAATTCTCCTGCCTGCAAATGCAGGTGTTCTGAGCTTATTTTGAATTATTTGTTTTGAAGAGAGATTTACTGGGACCTAGTTAAAGTAATCCAGTCATACCACTGCACCTTCAACGGGGAGGTTGATGCGAAATTCGTGGATAACTGGCCCCTCGAAAGAGATTTCAAGTTCTGCGCTTCAGCAGTGCCACCGCGGAGAGTGCGTGTCGATCGGAGCGGAGCATCGAGCGAAGGTGGACGGCGGATGGGGCGAATGGAGGTCGTGGGAGATGTGCAGCCGAACCTGCGGCGGAGGAGTGCAGAGAGCGCTCCGCGACTGCGACAGTCCCAAGTAAGCATAAGGAACAAGTCCTACGAAGGTTCTTAGGCACGGCCTCCTACAGCGTTACGTTGCGATTTCGAAGCACCAGTTTGGAGAGAATCTGCTTGTGCACCTATACCGCCTCAGACCCTATTTCAACTTAAAGGCCTGCGAACGGGGGAAAGTACTGCGTCGGTCAACGAGAACGGTACCGCTCGTGCAACGTCGCTGACTGTCCATGGGACACCCCAGGGTTCCGCGAAATTCAATGCGCCGAGTTCAACAACAAGGTGAGCTAACAGAACCAGATTTTACCAGTCTGCTGGTCCGGCAACTCCTCTTCCACTCAGGATGTGGGCATCCATGGCATTCCGACGAAGACAACTTGGGTTCCGAAGTATACCGCTGTGGCCGACAACGAGCGCTGCAAGCTATATTGCCGAGTGGCTGGCAGTGCAGCGTTCTATCTGCTCAAGGAACGGGTGAGTCGGCATTCCATGTTTCCTGTCGGCTCTGAAGTTGTAGCACTACTAGAGAATTTCAGGTCATCGACGGGACTCCTTGCGATCGGAACGGCGATGACATCTGCGTCGACGGCACCTGCATGAAGGTACTACAGACCTTGATATTTGGCCCTTTTCTCACCTTTCGATTTCTCTTTGCCGATTATCCCTATTCAAAAGCAGCAGCAGTTTCGGATATTACTGCTGCTATATTTGCTTATATTTGCTTTCATTTTGCGCATTCATGTCCTACGCCACTAGTGCTTTGATATTCATCTCCCAGAAGTGGCCATTGAGACCTCCTACTTCGAGAGACGTAAGGAGCATCATATCCTTCGGTGCGAAGAAATCCAACCAACGAGTTGACGGGCGTCCTGTTGTTCTCTTGACATCTGGCGAAATTCAGTCGGTGACGGCCCTCGTCCGGCGTATGTCAGGGCAGGAAGAACAGTGGAGTCGAATAGGTGGGCACGGAGCCGGCCGTCCTTCGTCTTCTCCACTTCCTCGACGCACTTGACTTTAACTTTGGCAGAGGAAATCGTCCTCGACTGCAAGTAAGTTCAACTCTTTCTGCTTAAGGAGTTCAAAAAGCAAAGCAGTGCACGGTGGATAACATATATGGAACGTTGGGTCCTACCACTGTTTCCACAGCGAAAGTGTGGTTCTGACAGTTCAAGAACGGAGACTTTTGTTTGGAGGACTGCCCAAAGTCTGATGGCCAGTTGCAGTGAATGAAGAGCGCCTTCTGGAGCTGGTTCAGGAGGATCCCCGGCGTTGCACCAATGAGCTGGCAGAGGAACTCGAGTGCAGTCACACCATCATAGCTGAACACCTGCGTAGCCTTGGGAGGACATAGACACGGTGCATGGATACCGCATGAACTTAGCGGCCACCAGCTAGGCGATGCGCTTCTTGACTTTACGGCGGAGTTTTTCTTGGCCCGAGAACCTTGTCACATGCGAAGAAGAGTGGGAAATCTACGTTAAGCCGCATGCACACTCCGCGGCGGCAGTGCGGCAGCCATGCTGAGGCACAGCGCGGAGCGGCGGAGTCGCACTGCGGCAGGGGAGGCAGTCGTTAGTCCCGACTCGGATGCGCCCTGACGATGCCAACAGTGCCTCCGGATCCAAATAGCGTCGACTCGCACTGTGCCACCCGCCGCTTCGCGACGATCTCCAAGGCAGCCCTCGCCGCCGTGCGATGGTGACCTAGCCAGCACGGGAGCCTGGGGATCCAGCGCGACCCCACTGAGGACGAACTTCGCAGATCGACCAGATTTACAATTACAGTGGATAACTTATTTAGAGGGTTTACAAAGGGAGCGCAAAGAGTCGCACTGGCGCGAGGCCTACACACATTCATATCAGAATTTCGAGCTCTATCTGATGGGCTGTACAAGAACGCTTAAAAATTCCTCTGTAGAGATATTTGACGCAGGCTTCGAGCCAAAGGCTTCACGGACAATTAGACACGAATTTGTATACTTTATTTTCAAAATTTTAAGCTCTATCTGTTGCGCTGTACAAGAATGCTTAAAAATTCCCCTGTAGAGATATTTTGCAGGCCACCGGATGAAGACTGCACGAACAATGCAAAATAAACTTCTCCAGGTCATTGGAGGCGAAATGTTTACAATACCGCCCGCGTCGCGCGGTCAAAAAGACGGTTTGCGACGGAAAAATCCGTCGCAAACCTCGCATGCTCATAACTCCTTCAATTTTAAGCTATTTGAGAAACTGTTGGTACCGTTCGATTCGCCGCCTCGAGATCTACACAAGGATATATAAAACTTTACCAGACCTCCGCGTTTTCGCCGTTGCTGGCCTGAAAAATGACTGCAGCAGGCTTTTGCGATTAGAGCACCTTATTTTCCAGGACGTGTATGTGACGTGCAGTGTTTTCTGAGTATCTCAAACATGGCGTACGTTGTCAGTGCTCTGTTATGCCTGGAATGCTCTGAGAGTGCGCCGTGCACAATGTATATAGGGTCGAACCTATCAATCGAGTGGGAGAAAGCATGTTCACTCCGCTTCTATCTTCCCTTACTGGAAAATGTAAAGCCTTCAAGACTATTTCGAACCGTTTGGAAAATTTTTCGGGCCCTCTTACTCAGTATTCGCTCCAATCTGTCACTGCGAGACTTTGGAGTGCGCCGTGGATAATGCATATAGAATCGAACCTATCAATCGAGTGGGTTCGACAACTGGTAGGGTGAGCGTTTGGGGAGTTCTATCATAAATTTCCGGCCGTCCTACTAAGGAATTGGTCTAAGGCTGTCCAGCTAGCCTTTGGAGTGCGCCGTGAACAATGTATATAGAATTGAACCTTTCAATCGAGGGGGACGACCGCTTGCAAATTGCACGCGCGGGCGTGTTCGGAGCGCAATAACTCTTTCAAGTTCAAATCGTTTCGGTTGCAACTCGTGACTCTTGTAGGCAGTGAAACGTTCTAGCTGCACACCAAAACAGAACGGTGTAGCTTAGGAATAGGCAATGTTACAGGGGTGCGAAAATGCAGGT